>OY821520.1:107768207-108358207 GCA_963682025.1 Cordilura impudica
TGCAAAAAGAAAATAAAATGAGTGCTGCCAATATTTTTTAACGTTATTAATAAAATTTTTAAATTGAAAAGTCAAAAGAAATAATAATAAATAAATATGAAAAATAATTAAAAAAGTAGATTTTCGAGTCGTATAACTTCAAAACCGAATATAAAAACGCGCTTAAACCGAGAGCTGGGTGTATAGCAAATTTGTCTAACAATATAAGAGGTATTACAGAACTCAAAACTTCTCAAAATGCTTACAAGTAAGAAAATTATAGTCGGTCTAGACCGACTATACGATACCCTATACCATGCGTTTAGAGAGCCTATCTCTCAGGCCCAACTAACTGGATATAGAAAATAAGCATAAACCAAATTTGAGTTGGATTTTTATTAATTTTTTTGGCTGCAGATATGAAAAAGTTCATATCGGATGCTATATCTATATGGGGACTAGGCCCAAAAATGGACCGATCCTGACCATGTTTGGTAAAGTCTCTTGTATTTTGGAAAAATATATACAAATAAAATTTGAGAAGAATCAGTGCAATATTTTTGTTTTTTGATAGATTTAAGTGAAGATCGGGAAGCAGCTGTATATGGCCCTATGACTAAGAGTTGTCCCATAGGCATAATTTTTGAACTACTCATAAATGGATGTAATAAAGGCATACAAACCCAATTTGAGTAAGATCTATATGACAATTTGGATCTTATGACAATTTATATCGATTTCATAGGGGTCATTTGTATGAGGGCTAGGTGTGAACATGGACCGATTCTCACCTATTTCAATAGCGTTCATCCTATGGCCGATAAAAGCTTATATACCAAATTTCATCAAAACATATTCATATTTGCTATCTGCAGTTTGATTACAAGGTTTAAATGGACACACAGACGGACGGACATCGTTAAATCGAATCAGTTAACGATTCTGATTCGATCGGTATAATTAAAGATGGCTGTAGGTCAAATATTTTTGGTTGTTACAAACAGCAGCACAAAGTCATTATACCCAAACCACATAGTGGTATATGGTATAAAAAGAAATTAAATTTTTCACAATTACTAATTTCTAATAAGGAAAGTCAGCCCATTTTTTTGTTTTTAATCTTAATTATTAGCTTTCAGTAACTAAAATTATAATTGTAAACACCTTTTGATTGACAACATAAAATGTTTGAACAAATACGAAAAGGAAAGTAGAACTCTATTAACAATAAAGAGTAATAATCGTAAGGCAAGTCAAAAAATTATTATCGGTCTAGACAAACAAAAATATACCTTATGCCATGAGTTTCGAGACTGACTCTTGGGTCCAACTAAATTAAGGTCATAATTGGATAAGATAAAAATCACTTACCAGCAGATACGAAAAAGTTCATATCGGCTAATTTTTATACGGGCACTTGGTCGAAAAATGGACCGATCATTACCATATTTATTAAAGTCAATTATATTTCTCTAAAACAAATGTACAAGCAAAATTTGAGAAGAAAACTATGCAATATATTGGGCCTTTGATAAATGTAAGTGAAGGGAGGGGAACAGCTTAATGACTAAAAATGGTCCTACAGATTTTGTTTTTGGACTGCTGATTTATGGTTATAATAAGGAATTATGAATCAGATTTGGTCAAGGTATATGTATATGGCAATCTATTTAAGGGTATTTTAGATGAACTTTTAGGGGACTTTTGTATGGGGTCTAGGTCTGATTATCATCAATTTTAAAAGCGGACGTCAAATATGTTTATATTTGAGACCTGTATTATGATTACAAGGTTTACACGGACAAACTGCCAGTTATGCCGTTTGCTTTTCTGACAAAAAATGTCGCATTTTATTTGCACTTTTTTCGAAAAGTGGACTTTTTTATATATTCTGAATTAAGAGCAACCTTATTTTATACATCAATCGAAAGGTCTCAAAGTTGAACCCTCGCAAATCGGAAAAAATTGCAGCCATTGACTTCTTTCAGGTCATAGTGTGAAAATATTTCCCCATTGTTCCCCCTTTTTTTTTCAATATTTTCACACTATGACTTCAAAGGGGATAATAATCAAAACATTTTTGCATTTTATGAATACAGCACTTTGAGACCTTTCGATTGAGAAGATAAGGTTGCTCTTTCTAAAAATCTGCAAATAAAATGCAACATTTTTGGGTGTAAAGAAAATGACATTAGATAAGCCGACATCGATAAAACGATTCTGAAAGTGATTCTGTGTCGATCGGTATACTAAAAGGAGGATCTAACTGAAATATTTTTGGTAGATACAAATGTCAGCACAAACTCATTTTACCTTCACACAAAGTGGTATAGGGTATAGCAAGTCATAATCGTCATTAATTTTAGCACATCATATACATTTGTGTTGTTATTGTTGGCATTGTAGTCCATCAACATTATCAATAATAGCGGCAACAAAGTATAAAAATATAATTTACTTAGTTGCTAATTTAAAAAACTTTTTGTTATAATTTAATATATTTGCAATATTTAAACAGTATCCGTTGTTATCTTCACTATTACTTCTCGGCTCCATTGAAATGTATACCATACACACTTTGAATAAGGCAAGTTTTTATAGGGGTAGGAGTAACTGCAAAGAATAGACACACCAATAGCTATCTAATGACAAAATGAAGGATTACTTTAAAAAAAAAACAGTGGTGAGTTCTTCCAGCATTTTGCCTGTGAGTAGTGAATTAGGGAGTCATTTTCGTCTCCCACTTTCAGATCGAAGAAGTCCTTCAGGAAGTAACGATTTATGACGGATTTCCTATAAAAAGCGGATGTTAATATCTATTTTTTTATTCTTTGTTCCTTTCATAGGGTTTTTTTTTCGTTCCACCTCGACTCCATCAAAATCTGCTTCCCTCTTCAAATTGAGCGTGCTGTAAAATGTCTGTCATTATTTGTTGTATAATTGAAACACGTTTCTAGTATTTTGATAAGAATATAGGCGCCTGATGTTTAAATTTCACAATTTACTTTTCTTCTAACGGAATGCTTTAAAACCAACACGCGCCAAAATCGAAACTTTTGTTTCAATTTTTTTTCTTTAATTTTTTTTTGCCATTTTTTGTATGCGTTTGTACATGTTGATTTAATTGTCAAGAGGGCGTTTTATAATAAATGATAAACTTTATGGAAAAAATTATATATTTTTGTATGTACGATTATTTAGTGTATTTATAAAGAAATTTGGGGGGGAAGAAAAGCTATCACTACAACAACCACCATGTGATTTGCTCAAACAAATTATGATTTTGATTTATTTATAATGATATAAAAAAATATGAACACGTAATGCTAAATATTTCGATTGAGTGACCCATAAATAATTGGGAATTTATGACGCATAGAAACAATATTAGATTAGTTTGAGACTAATATTCCATATAGAAAACTTGCAGATTCTCCTTCTGAAATATTTTTCGGCATAGAAAATTTATTCTTACATTTTTCAGTTATAGAAAAATTTGCAAATTTTTATTGTAAGATTTTTTATTTATTTATTTTTTTTTTTATATGATAAAAAAATTCTCATATTCTTCATACGAAACAATTTCGTTTTAAAAGAATTGGCAGATTCTTTAATGAAGTACTTTTCAGTAACGAAAAACTCTCAGATTCATCTTATGTGTCTATGCACAGAGAGATATTCTTCATACAACAAAAATTTAATGACTTTTCTTCTGATACATTTTTGTGTCTAGAAAATTTATTCTTACTAGCAGAGCCCAGCCCTCGAAATTCAATTGAAAATTCTAGGAAATTTTATTTTTTCATTTAATAAATAATTTTATAAGAGCCTAAAGGTATGCTAATCAATTTTAGCCAATTCACAATACAACACTTTTTAAATAAAATTCATTAAATTTCATTATAAATATTTGTTGAACACACAGAAGATATATAACTGGGTTTGTTAATAAATAATTTTATAAGAGCCTAAAGGTATTCTTATCAATTTTACACAAATCACAATTCAACACAGGGCTTTTGATATTTATAACAAACCCACACACAGTATGTATTTTCCGTGTGTGTTAGTTGCAACTTTATATGAGCATTACTCCAAAAAAATGGTGGACAGATAAAGGGAAATACGTTTCAAATGAGGTATGATTGGCAAAAATCTGTAATTAACTACAATTTCGATATCGGTCACAAGAAATCGCCTTGCCGAATAAAAAAAATTCTTAGATTCTTCTTATGAGTTATTTTTTTTTTGTGTAGGAAACCTGATATTTTTCATAACAGAGATTGTTATTTTAGAAAAATTGGCTGATTCTTCTTCTAAGAAATTTTGTTATGTATGGAAAAATTCTCTGATTATTTTTTTGAGAAATTTTTAAATATTGCAAAATTCCAAGATTCTTCGTACAGGGCATTTCTCGGTATAGAAAATTTATTCTCATATTTTTCAGTAATAGAAAAATTCACAGATTTCTTTTGTGAGATTTTTTTATGAAAAAACCTCTCACATTCTTCATATAAGACACTTTCTCTATGTTGGCAGATTCTTTTCTGAAATATTTTTTAGTATAGAAAAATTTATTCTTCATGGCAGTTGTCCTATAGAAAAATTGGCACATTCTTTTTGTTTTATAAATCCTAAATTCTTAAGAGATATTTAATTTTTGTATCGAAAACGTCGTATTTTTTATACGAGGCATTCTTCTCATAGGAAAATTGGTATAGCAAAATTCACAGGCTCTTCTTCTGAGAAATTTTTCTGTTTGGTTATATTCTTAATTTTTGGATTTTTAGATTCTTCCTACGAGTTATTTTAATTTATTGTATAGAAAACCTCATATTTTTCATACGAGACATATTTCCTATAGACAAATTGGCAGATCCTTATTCTGCCATATAGAAAAATTCTCAGATTATTCTCCTGAGAAGTTTTTCTGTACAGCAAAATTCCCAGATTCATCTTACGAGACATACCTCGGTAAAGAAAATGTTTTCTCAGATATTTCAGTTAAAGCTAAATTTTCATATAGAAAAACTGTCAGATTTTTCTTGTGGAATATTTTTCCGCATAGAAGAATAATCAGATTCGTCTTCTGAGAACTTTTTAGCTGATAAGAATATTCTAAGAGTCTTCTTCAGATTTAATGTTTTTTATACCCTATACCACTATGTGGTTTGGGTATAATGACTTTGTGCAGCTGTTTGTAACAACCAAAAATATTTGACCTACACCCATCTTTAATTATACCGATCGAATCAGAATCACTATGTGATTCAGAATCACTATCTGATTCGATTTACCAATGTCCGTCCATCCGTCCGTCCGTCTGTGTGTCCATGTAAAGCTTGTAATCAAACTGCAGGTCGCAAATATGACTATATTTTGATAAAATTTGAACGCTATTGAAATTGGTGAGAATCGGTCCATGTTTAGACCTAGCCCCCATACAAATGACCCCTATGAAATCAACATAGATTGCCACAAGATCCAAATTATCATACAAATCTTTGTCAAATTGGTTTTGTATGTATACATTACAGCCATTAATCAGTAGTCAAAAAATGATCCCTATTGGACATTTCGTAGTCATAGGCCCCATATAGAGCTGCTTCCCGATCTTCACTTAAATCTATCAAAAAACAAAAATATTGCACTGATTCTTCGCAAATTCTGTTTGTATATATTTTTGCAAAATACAAGAGACTTTACCAAACATGGTCAGGATCGGTCCATTTTTGGGCCTAGTTCCCATAGAGATATAGCATCCGATATGAACTTTTTCATATCTGCAGCCGAAAAAATTAATAAAAATCCCACTCAAATTTAGTTTATGCTTATTTTCATTAGTTGGGCCTGAGAGATAGGGTCTCTAAACGCATTGTATAGGGTATCGTATAGTCGGTCTAGACCGATTATAATTTTCTTACTTGTTTTTATACAAAAATTCTCCGAATCTTTTCTAACAAAATTTTCGTATAGAAAAATTCTCAAATTCTACTTCTGAGACATTTTTCCTTATGGAACAACTCTCAGATTCTTCTTCTAAGACAGTTATAAAAAAAATTCTCATATTCTTCTTCTTAGATGTTTCAGCGTATAAAAACACCCTGAGACAGTTTTTCGTTTGAAATACTTCCCAGATTTAGTTTTCTTATAGCAAAATTCTTATGATTCTACGCCGAAGCCATTTTTCCTTATAGAAAAATTTTCATGTCCGTCTTCTCGGACAATTTTTCGTAATGGTGTTAATTTCTTAGTTAATTTTTCTTAATCAAAACTTCTGAACAAATTTTCTGAATAAAAAAATTCTTAAATTCTGCGCACTATTTCCGTATAGAAAATTTCATAGATACCACTTCGACGACATATAGAAAATTTTCATATTCCTCTTCATAATTAATTTCTCCCATAGAAAAATTCTTAGATTCTTTTGATGAGCCGTAGTTACCTATGGAAACTTGCATAGATACTTTTTCTGAGACATTTTACCTTATAGAAATATCCTTAGATTCTTCTTCAGACACAATGTATTTTATAGAAAATTTCTCAGAATCTTGTTTTAAGAAATTTTCATATAGAATAATTTTCAAATTCTGAGATTTTTTTCCTTATAGCAAAGTCCCCAGATTCTTCTTCGGCGATATTTTTCTGTACAGAAAACTTCTCAAATTTTTATTTCGAGATAGTTTTCCTTATAGAAAAATTCTCCGATTCTTGTTCTAAGATATTTTTTCGTATAGAAAAGTTCTTATATTCTTCTTCTGGGATATATCCGTGTATAAAAAAAAATCATGTGAGTCCGATCACATGGGAGATGAGTAAACATCTACCTCCGTATTCATAATGAAAAGTTAGCTGCTGGTTACATGTCGCGCTCAACGAGGTCCTTACTAGCCAACCGCTAAGCCTTAGTTTTTAGTTAGCCCATAGTTTATTCATAATCAATTTTTTGTTGCCAACTCTAAAATTTGTAATGCCACCATATTTTTTGCATTAATGCCACCTGATATAGTGAAAATCAACTCTGTTTAAAATTAATATTTACAAGTGTTAAATTTACGACAAAATTATTTTAATTTGAAAATTATGTACAAAAAATGTTTAAAAGATCCGCAAAGAAAAAAATATTTATTTGCACTTAAAAATAATTTATATATTTTGTTTTGCTTAGTTTGACACACATCAGCTATTTTAATATACTTAGTCAATGTTTGAAAGGTTGTTGATCTGAGTTTAGCAAACGCAGCAGCAAGTGCATTATAAATAATACTCATGCTAGATACTGCATAACTTTTCATTATGAATACGGCCGCTAGTAATTAAAGATTTTTTATTGCACTTTTTTAAAATGAAACAGAAAGCGTCATCTGTGTATCATTTTATTTTTTTATTTTTCATTTTTATTTTTTATTTTTTATTTTTCATTTTTTATTTTTCATTCTTAATTTGTCATTTTTTATTTTTCATTTTTCAGTTTTATTTTTCCTTTTCATCATAATTTTTTCACCAATACAATCATAAGTCACACCGATTATGTCTTACGTCTTACATGTTACGCTGTTTTTGTGATAGTATTGTGAAATAGAAATTTACCCCCCTGCGCGTATAGATGTTTACACATCAAAAACTGATTTTCTTCTGAGACAGTTTTTCTTCTGAGTTAATTTCCTTATAGGATGAATTTCATTTAAAAATCAAGATAAAACTGAAATTTTGAACCCGACCACCTCAGATATCGATGAAATTTTGTTCATAGCTAAATTTGATCAATGCAAACAAACCCTCATTTTTAGAAATGACTGTTTTGCCATTTTTTGGTCGTGGCACAGTGGGAAAGTTTTCGAAAAAACGCGAAAATGGTCGAAAAGTGCTCCATTTAAAATGCAGTAACTCAGAATCGGCTGAACCGATTTCCATAATCTTGGTATCATTAAAAAGATATTTTAACAGTCTTTATAACACGTTTGAAAAAAAAAACAAAAATACACTGTAAAAAATTTTATAACAAAAAGAAAATTTTAAATAACGAAAAAACCAAAAAGATCAAGGGTTTTTTTACAGTGTATTATTTTTTTAGAAAGGCTTATCCTTCACCTATACCATATCCAAAAAGTAAAATGGGTTCTTTTTTAGTTTTATTTATATAATTTTTTAAGTAGTTTCACTTCTAGTAATTGCCCTTATATTTTATATTTACAGGTAAATTCGCTTTTATTCGCAATTGAGTGAAGGTATGAATTTTAAAAATTTGCTCTACATATGCACAACATTCTTCGGAAATCCCTCGATCATATTTTTTATGATTCTCGGAATTAACAAAACGGAATAAACAAAGGGTTATTTAATTTTTATGATTGCGTAAGCAAAGTAATTTTTAATTATTTGGGTTTTTCAGTTGGCTACCTGTATGACTTTTTTACAGAAATTCAACCCACATTTAAGGGTGGTCATTATTCGGAAATTTTAAAACTCACACATGGTGAAACAGGTATATAGCCACCGTAAAAAAATATGCACCCATTTATAAGTACCTGTCAGTAAACTAGTGAACAATACACAGTATAAATAGGAGTGCATTGATCGATTTTACTCATTCAACAAGTGTCGACGAATGCGAAAATTACAAGTCCATATTTTAAAAGTGCAACGTACCGAAATTCATATGAATATGAATTCAAACAATAAGTACAGATGCATAAAAATATCTAATAAGTGTTGCGCTTCGCTTCGTAAAATAAGTGAGAACGAGGCTGCAAATATAATTGAGTATTTTCCAGCTGTCGCCAACATTCATTGTAGCCGTATTTGCGTAACTTACCTGAATACACTGAGAAAAGCGCGCAGTCGTAATGAATCCAACGTGGAGCAGAATGAAGTCTCAAATTATTTACCAATAACGCCCGGCGATGAAATTAGCGAAGAATTGAATGAACTTCCAACTTGTACCAGCAGTAATGCAAACATCGAAAGCAACGAACTCATTGAAAATATAAATGATCATATTATTCCTCATCTACCAAACCAAATGACGCCTCTTAAAAGGAAATATATAAAACGAGATGCATACAGAAATAGAAAATCAGTGCAAATTTTGGAAAATATAGCAGATTCACTTGAAGCTGATCCATTATCTGATTTGTCAGCGCAACTTGAAAACGTCAAAGCCATTTACGAAGAAATTTTGCAAAACATCAAATATCAAATAGAGAACAGCTCAAATCTTTTGGAAAAGCAAAAACTTTTATCTCTCTTACCAATCAATATGAGTCACGCAGAAATTAAAGATCGTTTTGGGGATGATATATCTCACGATTGTATCAAAAAAAGTAAAGATATCCAAAGGAATAAAACGAAGTTTGCAGATATCATTCTTTTAAAAATGAGCAGACGTAGTTTACCAACCGAAACTCTAAGCACAGTCAAATTATTTTATGAAGATGATGAAATTAGCCGAATGATGCCAGGATCGCAAGATTCAATTACTATTAAACAAGGAAACTTACGTGAAAAAGTTCAAAAAAGACTGATGTTATCTTCACTACGCGAATCTTACTACGAATTAAAAAAAAACATCCCTTGGCCAAAGTTGGTTTTACAAAATTTACAATGTTAAGGCCAAAAAATTGTATGAAACTTGGAGTTGGAAACCAGCAAAATATCTGTGTATGCACATTGCATCAGACTATGAAATTGATGTTTGCAAAAAGTCGCTTAAAATCATTTTGTTTTGAAGGAAAATGCACATTTACCGACTACAAAGATGTTCTCAAATTCGTTGCTTGTAATGGTGACATACAAAAAAGCGAGTGTTGCGTTTCAATGTGTGGTCACTGCTTCAAAAATTTAAATAATCTAAAAATGCATATGCTAAAACATTTTGAAAATAACCAAACTGAAGAAATAATATACAAAAAGTGGAATACAACGATTAGATGTGTTCTGGAAACGTTAACCACCAACCGAGAATCATTTGTCAGCGATTTTACTGAACACATCAAAGTTCTGATTCCGCATCATTTCATAGCAAAGCGACAATCTGAATTTATCAGCAATGAAAGAGCGGCGCTGTTATCAGGAGAAATGTTAATTCAAATGGACTTTGCTGAAAATTATGTATTTCTTGTACAAGATGCCGTGCAGAATTGTTGCCGTGTTAGAATTGTTGAACTATTTTGTAAATGTGTAAGAATGTGACCTGATATTTTCGCTGTTATTCGAATTATTTCAAAAACTTTCGGTACGTATTACTAGAAGTGACACTACTTAAAAAATTATATAAAAAAAACTATAAAAGAACCCATTTTACTTTTTGGATGTGGTATAGGTGAAGGATAAACCTTTGTAAAAAAATAATACACTGTAAAAAAATCCTTGATCTTTTTGGTTTTTTCGTTATTTAAAATTTTCTTTTTGTTATAAAATTTTTTACAGTGTGTTTTTTAATTTTTTTTTAAACGTGTCATAAAGCCTGTTAAAATATCTTTTTAACGATACTAAGATCATGGAAATCGGTTCAGCCGATTCTGAGTTATTGCATTTTAAATGGAGCACTTTTCGACCATTTTCGCGTTTTTTCGAAAACTTTCCCACTGTGCCACGCCCAAAAAATCGCAAAACAGTCATTTCTAAAAATGAGGGTTTGTTTGTATTGATCAAATTTAGCTATGAACAAAATTTCATCGATATCTGAGGGGGTCGGGTTCAATGCATCTCGATTTTTACATGAAATTCATCATAGCAAAATTTTCATATTCCTCATCGGAGATATTTTTCCGTAAAGAAAAATTAGTAGTTCCGTCTTCTGGGACAGTTTTTCTTATTGGAAAACTTTACTGAGTTATTTTTCTTACTTAAAACTTACTTAAAACTACTAAATTTTCCGAATAGAAAAATTGGTATATTCCTATCTGCGCCACATTTCCCTATGGAAATTCACATAGATACCACTTCAAAGACATTTATCTGAGACACTTGTTGTTTATACGAATATTCAAAGATTTTAATTAAGATTTAAAGTATTTTACAATAAATTTCTCAGAATCTCCTTTTTGCAAAATTATCGTATTAAAAAATTCTCAATAGCAAAGTTCTCAGATTCTTCTTCTCAGATTTTTCGTTTGAGATCTTTTCCTTACAGAAAAGTTCCCAGATTATTCTTCTAAGATATTTAACCGTATGGAAAAATTATAATATTTTTCTTCTGAGATGTTTTAGCGTATAAAAAAAAACTCTGAGACAGGTTTTTGTATTAAAAAATTCTCAGAATCATTTTCAAGGACATTTTCTTTATCGTAACTTCTCCTGAGTACATTTTCTTATAGTAAAATTTTCTCAGATCCGTCTTCTAAGCCAGTTCTTCTGTTTGGAAATTTTTACTTAGATATTATTCCAGTTAATTTCTCTCATTAAAAACTTCTGAATAAATTTTCTAAAAAGAAAAAAATTCTTATATTCCTATCTGCTATCCATATTTACGTGGGAAAAATTTTAAAGATACCATCTCAAAGATATTTTTCCCTATAAAAAAAAAATTTCACATTCTTCATTAGAGTTAATTTTTCTATGGATAAATTCTGAGACTCTTAATCTGCGAAAATTTATCTTACAGATTCTTTTACTTGCGCCATATTTACGTATGAAAAGTATCATAGATACTTAGTCGAAGACATAATTCTGAGCCATTTTACCTTATAATCATATTTCTAGATTCCTCTTTAGAATCTTCTTTTCGTATTGCAAAATTTCCAGGTTCTTCTGCTGAGAGTTTTTCATTATAGCAAAGTTCACAGATTCGTCTTCCGCAAAAATTTTCTGTCGAGATATTTTTCCATATAGAAAATTTCTCACATTATTCTTCAAAGATGTTTATCAGTATAAAAAAAATCTCATATTCATCGTTTGTTTTTCGTATAATAAAATTTTCAGATAGGAAAATTCTTAATTCTCCATCCGAGGAAATTTACTTATAATCAAATTTTCAGCTTCTTCTTCGGAGATATTGTGCCATATGGAACAATTCAGATCGGTATTCTGAGATAGTTTTTCTTATTGGATTTAATTTCTCAGTTAATTTCTCTTATTAAAAAACTCGGTAAAATTATTCCTAATAGAAAAATTCTGTGCCGTATTTCCATAGATACTTCTTCGAAGACATTTTTCTCTTTAGAAAAATTTTCATATTCTTCTTTACAGTTACTTTCTCTTATAGATAAATTCTAAAATTCTTAATTTACATAAATTTTCTTTATAAGAAAATACTTAGATTCATTAACTGCGCCACATTTACGTATGGTAAATTACAGAGATACTTCTTCGAAGACTCCTTTCAGTAAAGAAAATCCTTCAGATTCCTCTTTAGAAAACTGTCCGTATGGTAATTTTTTGTAATTATTCTTAATAGACATTTGTCCGTATAGAAAAATTCTCACATTCCGAGAATCGGCTTCTGAAACATTTTTCTTGATTGAAAAATTTTCAAATTTATCTTTTATATTTATACCCTATACCGCTATGTGGTTTGGGTATAATGACTTTGTGCTTCTGTTTGTAACTACCAAAAATATTTGACCTAGACCCATCTTTTATTATACCGATCGAATCAGAATCACTAGCTGATTCGATTTAACGATGTCCGTCCGTCTGTGTGTCCATGTAAAGCTTGTAATCAAACTGCAGGTCGCAAATATGAATATACTTCGATGAAATTTGGTATATAAGCCTCTATCGGCCATAGGATGAACGCTATTGAAATTGGTGAGAATCGGTCCATGTTCAGACCTAGCCCCCATACAAATGACCCCTATGAAATCAACATAAATTGCCATAAGATCCAAATTATCATATAAATCTTAGACAAATTGGGTTTGTATGTATTTATTACATCCATTAATCAATAGTCCAAAAATGATCCCTATTGGACAACTCTTAGTCATAGGCCCCATATACAGCTGCTTCCCGATCTTCACTTAAATCTATCAAAAAACAAAAATATTGCACAGATTCTTCTCAAATTTTGTTTGTATATATTTTTGCAAAATACAAGAGACTTTACCAAACATGGTCAGGATCGGTCCATTTTGGGGCCTAGTCCCCATATAGATATAGCATCCGATATGAACTTTTTCATATCTGCAGCCAAAAAAATTAATAAAAATCCCACTCAAATTTGGTTTATGCCTATTTTCTATATCCAGTTAGTTGGGCCTGAGAGATAGGTCTAGACCGACTATAATTTTCTTACTTGTTTTATTTTTATATTTTTTGATATAGAACAAGTTTCCGATTTTTTTTTTTTTTCAAAGACATTTTTGCTTCGAGGAACCTTCATAGATTTTCTTTCGTAGACTTTTTGAATTAAAAAATTTTTAAGATTCGTTTTCTGAGTCATTTGTCCTTAAAGGGAGATTCTTAGCTTCGTATTCAAAGTTTATTTTCATCTATTAAGGCACTTTTCCATATAGAAGAATTATCAATTTATAAGAGCTACGTTATCTGTTATCGCTACGTTTTTAATATGTACAGAAAAAAAGACACAAACAGAAATATCACAACAAGAAAAAATAAAGATAGAAATTGTTGAGGCCATTAAGGTTGTAAAAAGATCATAAATGTGTTAAATTTAGCTTATCACCCAAACATTTAAATATACTCGTTCATACTTGTGGGATTTCATTTCAAAATAAAGACATTTAGAACTAAAAAAGTACAATGAACTACAACAACTGTCTGCCAATAAAACAAACAAAAATAAATAAATAAAAAAAAAAGTAAATAAATAAATAGCTACACCACCACCAACACGCTAATAACAATTTGGCTTGAGAAAAAAAAATATTTAATTTAAAAATATTTTTTTTTGTTGGAATAAAGACCATTTAAAATCTGTAAATAACTAAATGCACAAAAATCGGTGACAAATGTTAAAGACGTCAGGGTATAAACAGCAGGCTGGCACGCAGAACGCTGACAGTTAACAGCCAAAATTGTATTCAACCAACATCAGCAGCGACAAATAATTTTCTAACGAAAATCATTTCACGTTTAAAACTTTTTTTCAGTCACATTAAACTAAATTTGTCACTGAGACATGCTAAAAATATCCCCCAAAACATCCAATATAAATGAACGAACGGACACCACCATCAAAAGTTGAAGAAATTCTTTACAAAAATAAAACAAGAAACTTAAGAAAACACGGAACAGCGGAAAATATTGTGAAATTAAACAAATGTAACAACACTTTAAATTTTGTGTCGTTTCTCGAAAAAAAAAAACTTGCGTTGGATGACATGCCATTAGGAGATGAGTATGTGAGAACTGTTGTGGAAATATTTTTATTACGTGTTGTTGTTATTACGAATTTACATTGAATTTCTTTTTTTCTGGGGAAATTCGGAAGCCGAAATGTTTTCTAGAAAATATTTGCCAATATTATTTCTCGGAAAACAAACATAGGGTTTTTGGAGAAAACAAGACCAAGGCCTGATTTGAGTCCTCAAGAGCCATATAAATTTTAAAACTAAATGACTGTGTCAACAAAAAAAAGTTAAAAAGTAATCTCAGTCTTTTTTTCTATATTTATAGAATAGAAAAAAACTGATGTATGTAAGTTTGATTTAACCTTCATAGGGTCTTCAGGTCAAATGTGACCCATTCTGGAAGAAAATTTGAATTTTTTCCTTTAAGTAGGGGTTTTAGATTTTAGATATTTTATGACTTTTATTTAATTTTAAATGTTAATAACTACTTTTAGTTTTTATAAAAAAATATTGGCAAAAAAAAATTTAAACAGTTTTTAGCACTTTGGAGTTTTTGTTACGCACATTTTTGTTAAAATAATTTATTTGTCAAAAGGAATGTCAAATGTGTTATACATATCGTGCCTAACGCTACGTTTACAACTGACAATGCTGTCTTGACAATAAATAATGTGTATTACTTCTCAAAAGTGCTGATAATTGTCTTCTTTTTGTAGGCGTCCAGACAATAATCATGACTATAAACGTTTTTCGCAAGCTATGTATTCGAACATTAAGAAAAATAAAAGAATAGCAAATAATTATCATTAAGTTTTCCATTTCTTCATAATATTAAAGACAGTAACCGAGCCAATTCAAACGGTGTACATGCATTGCACTGTGGCCGGATTTGCCATATTTTTGGCATAAAGTACAAATTTTCATGAGTGTATTTTCTAATTTTTGCTAGATATTCTTAAAGTATATAGTCTTAGTAAGTATTATTTCAAAATTAAAAATAATCTGATGGCAACCCTGTTACGTTACTACGGCTGCAAACTGCAATGTTTAATTAACAGCTGTTTTTTTTTTTTATCAAAAATAGAGGAAACTTTTTCTAAACTTCGTGCTACTAGGAAATTGATACAAGTGAACAAAAAAATTTTAAAAAATATGGAGAATGAAGGTCAAGGTATGTAGAATGTAAATTATATGTACTTTAATGGCAGTGTATGTCATGTGGTAATTATGTGAATTATATGTGTTAAGTGTTATAATAGAGAAAACCTAACCAACTTGACAATGCCTTGTAGATCGAAAACTAACTTTCTGCCAACTTGTGCCAAAATGTATTTATTTACGAGTAAATTAGAGTCTGCCTATTTCAATATGTTATTAACTTTTTTTGCCCAATTTTGCCCATTCTCCAAATATTTTGGATTTCCCAGTGAATTTAGCTTTTAGCCGTTCAACCTTGCTACAGGTTTGGCTGGATAACAAGCGAAGTGCAAACGCTGTTTCAAACTGGATATTTGAACAACTTAGCACTAATGGTATTAGTATTGCTAAAAAAAAGAGATGTTTTGAAAAAAATTAGGAGTTTTGAACTTTATATCAAGAAAAAAGTACCAAAATGTAATAGAACTATATCTACTTTTAAAACTAAACATGCCAAATGGCTCTCATCGACTATGATGGTCAAACTTGATAACAAAAACGCAGAAACAGAACAGCGAAATCAACTAATAGGACGTCAACGCTTGGCATATAAAATTGCGGGACCACGGCTTAAGAGAAAGTTGGCATCCGAACTAGCAGAAACTCACGAACATGACGCAAGTCTGCTTGTACATGCTGCCACGGTATCAGCAAAAAATCCAATGAAAAAGATACAGCATTTATTTTAAAGGAATCTCGGCTTACTTCAAATAGACCAGCTGAAATAAAAAAAAAAAATATTTTTGAATGAACCGATCTCTCTTACACCAAATGAAGCTCTTTCTTTTTTTTCTGGAAAATTCATTAACTAAAAGACAATATATTAATATGAGAGAAATAAATAAATTGCATTCTAGTAATATGACAAAGTAGTGCAAGCTAAATTAAAATGTAGACCAGCTGAAATAATTGTAACAGAAACCGCTGCGAAAGTTTCTTTGCAAAATTTGCTAAATCACACTGCCAGTCGAATACTACTTTTGCAAGAGAAGTATTTGCACAATATCCAGAAATAACTGATGTCATGCTAGTCCTAAGTTATGGATTTGACGGATCAACTGGACAGGCCATATACAAACAGCGATTTCAAGGGAATGAACCTTCATCAATGGATCAATCACTATTTGTAACAACAGTTATCCCACTAAAAATAATAGACAAATTGGGAAAGGTTTTGTGGATGAATCGTACACCTCAGTCTGTACGATTTTGTAGACCCCTTAAAATGGAATTTGCTAAGGAAAGCAAACAACATATTATTTCAGAAAAAAACTATCTGGACATACAAATACAATACAATCTGTGGCGCTACTGCAAAGCATTTTGTGAAAACTAGAGACATTAATTCGGAAATATTTAAGCCAAAGTCTGGTACCCTGAATTTCGGTGTCAGTCCACTTCATGCTTCGATACGCATACTGGAGTTCGTATTAAAAATTTCTTACAGGATTGGATTAAATAAATGACAGATAAGGGACAAAAATGAACAGGAGGTGATGAAGACTCGCAAACAATCAATACAGAAAAAATTAAGGAAAGAAATGGGACTACTTGTGGATATGCCAAAACAAAACGGCAGTGGAATGATGGTAATACTGCAAGGAGGGCATTTTCAAATAAAAAGTTATTTGCATCCATTTTGGAATTTAATTTAGATGTTCTTGAATATTTTCGTACAATTTTAATAGCAATTTCCTGTGAATATAAAATTAATGCCCTTAAATTCCATCAGTTCTGCGAGAAAACTATGACATTATATATGTCTAAGTATCCATGGTATCCGATGTCGCCAACAGTTCATAAGATTTTGGTTCATGGTTCCCAAATTATAGCTGTACTCCTGTTCCTGTCGGATGCCTCGACGAAAATGCTTCAGAAGGGCGCAATAAGATTTATAAAGAAGATAGGAGATCTCATGCACGAAAAAATAATCGAGTTAATGGCGGATGTGTTCAATAGGTCAATGGATTCTTCGGACCCTTTACTTTCCAGTATTTTTATTAACAGAAGATTAGCCATATCAAAAAAAAAAAAAATATATATTGCCAAAGGAAGTCATTGCGCTACTTGAGCTCCCGACTTTTGATACTGACCAAGCAAATTATGTTACCGATAATGATTCTGATGAGCAGGACATCGAATTAGATTATGATTCTGATAATGAAAATTTATATGAATTTGCGGTTGAGTTAGATTTCGAAGATGATTAAATAAATTCTTAGTTCTAAGTCTGAAAAATATTTATGTGAATAAATTATTATTTTTTATACATAAATATTATGGTAATATCTTTTTTCTTAGCTTACAGATTTGGGGAAATATAACGCATGCTTATATTCCAGACGTTAAATAAGAAACGTTATTTAGCTAATTAGAACATCTACCTGCAACTTAGCTTTATACGGACGGTAAGAGTGGGCGTGGTCGTATCGATCTGAAAATTTTAATATTTCTTAAGAATATCATTATTAGTATATGTACAAAATTACAGCTCTGTAGTATCTTTATTAGACTTTATGCCAAAAAAAATGCATTCCCGTCCATAGTGCATTGATGAAAAAGTGTTTATGTATCTTTATTGTCAATACAGCATTATCTAATGTAAACCCTGGGTAAGTCTTTTATAAGTTTTCAGAGCTTTGGCAGCACTTAAATTAAATGTCTATATATCTGACTCCTTTCTTCTCTCCATTCTAGCTGAACATTATTGGTATGAAAAAGGGGATTCCCCATGTAAAAAGCTAAGCTTATTTTCTTATTGCAAAATTGTTTTCAGTCATATAATAAACACGGAACTTATCAAACGTATCAACGCTACAATGTGTCGAGTCTGTATTTCTTGTCGGAAAATGAATATTAGTGAGATAGAAAATATGATAAATGCATTATCGGATGAAGAGATTTGTTCAGAATATGAAGATAACTTGGAATGCGCTGAGACATCTGACATTTCTAGTGAAGATGAAATTGATGTAGCGGCAACTGCAGCAATGACATCAAAAATTGGTGGAATAAAATATTTCAAACAACCTGATACAAATAGTCAAGGAAGATTTAGGAGAGAACATTATTAGCATAACACCAGACTTGACCCGCTATTCTTGTTTGAGAATCACATAGGAAGAAATTTCCAGTTTTCAATTGTTTTTCCCGCCGCCTGTAATGACCACTATTTTGAAATATACCAATAATGAAGGTAAACGTGTATTTAGTATTGATTGGATCGAAGTTAACGACACCGAAATTTGCGCATTTATTGGTACACTTTTGTTAGCTGGAGTGTATAGATGAAATAGCACGGAAAATTTATGGGACTCTGAGAAAGGAAGACCAATTTTTAGAGCAATCATGCCATTGAAAAGAATCAAAAGTCTTTATAGAGTGATAGGATTTGACAATAAGGATACTCGCAGTGAACGTCGAATTTTAGATAAGTTTGCACCGATACGTGAGATATGGAATATGTGGGTCGAAATATTGCCCAAACTTTACAATCCATCCTTAGATGTAACAGTAGATGAGCAATTAGTCGCATTCAGAGTAAGGTGTCCATTCCGGCAGTATATACCATCAAAACCAGCTAAGTATGATATAAAATTTTGGGTACTCTGCGATTCGAGTACCAGTTACTTCTGGAATATACAACCGTATACAGGCAAAGAAGTTGGAGCTATGCCCGAACGAAATCAAAGTATGCGAGTAGTACTCGATTTGACAGTTGGGCTAAAAGGTCATAATGTGACTGCAGACAACTTTTTTGTTTCTTATCAATTGGGCCAAAAATTGCTAGAAAAACAAATTACTGTAGTAGGAACAATATGTAAAAACAAGACTGAATTGCCACCTGAGCTTTTGTCAACTAAAGGAAGACCGGTATTTTCATAATTTTTTTGCTTCACCAAGGACACTACTCTCCTTTCATATATTCCAAAGAAACATAAGTCTGTGAATCTACTTAGCACTTTGCATCATAGCCCAGAAGTGAGCAATCGTGAGGACAAAAACCCGCAAATGTTACTAGAATATAATAAATGTAAAGGAGCAGTTGATACTCTGGATAAAGTTGTTTCATGTTACACTTTCAAAAGGATTAGATGGCCACAAGTTGTATTTAGCAACAATTTAGATATATTCAGATATTTTGATTATAGACATTTCTTTAATTCTTTAATAGTCTAAGAATGTGTGAGCGTGGCTACAAGTATTCGCAATAATTAAAAATTACCCATTTTAAGACACGTAATTAACTGAAACAACAACATAAAACTAAAAAAACAATTATGTAAAATAAACCGTAAATTGCTAATAAAAATATTTATTGCTCTGTTAAAAGAAGCATAAGAATAAATATCTACTTTAAAAAAGGTTCGTTAATAGTTTCTAAATAATTGCGAGAAAATTTCAAAGCAGTTTTACGACCGCATTAAAATCTCGCTCTACTGAAGATGGTTACAAAAAAAGGAATGCTACACCTAGAACTAATTGGGTATAATATATCCAATTATATGATAAAATCTTGAATTTTTTTATAAATATGAAAAAGAACTAGTCTGCGGAGGGAACTTAAATAATTGCACCATAAAAAATTGTATAATTTAACATGTCATTGGCCGGGTGCGACTGGTACTAAAATAATACTAGGCCATACCCTTTACCACTCTGATATTTCTAACTACCAAAAATAGTCTTAGACCCAACCAGCCATCGTTCGATGCAGAATCATTTCATGAGTCGATTAAGCGTCTTTGTGCCAGTCTGTCCGTCCGTCCGTCCGTATGTCTGTCTGTCCGTCCGTCTGTAAACCACGTAATTACACTGTAGGTCATAAAAAAAATATTGATGGGATCGCTATACAAGCTTTTGTCGACCACAGGACGATCATTATTGAAATTGGTGAAAATCTGTGCATGTTCGGACCTAACCTCCCATATAAATGCCCCTCTGAATATGGCATTGTCCAATTAGCTCACATATGACTGCTAGCACCTTGACATCAAATATGCCAAGTGTTTTTCTATATGCTGATCCGATGCCACATACAATCATATCAGTTTTTGAATATTTTCCAAATCTTTCAGCTGCCTTAAAGTGCCTCCATTTCAATGCCATTGATGTTGACAGTTGTATGCGATCTTTTGTAAACCAGTATATGCACTAGGGTGGCCCTTAATAAAAAAGTGTTCAAACTCTCGGTCTCACCCCCCTAGAAATATGCTAATAGCAAAAAAAAAAAATTAGAAATACAAAGTTTTGGGTCAATCAAAAAAAAAAAAAAAAAAAATGTAGAGGTGCCTCAACGCGACTAAAAAAATAATATGACCCCATTAACCATTTTGAAATTGGGGTCACATATGACCCCAAGCTAATAAAAGACAATTTATTCAAAAAAAACTCAAATATTTTGTAAGTGCTGTTGAATTTTTAAATGTGACACTTAAAATATAATAACCAAGTGTGCAACAGTGTTGCCATAATTTGAAATTGTAAAGATGCTAAATTGCAAAAAAAAAAAAACGATGCTAAAACGTACTGGAGTCAAAAAAAAAGATGCTAATTTTTTTTTTCAAAATTCATTACGTTTATATTGAAAAATTAAGTACTTATTAATAAATTCTTTGGGTTTTAAATCGAAAAATTAATAAATATAAAACATAAGTTTCGATTTATATTTTTTAAATTTTAATTAAAATAATTTTGGATATCATCTGTAATTTTTTTAACATCAAATTGAGTTTGTTTAATTTTAAATTAAATATTTTTAATTTTAGAGGGAATTTTTTTTTTAATTTCAAATATAAAAGAATTTACATTATCAAAAGATACAATTATATTACGATAGTTGGTTTATGGAATCTAATATTTCTGTGATGTCTTCATCTTCAAGTTTTTCTTGGCTCTGATATTTTTCTGAAGATCGACTTTTATCAACGACATCGCTCGGTATATTGTAAGTGTAACAGCACCCATTTTTCAATTCCAAACCTTCTTTTATACGTATTACAGAACATAATAACTCGGATTTAATTCTGTTCAAAGTTTGCTTTCAACTAAAGCCATTAAACTACATAAACGTTCAACTTCGGCTTTTGAGAAAGACAAAACTAATAAAGACAATACAAATATTAATAACTCTTTAAATGGATTTTCGCCAATAGAATTTTTGTTAACTTCAATCCATAAAGAGGTTGTATTCAGTGTTGTATCCCAATATTATTCTGTGATATTACTCCATTGGATTTGAATTTTTTCTGTTCCAGATGATCTAAATTTAAACTCTTCTAATATATTAGTTATCGGTTCTTTTACCCGGGTTAATGTGTTTTGTATTGAAAGTTTTGGCATTTTTTTTAATACAATAATAGTTTTTGGCAATCGACTTTTTAATTCATTAAAAACTGTTGTTGGTATTTACATTCTTCTATTTCAAAATGTTTTGTTATATTTGTTGAAAGAAACGAGCAGAGTGGTAAAAAGAGTAGTACAAAAATTTCTCGTATTACACTTTGAGAAATTTAAACATATCAGTATCATTAAAATTAAAATTATATATTCAAAAATAATGAAAAAAATCAAAAAAAAGATGCTAAAAGCAACTTTTTATTAATAAAAGATGCTAAGTTAGCATCTAGCATCTTTTCATAAATTTTGGATGCTAAACGACAAAAAAAGTTGCTAAATCTAGCAACTAAAATGCTAAAATGGCAACACTGGTGTGCAAGTCTTCCATGCTAAAAATTTGGAATAAATCGAACAACGTTAACATATTATTTGCTGAAGCCAGACTCTGAATTTTGGCATATTTAAAGAAAAGTAAGTACCTAAAAATAATACATTGTTCTACTAAACTGGAAGAAGCCCTTATTATTGGTTGGGAAATAAAATTCTGCTATATTTTGCGAAAACGTACGCTTATGTGCCCCTAGAAAGTTCATTCACCCAGAAAATTTGATATACAGTGGTTTCCCGGTTTAACGAACGATATAATGTCAGACCTGGCCGTTAAATCGAAAATTTCGTTAAAATGAGTACCGTATATTTAACATTTTTTTTTTGTTTATTAAAGAAAAATGTGGTTGCAACTTTTTTTTTGTTCATTAGTATTTATTTAATTACATATCTTATTTATTCTAACAACAAAAAAGAGCAGAAATTCATAAAAAGCAAACCAAAAATAGAAATAACAATTCACTTTACAAAGTGTAAATAAAAAAATAAAAACATTGTAAAATTGTACAAAATAATTTTTAATAGTTGTGAGAGAGGTATGAGCTATTTTTAATGATTGCTCTGAAAGAACGAATATTTTTGAAACCTCTATATTGAAACCTCTATATTGCCCCCAAAAAAAGTGCCCTTCAAAAAGTTTTATTATTGCCATGTGGTTAAATTTACTTTCTGCTTCTAAAGGAATGTAATTTTTATCGTCTTCATCACATTCATCATCTTGATCATATTCTCCTCATTTTCTTCCAAATTGATCGCATTAGCATGATCGACCCATTCGTTTAGATCGTTTACAGTTTGTGTATTCTGAAACTGTTAACAAGTGAGCCAAGTTAAATAAAACGCTACCAAAATTTCTTACATTTGGGAAAATTTCGTGGACTGGTTGTAAACTGTTTCCAGTTGAAACTAAATCTTCCTCAGTCTGTAACAATTGTGACAAATTAACACCATCTTCTTCCTCAAAATGTGTTTGGCTTGGGATAACAATTTTTTTCCATCATATTGCAAGGGAGGTTTCTGTAACAGCTTGAAGTGCTAAAGCTACCACAATTAAAAAACAAGTAAGAAAATTATAGTCGGTCTAGACCGTTTAGAGAGTCTATCTCTTAGGCCAAACTAACTGGACATAGAAAATAAGCATAAACCAAATTTGAGTGGGATTTTTATTAATTTTTTTGGCTGCAGATATGAAAAAGTTCATATCGGATGATATATCTGTATGATGACTAAGCCCAAAATTGGACCGATCCTGACCATGATTGGTAAAGTCTCTTGTATTTTGCAAAAATATATACAAACAAAATTTTAGAAGAATCAGTGTAACATTTTTGTTTTTTTGATAGATTTAAGTGAAGATCGGGAATAAGCTCTATATGGGGCCTATGAGAAAGAGTTGTCCCATAGGAATCGTTTTTGGGCTACTCATTAATGGATGTAATAAACGCATACAAACCCAATTTGAGTAAGATCTATATGACAATTTGTATCTTATGGCAATTTATGTCGATTTCATAGGGGTCATTTGTATGGGGGCTAGGTCTGAACATGGACCGATTCTCACCAATTTCAATAACGTTAATCCTATGGCCGATATCAGCTTATATACCAAATTTCATCAAAATATATTCATGTTTGCGATCTGCAGTTTGATTACAAAGTTTACATGGACACACAGACGGACGGACGGACGGACATCGTTAAATCGAATCAGATAGTGATTATGATTCGATCGGCATAATAAAAGATGGGTCTAGGTCAAATATTTTTGGTAGTTACAAACAACAGCACAAAGTCATTATACCCAAACCACATAGTGGTATTGGGTATAAAAAAAACATGATTATGTCGTTCTGTCCTGAGAATATAATTTTGGACAAGAGGCTATTTTCGTAATGCAGCTTTAGGGGCCTTATGGCATATTGGTCCATGGGTTGTTTTAATGGTGTAACATTTGGCATGTATAAGACAGCACTCGTTTCTTTGACCAACTCTTCTGCTGGAGGATGGCAAGGCATGTTGTCCAAAATCAGAACAGAATTCTGGTGTAAATTGTTGCTTTGTAAAAATGATTCTACCTGCAAAATGAATAAGAAACTAATTTTAATAAGAAACTAGGGTTTTTAATTGTAACTTATATCAGGAGCAAATGTGTCGAGATACCAATTTTTAAACATGTATTCAGGAATGAGTATACTCTATAGGCAACACTTTGTTTCGAGAATATCGACGGTTTTCGTTTTCCCTATCATAAAACGTTTGTTTTTTTGAGCCGCTGGCATTTGTAATTTCTTTTGTAATTTTTCTACCTGGTGCAGTCGTTTATCTTTAAAATAGGCCCTGTTATTGGGAATTTTGTCTTTTTCTCCATCTGGCATCATTTAAACAATCTTTTTCATAGCTGGTCTAGTTTTCGACCCAAAATTATTTTTCCGTATTTTTTAGAGGATTTTGGTATTCCATATTTATTGGATAAAGCCCGTAAATATTGACCCTTTTCATAATATTTTATGATTTTTAATTTTTCTCTAAATGAAAGTCTTTTTTCTAGTTAACTTGGCTCATCAACTCACATAGAACAAAAAAAAAATCATTTTGATGAGAACAAAAATTTGGTTGGACTTTTTTATAAAGTACGAAATTTTAAAAATTATAATAGAACAGATTATAATTTAATTTAGTTATAATTTAACAGATTTTCTTTCACCTCTCTTGTTTTGCAAATATAGGAATAATACCCTTCTAAATGAATTGAGCGAATAAACTCATCTTCTTTTGTTAAATTCCTCTTATTTTTTCTTATTTTTAACTAATTTTTCTGTGTCATTCGTTGTATCGAGTACTAAATCATGCTTATATTCGTAATATAAGGTACTCAATGTAAAATATTTGGCTGTTCGTTAAATCGCGAATTCGATAAACCGATTATTCGTTAAACTGCGAAACCGCTGTATATTAATTTAAGCGATTTTGTGTCCCAGAAAACTAAAAATTGTTTCAGCTCTTTTAGTATTTCTGCAGAATTTTTATTATTTCCTCTACAGACATGGGAATCTAATGAAGATTTTAAAAATAGTTAAAATTTTTGCAAGGAACTATTTATAGTGAACGATACTGCCGAAAGAGGCGTTAAATTCATAAAAGATTTCCATAAAGTTTTTACTCCAGATAGTAGAATCATACAAAAAACAATATCAAAACAAATTAATAACAATGCCACCCAAATAATGTTAATGTCTGTTCTCTATATCGAATTAGTTCCACCTAAAGCCCTTTCTCTAAACTCATGCTATAGTCACAGAACGACTACAATTTTCAACATTGTTAAAACTAGTTTGTTCATCTGCTGTTCACAATAACTCACAATAACTCACTTGTGTTTTCATTTAGTTTAATAATTTCCTAGTGGGTTCTTAAATACATTGTATATACCGCCATAAATGTTGTACTCAATGAACTGATAATGACTACAAAGTGTCATAATGATGATGATTGGAAATACATTGTAATCTCAACTAAAAAGGTCAAATTCATAAAGAATAAAAACTACTACACTATCAGCTAAATTTTCCAGAGAGCAAACTTAAGGGTCACACACTTTACTATATTTTAATTGCGATTAACGTTTAAATAAACTTGAACTCATTGTTGCAAATTTTTTGACAAAATTGCGGACTTTATACATTGGAATTGTTCTTATCAACATAATTCACAGATTCAGATTTAGCTCAAACTATTGGTGTATTTTTATTGTCTTGGCAATAAATGTTTTCGATAATAGTTTTGACGTTGATGGTCGATTTTGAAGCCATGAGAATTTATAAATAAATAGTTTTTAGTAGCATTAAATTGCATAATCATCTAATAATCGACAGCTTCGAAAGATTTATTATTTCGATTTGTCAAAAGAGTCTTTGGAAGAGAGATGAAAAATTCCCAAGAAACCCAAGTAAGATAACTATAGTCGTTCTAACACCGACTATGCTTTACCCTATATCATGAGTTTAGGGAAAAGGTCTTAGGTGAACTAATTTGATATAAAAATTAAGCAGGAACCAAATGTGAGTGGTATTGTTATAAATTGGAAGCCTCCCGACATGAAAAGTTTTGAAAATTGAAACAGATCCAGCAACAGCAATTTCAAAATAATTTAGTAGTAAAAATTTAGTATGAAATGTTAGAAAAATTACGAAATAGTTCTTTTTTTAAAAGAACAACCCGACCTGACAAAGAAAACTCAACAAATTTGGGAATATTTTTCTTTATTTCTCCACATAAGCTCCTTTTAGCTTGATAGACTGTTCCCACCGATATTGAATAGCTTCAATACCCTGTTTATAGTAAGAACTGTCCAGCTCCTTAAAATAATCATTAACCACAGACTCCACCCCTTAATTGTTGGCAAATCTTTTACCACCGAGTTATTTTTTTAAGTTTGGAAATAGTAAATAATTCGAGGGAGCTAAATCTGGCCAAAAAGGTGTGTGAAAAGGCAGTTCGAATTTGGGCATCGCAATAGTGTATGTCCTCGTGAAACGACATGACCGCCAAATGCGGTTTCTTTTTTTTAGGGCCATTATTACAACTTACCTTTAAAGTAAATGTTAGTTAAAGGTAACTTTAGCTAAAGTGAGCAATAAAGTTACCTTTAACTTTTTTTCGTTATTACAACTTCCCAGTAAAATAAAATTAATATTTTTGATGTTTTGGCAACACCAAACGAAACACCGATTACTTTTGACCAAATGAATTGCTTTATAAAATACGTAGTGGCAACGTTTCTTTATTTGTTCGCAAGCAAACAATAGAATAAAAACTAAAAACCTTCATTATAAGTTGCATAATTGTTGTAAATGTGTAATAACAATTTTTAACTAATATACAAGCATATATTTAAGTATATGCAAACAAATTTATTTCCAAAACTAAATTAGTGTGAATTTCTTCTTCATAGATCAGAAAACGTGGCAACATTAAATATAGTACATAAGCCTCACGTTAAAAGCTGAAGGCAACAATATCTTCCCTTTAGCTTATCGGTCACTTTTAGCTTAAAGTTTAGTTGTAATAACGAAAAACTAATAATCTGCCCGATAAATCCTAGCTTTAGCTATTGGCAAGTTGTAATAATGGCCCTTAAATCATCACTGTCATCAATTAAATGCTGCAGTAAGTTAGCATAATGCTCGCGTTTGTTTTTTTTTTTTTTTTTTTTTTTAAGATAATTTATAACAAGTAAGAAAATTATAGTCGGTCGAGACCGACTATATGATACCCTATACCATGCGTTTAGGGACCCTATCTCATAGGCCCAACTTACTGGAAATAGAAAATAAGCGTAAACCTAATTTGAGTGGGATTTTTATTAATTTTTTGGCTGCAGATATGAAAAAGTTCATATCGGATGCTATATCTATATGGGGACCAGACCCAAAAATGGAACGATCCTGACTATGTTTGGTAAAGTCTCTTGTATTTTGCAAAAATATATACAAACAAAATTTGAGAAGAATCAGTGCAATATATTTGTTTTTTAATAGATTTAAGTGAAGATCGGGAAGCAGCTCTATATGGGGCGTATGACTAAGAGTTGTGCCAGGTATCATTTTTAGACTACTCACTAATTGATGTAATAAACGCATACAAACCCAATTTGAGTAAGATCTATATGACAATTTGGATCTTATGGCAATTTATGTCGATTTCATGGGGGTCATTTGTATGGGGGCTAGGTCTGAACATGGACCGATTCTCACCAATTTCAATAGCGTTCATCCTATAGACAATAAAAGTTTACATACTAAATTTCATCAAAATACATTCATATTTGCGACCTGCAGTTTGATTACAAGGTTTACATGGACACACAGACGGACGGACGGACGGACACACGGACGGACATCGTTAAATCGAACCAGTTAGTGATTCTGATTCGATCGGTATAATTAAAGATGGGTCTAGGTCAAATATTTTTGGTAGTTACAAACAGCACCACAAAGTCATTATACCCAAGCCACATGGTGGTATAGGGTATAAAAATTACACTGTGGAACAAATTCAGGTTAGCAAAAGTTAGGTCGATTCTGAGAAGGAGGGGTGAAAATAGAGGATAAATTAGAAGACCCGTATCGCGGCGTTTGTTTATGTTAGTTCGAATTTTTTTTTAATCGTCCTTCGAACTTTGCAGTCAAATGCCGATTTTCAGCATATTGTTTATATGGTTTTTTTTGGCTATAACTCGTCGACTAATTGATATTTTTTCAATCTGTAAAAGCCAAATTATTGCTAGAGACCTGTGCAACAATTAAAATTTTTTAAAAAATTGATTTAGAAAATTTTTGTGGTGCTTATGAAGAAAATGTTGAAAAAATTATTTTTGTTCATGCTTTTTGAAAATATTTTCCACAAAACTAAGTATTTTTTGCTTTCTGTTTAATCTATAATATGCTTCTCAGTTTCTTCAATAAATTTCATTTGAAAAGAAAACAATCATAATACAAAACTTGCGTTTTCCAGCTTAATACTATTTTACTTCTCATTTTTTATGTACCAATTTTGTTCAGTGTTGGTTTTGAAGAAACAATCAAAAAGAAATTATAAAAATATGGAAAAAAATATATGTAGTTTTGAAATGTTAGTTATGAAAAGTTTTAAGTAAAAAAATTAAATAAATTAAATTAATGATTTGGCCAGTTGCCGTTTAGCAGGCGGCTGTGGATCAACATCACTGCTCTCTCTAATATCTTGGTCATCGTCATCATCATCAGAAAGGTCGATAATTTCGTCCAACAGATATTCTGGAAATAAAAAAAATCGCTACCTGTGCGGTGATTGAAAACAAAAAAGTTGTTTTACTAATTCCTAATTCTTGGAACTCCCCTTTTTAATTACTTCTACCTAAATCGCTATTTATTTAATGGTTTTGGGATTTTTAACGCAAATTATCGACTAAGACCATTTTCATTTCAAATGAAATTTATTGAAGAAACTGAGAAGCATATTATAGATCAAACAGAAAGCAAAAAAGACTTAGTTTTGTGGAAAATATTTTCAAAAAGCATGAAAAAAAAATAATTTTTCCAACATTTTGCTTCATAAGCACCACAAAAATTTTCTAAATCAATTTTTTAAAAAATTTTAATTGTTGCACAGGTCTCTAGCAATAATTTGGCTTTTACAGATTGAAAAATATCAATTAGTCGACGAGTTATAGCCAACAAACCATATAAACAATATGCTGAAAATCGGCATTTGACTGCAAAGTTCGAAGGTCGATTAAAAAAAAATTCGAACTAACATAAACAAACGCCGCGACACGGGTTTTTTATTTAGCATCTATTTTCACCCCTCACTCTCAGAATCGACCTAACTTTTGCTAACCTGAATTTGTTCCACAGTGTTATCGCACGCGCATACCATAAAAACAGACGCCACAACCTTGTCGTAGCTTTGACACGATTCTTCCATTTCAGTCCACTGTCTTGGCTGTTCTTTACCTCAGGTGTGAAGTGGTTGAAACATTTTTCATTCATGGTCACGATTCGACGTAAAAACTTGGCTTTTTTGTAGTGAAACATCGCCATACACTCCATTGAAATATCTTCACGACGCTGTTTTTGTTCTATTGTGAGCACACGTGGCACTCATTTTACGAACAGCTCCAAATTTTCGGTAAATATGCGAAATATAGCACTTTTGAAATGCCTCAGCTAGCTCACGCCCCTACAGTCGACGATCATCCAATACCATTTTGTGGAATTAGTCGACCTCGGACTCGTTTAAAGTCTACCACCCAATATTTTATAGTCGTAAACAAAGGAGCAGACTCGCCCTGAGTAGAATATAGCTCGGCTTTAATATTTGTTGAGCTGATATCTTTCAAATGAAATTATTGAATTAGATAGCGGTGACAAACTTTTTTCATGTGTACAAATTCACTGAGATCGTTTACTTCTGATCGTTTACTAAGCCATTACACAGCCATCACACACGACCCAAAATTAAGAATAGCCACAGTAACAAGAACTACATATAAAAATTATATTTTTTTCAAGAGTTTTTTTAAATTTTCATACAAATCTCGGGACCTAGACGGCCGATTTTGATGATTTAAAGTAGCAACCAGCTCAAGATAACATTGAATTAATTTTTCCGAAATGAGCAAACCAGCTGACCTATTCAGGGCGTGATCGCAATTTCCAAAGATGGACAAACGGACATCGTTATAACAACTCCTCTGCACACTGGTGCGGTCTTTCTTCTTCTCTACTACGCACTATTTAAAATTTTTTTTTTATACCATCCACACCTCAGTGGCAGAGGGTATATACAGGTTTGTCATTCCGTTAGTAACTCATCGAAATAAATTCCTGAGACTCTAAAAATATATATTTTCTTGGTCCTTATAACAAGGGAAGTTGATTTACCGATGACCGTCTGTCCGTCTGTCTGTGGAAATCACGATCACGCCGTCAATATCTAAGCTAGACCGCTCGTTTTTGTATAAAATCATTTACTAACATCCCAAAGGAGTTGCTATTTAAAATCATCAAAATCGGTCAAAGGGTTCACGAGCTATGAATGAAATTTTGAAAAAACTCTTGAAAAAATAAAATTTTTCAGTGGTTTGTTGTTTTTCTTAAGATATGTTGTGTATGTTGTAATTCTTCGTATTGCTGAAGTCATTACAGTTGTGTATATATTAATACTGCACGTGTCACATTGGCCTAAGCAAGTTTTACCACATATTTTTTTTTATCATTAAAATTATAAATTAATAAAAATAAAAAATGGAAAATAAAAATTAAAATTGAAAAATGAAAAATGGAAAATGGAAAATGAAAAACGGAAAATGAAAAATGAAACATGGAAAATGGAAAATGAAAATTGAAAATTTAAAAATGAAAAATGAAAATTGAAAATTGAAAAATTAAAAATGAAAAATGGAAAATGGAAAATGAAAAATGAAACATGGAAATGGAAAATGAAAAATGAAAATTGAAAAATGAAAAATGAAAAATGAAAAATGAAAATTGAAAAATTAAAAATGAAAAATGGAAAATGAAAATTGAAAAGTGAAAAATTAAAAATGAAAAATGGAAAATGAAACATGGAAAATGGAAAATGAAAAATGAAAATTTAAAAATGAAAAATGAAAATTGAAAAATTAAAAATGAAAAATGGAAAATGGAAAATGAAAAATGAAACATGGAAAATGGAAAATGAAAAATGAAAAATGAAAATTGAAAATTTAAAAATTAAAAATGAGAAATGGAAAATGGAAAATGGAAAATGAAAAATGAAAATTGAAAAGTGAAAAATTAAAAATGAAAAATGGAAAATGAAAAATGGAAAATGGAAAATGAAACATGGAAAATGGAAAATGAAAAATGAAAAATGAAAATTGAAAATTGAAAATGAAAATTGAAAAATTAAAAATGAAAAATGGAAACTGAAAAATGGAAAATGAAAAATGGAAAATGAAAAATGAAAAATGAAAAATTGAAAATCGAAAATGGAAAATGCGAAATGAGAAATGGAAAATGAAAAATGCATAATGAAAAGTGGAAAATGGAAAATGAAAAATTAAAGATGGAAAATGAAAACTTAAAAATGGAAAATGGGAAATGGAAAATGGTACATGAAAAATTAAAATGAAAAATGAAAAATTAAAAATGAAAATTGAAAATTGAAAAATAGAAAATGGAAAACGAAAAATGGAAAATGAAAAATGCAAAATGGAAAATGAAAAATTAAAAATAAAAATAAAAAAATGGAAAATGGAAAATGAAAAATAAAAAATGGAAAATTAAAAATTGAAATTGAAAAATGGAAAATGAAAAATGATGCATGGAAAATGGAAAATGGAAAACGGAAAACGAAAAATTAAAAATGGAAAATGAAAAATGAAAAATCAAAATTGAAAATTGAAAAATGAAAAATGGAAACGGAAAAATTAAAAACGAAATATTGAAAATGAAAAATGGAAAATGAAATATGAAAAATGAAATATGGAAAATGAAAAATGGAAAATGAAATATGAAAAATGGAAAATGAAAAACAAAAAATTGAAAATCGAAAATGGAAAAGGGAATATGGAAAATGAGAAATAGAAAATGAAAAATGGAAAATGAGAAGTGGAAAATGAAAAATTAAAAATGGAAAATGGAAAATGAAAAATGGAAAATGAGAAATGGAAAAAGAAAAATGATAAAATGGAAATGGAATATGGAAAATAAAAAATGCAAAATAAAAAAAAAATGGAAATTTAAAATTGAAAAATTAAAAATGGAAAACGGAAAACGAAAAATTAAAAATGGAAAATGGAAAATTAAAAATTAAAAATGAAAAATGAAAATTGGAAAATGAAAAATGATAAATGGAAAATGAAAAATGGAAAGTAAAAATGAAAAATGAAATATGAAAATTGAAAAATGGAAAATGAAAATTTAAAAATTAAAAATGAATATGAAAAATGGAAAGTGGAAAGTGGAATATGGAAAATGAAAAATGGAAAATGAAAATATAAAAATAAAAAATGGAAAGTGAGAAATGAAAAATGAAAAATGGAAAATGAAAAATCGAAAATGGAAAATGAAAAATGAAATGTGGAAAATGAAAAATGAGAAATTAAAAATTAAAAACTAAAAATGAAAAATGAAAAATTAAAAATTAAAAATTAAAAATTAAAAATTAAAAAATAAAAATTAAAAATGAAAATTGAAAATTGAAAAACAGAAAATGGAAAACGAAAAATGGAAAATGAAAAATGCAAAACGGAAAATGAAAAATTAAAAATGAAAAATAAAAAAATGGAAAATGGAAAATGAAAAATAAAAAATGGAAAATGAAAAATGATAAATGGAAAATGGAAAACGGAAAACGGAAAACGAAAAACGAAAAATTAAAAATGGAAAATGAAAAATCAAAATTGAAAATTGAAAAATGGAAACGGAAAAATTAAAAATGAAATATGGAAAATGAAAAATGGAAAATGAAAAACGAAAAATTTAAAATCGAAAATGGAAAAGGGAAAATGGAAAATGAGAAATATAAAATGAAAAATGAAAAATGGAAAATGAAAAGTGGAAAATGGAAAATGAAAAATTAAAAATGGAAAATGAAAAATGGAAAATGAGAAATGGAATATGCAAAATGATAAAATGGAAAATGGAATATGGAAAATAAAAAATGCAAAATAAAAAAAAAATGGAAAATTAAAATTGAAAAATGGAAAATGAAAAATGGAAAACGAAAAACGAAAAATTAAATATGGAAAATGGAAAATTAAAAATTAAAAATGAAAAATGAAAATTGGAAAATGGAAAATGAAAAATGATAAATGGGAAATGAAAAATGGAAAGTAAAAATGGAAAATGAAAAATGAAATATGAAAATTGAAAAATGGAAAATGAAAAATTTAAAATTAAAAATGGCAAATGGAAAATGAAAATTTAAAAATTAAAAATGAATATGAAAAATGGAAAGTGGAATATGGAAAATGAAAAATGGAAAATGAAAAATGAAAATATAAAAATAAAAAATGTAAAGTGAAAAATGAAAAATTGAAAATGAAAAATTAAAAATGGAAAATGGAAAATGAAAAATGAAAATTAAAAATTAAAAATGGAAAATGAAAAATCGAAAATGGAAAATGAAAAATGAAAAGTGGAAAATGAAAAATGAGAAATTAAAAATGAAAAACTAAAAATTAAAAACGAAAGATGAAAATTGAAAAGTGAAAAATGATTAAAAAAAAAATGAAAATTGAAAATAAAAAAGGTGGAGGGTATCAAAGATTCGGCCCAGCCGAATTTAACACTCTTACTTGTTTGTTTTGTATTTTTTCTATTGTTACACACATTCTTTTCTAAATTATCTAATTGATTTTTTTCCGAGCACCAGTCTTGTTAACGCACTTTATAGTCGGCGTTGATTGGGTACATGTTTCTGATTTGTTTTCTATGAGACAATAAAGTAATTACAATACAATTACAATTGTTTTCAATTTCTTTGTTTACTTTTAATAATTTGTAAATAATTAATAATTATTACTTGTTTTTAAATATAATTGATACATAATTTATTTCAGGCATTATCAGTTAATTCTCTGATTTTATAAGTGTAAACACTTCCCTAGTCTAGCAATAACATGATGTAAATATACATGAATGATGCCTTTCAGCGCACTTAGCAACTGATATTCTTGAGATTAATGACTTGCTTGAAACAATTGATTTTTAAAACAAAACAGAATTCTAGTTTCAAAATGTCTTTTCATTTTTATTTTGAATTAATCGTTTTCTCTAAATTAAAAGTGTACACTTTAGAGAATCACCTATAGAACAAGTTCCTGGACAGGTGATCATTAATTAGAGAATATGATTAACGGTATTATTTAACATTATTAACAAAAATATATGTTAAAAATGTAGCTAGGTTGCAATGTTTACAACAAAAAAAAAAAAAAAATAATAATAAATCAGCAGAGAATAAAGTGGAATATAGCGGAGTTCATAAAAACGTTGCGATTTAAATTAAATTATAGATACGGATGTTATATAAAAAAAATTATTTGTCCTATGTCGTTGATAATAGTTTTTCTGAAAGGAAAAAAAAACATATAATAATTTATATAATTTCAAGAGAATATTAATTTGAATATTAATGTAACGAGGAATTTAAACTGAAGTCAAGAAATGAAATTTCTTAAATATCATTACATTACATTGATGTTATTTAGTTCTAAATAACGTGCTGGGAAATAAAGCGCTTTACTGTATTTGTATTATTAGTGATACTGAAAAATATTGTTTCGATCATTCTGGTATAGAGGTGGATGATCCCATTCTCGACAGTGTTAACAAGCGAACAATGAATTTATCATTCTTTAAAAAATCATTCCTACTATTCTACTACTGAATTTTATTAAAAATCTAATTTACCTTTTCCGTAGTTATAGAAACATACATAGAAACTCACCTGAAAAGAAAAAAGATGATAAAAATAAAATTAATTAAAGCAGATTAGAAAGTAATAGTTGCTCAAGTCCGACCGTATTATTTATATTATTGCGGCACAAGTTCCACATACATTTCGATAGTATTAATATATATTTCTAGTGTTATTTGGGTATAATAAATTCTATATCATTCAAATTATATGAGCTCTATTTAAATATGTCAATTTATATAAAGGATTTTTAGTTGTCAGATATAGTTTTTATACCCTGTACCACTATGTGGTCAGGTTATAATGACATTGTGCTGATGTTTGTAACTAATAAAATATCTGAGCCAGACCCACCTTTTATTATACCGATCGACTTATAATCACTTTTAAAGTCGATTTAGCGATGTCCGTCCGTCCGTCCGTCCGTCTGTGTGTCCAAACTACAGGTCGCAACTATGAATATATTTTGATGAAATTCAGTATATAAGATTCTATCGGCCACAGGATAAACGCTATAAAAATTGGTGAAAATCGGTTAATGTTCAGACCTATTCCCCATACAAATGACCCTTATGAGATCGACTTAAATTGCTATTATATCCAAATTATCATATAGATCTCAGTCAAATTGGGTTTGTGTATGCTTATTACATCCAGTATTCCAAAAACAAATCATATAGGACTATTAGTCATAGCCCCTACATGAAGCTGATTCCCGATCTTCACTTAAATCTGTCAAAAATCAAAAATATTGCACAGAATTATCTGAAATTTGGTTTATAAAGGGTTTTTCAATAAGAGCGCTACAAAAGTTTTTTTAAATAAAACAAAAACGGTTTTGGATATCAATGAAATTCTTTATTCCTGTGAAAGTACGTTCGATGCCATTATGTATGGAAATCGATCTCTTTTGCATGGCCACCACGGGCACGCTTGCAGAAGTCCAGACGCTGAACCCAATTTTCGACGGTTTTCAAGCATAAATCGGCCGATACTGCTGCGCTCGTACGAAGTTCATCAATCGACGCTGGCTTGTTGGCATAGACCATAGACTTGACGTAGCCCCACAGAAAATAGTCCAACGGCGCAGAGTGGCGCCCGTATAGCAAACGAGGTTGCAAAAATCAAAATTTTCATGTGCGCCGACGAAGTTTTGAATAAACCCATGTTATAGGAAACTTTTCAACGATTGCAAATATGCTACTCTTAATAATGTCACATTTTTAGTTTAGAAGATATAACCGTTCAAATTTGACCGACTTTCGGTTTTCAAAAAAACACACAATTTTTAGTCAATTTGTTGCGATTTCAGGTGTAATATCACGAAAAATAGGTAACGAATCACTTTATTTTTTGTTTGTATTGATTGATGTATTTATTAAATGTATAATGATAAAAAAAATTAACTGTTTGCTTTCTGTTTCTCCTGGTAAATCACTATTTAAAAACTATCCGTTTTTTCACTATTTTTCAACTCTGACGGAAAATAAAAAAATCCATATTTTTCTATATTTGCCATATTTGCAAAACATGTTCTTTGATTATTTCTTTACATAATTTAAAAGGTTTTATCCAGAGTTCAGAAAAAAACACACACTGAATAAAAAATTCGTACATATATGTAAACAAACATAACTTAGACCAACACACACATATTTTTATTTTCATACCAATTATGTTTGTTTTTAAATTTTCTTCGGTGCCCAACACAACCATGACTGTGTTCGTTTTAATATTTCGTTATTTACACGAACATTTTTGTATCACATACTTTTTGTTTCAATCACACATAAAGCACACATTTTTGAGTGTTGCTTTATTTGAAGTTCATGTTCTGGTACGTGTACTAAAAAAAAAACACAGAACATGTACAATAAACAGGTTCGAGTTCAGTTATATTTTAAGTCGTGTTCTGGCTCGTGTACTAAGAAAAAACAGAACATGTACAATAAACAGGTTTAAGTGCAGTTATATTTTAAGTCGTGTGTGTGTGTATGTATTTTCTGAGTGTATTTTCTGAACCTTGGTTTTATCTGCCCGTACGTGCCCGTTTGGCTTCTAGAGGTAAAAAAGTTAAAAAGACATGATTGCAGAAATTGTATGGCGTGCATCCCTCACATGTTTTGACTGACAGTAGTTTGATCTAATAGTTTGAAAATTGCATTTTAAGTCGGTTGTCTACTTGTGAGCCTCTGCCAAAGTCTACTCCCAACATTCTGTTACAGATACAGGATGCACAAAAAACTACTCATTGCAATTCGCAGGTACGCACCTCACTTAAAAATTACTTTGGAATACAAATGGTCAAGAACAATATTTACTTATGGTCCCTCCAGGTAGGCACAAATCTTATTTAGACACGAGCATAATATCAAAATTGCATAAGTCAGTCTAAATCCATATGTATGCAGGGAACAGGTACATTTTTAGGCATGGCAGCATAAGCCTATATATTGCAAAATAAGCATAATGCCTGGATTAGTCTACGACTGAAAGTTGGCGCAACAGGTACTGAAACCATGGCGTTAAACAATTTAAGTACTGAAAACATGGCGTTAAACAATTTAAAATTATTTGAACTGTTTAGAAGGTCAACCACACCAAAGTTTTTCACGGAAGCTGCTTTAGAAGAACTTGATAGCTTATACGGAAATATTGAGAGAAGCGAAATTATAGAAAATAATTTTTATCTGATATATGTAAATATTAAGGCAAAATGGGTGAAACCTAATCGAACCATTCAGAACTTCAACTCCAAATACGAGGACTGGCTTAATGAAGACACCATCCTGGATATATTGGCAGTAGATAAACCCACCACATCAACCAGAGGAGCAAAAGGAAGGCCAAAAAAAAGTATTGAGGAGTGTTCAATTTTCACAAGAAAGAGGAAACTTACCGATGCCACCAATGACTTGACCACGAAGCATTTATCGGACGCGCTGTCTATTAAATATACAAAGGACAGTGAAAGAGGTAGGTCGCAGATTACAAAATCTGTTGCTGATGCAAGCCCACTGCGACTAAAAAGGATTAAGGAAAGCATTCCCACGCCCACAAACGCACACATTAAAAAGTATGGTTCCGAAGAAGCCTTGGCCTTGTTTTTGGACTTACAACTTTCCAAAGAAAGATATGAGATACTACGGGCATCCTTGATGCGACACGGGGCTGACGTTTTACCAGGATACAAGCATATTACGCAAGCCAAAATAAATTCGCGACCACTGCATACGGAGTTTACGGAAGTCTCTGTGAAAGCCAATCTGCAGGATCTCATGGGCCATACAGCAAAACGGTTGTTGGAGAGTCTTACTGAAAATGAGGTGAAAATTCTTCCTGAGAAACTGACATTGATCAGCAAATGGGGCTGCGATGGATCATCCGGACAAAGCGTTTATAAGCAAAGGATATCTTCCGATGACGCTACAATATCGGACGGAAATATGTTTATGGCATCTGTTGTTCCTTTGCGGCTAAAATCTGATGTTTCCCTGCACTGGAAAAATCTACGTCCGTCATCAGTGCATTACTGCCGACCAATAATGTTTCAGTTTGCAAGGGAATCGGCAGAACTCATAAGGACCACGGTGAAGAACAAATAAGCAAGATTAAGCCTACAAAGCTGCAAATTGGAGAAGGAAAATATATTGAATGCAATTACGAGTTCCACCTGACCATGGTTGACGGAAAAGTCGTAAACGAACTGACAGGAACAACCACAACATTGTCATGCCCGATTTGCAAAAAGAGTCAGAAGAACTTTGGTAATTTAAACGAATATGGAATGTCACCATTGCACGCAAGGATAAGGTGTATGGAGTTCTTGCTAAAACTGGCGTATACCCTACCACAAGAGGAGGAAAACTTCGATGAAAATACATCAATAAAAGATAAGGAAAAGATCAGAAAGAAGCAAATACAGGATGCTTTTTTTAAACAAGTTGGACTAAAAGTGGACTGTCCCAAGCACGGATACGGTAACTCAAACGATGGAAACACTTCTAGGAGATTTTTTGAAAATGATAAGGCAGTAACTAGAATCACTGGAATTGACAATCAAATCGTGAAAAGATTGGGAACGATCTTGAATGTTTTAAACTGCAAAGAAAATGTCAATTCTACAAAATATGGAGAATATGCATCGAAAACTGCATCTCTTTTAGCAGAAATGTATCCACAGAAGAAGCTGACCCGACCGTCCATAAAATATTGGCGCATGGCAAAGATATAATTGAGTACCAGTCTTTGCCAATTGGAGAGCTTTCTGAAGAAGCACAGGAGTCTCTTAACAAATTTTATAAAAAATATAGATTGCAGAACACATTCAAGGCATCAAGGGTAAGGCAAAATGAGGACCTCTTCAACATGTTGGCAGCATCTTCCGATCCACTTATTTCGTCCCTGCGGCATGTGAAGTCACGAATAGAGTTAGAAAATAATTATAGTTTAGAAATGATTAGTCTTTTAGATATACCTTCTCTTACGAATTGTGATGAATATTTTACAGAAAATTGAAAAAATAAATTTAAAAAAGAAGTAATTTTTTTTTAATTTGTTGGGTTATAATTTAAAACATAAAACCCTAAAGAAAAAAAATAAAAAAAAATCTAAAAATGAAAAAATTATTTTTTTTAGTTACCATAAAATTGATTTTTCTACAAATTTTAACTTTGATAACCCATAAGTAGGCCCCTACAAAGCGTAGCACCTTTTCCGAACGCTCATTTCATAGACTGAACAGTTATCTATCATATGCTGTTTAAACTGTTCAATTATGTTATTCGGTTCAAAAGATATGATTTTTGCAACGAAAAAAATCAAATGGCGCCACTGTGCGGCGTCAAATAGCACGACCAAGGCGGACAATCGACTGGACCATTTCGTGAGATAACACGTTCTCCAAACTTGGTTTCCAATAAATTGATTGTGACATTCGCTGTGTGGCTTGTGGCGCCGTCCTGTTGGAACCACATGTCCTCCAAGTCCATATCATCCAATTGGGGCCAAAAAATATTCGGTTATCATTGAACGGTAGCGATTCTCATACACAGTAACGTGCGGGTCTTGATCATCACGGAAGAAGTACGGCCCAATGACGCCGCCGGCCCATAAACCGCACCAAACCGTGATTTTTCGGGCTGCAATGATGACTCGTGGAGTACGTGTGGATTGCTGTCTGACCAATAACGCATATCTTTTTTATTGACGAAGCCATTCAGCCAGAAATGAGCCTCATCGCTGAAGATGATTTTTCGATGAAAATCCGAATCATTTTCAAGTTGTTGCTCAGCCCAATTCACGAACATACGACGCTTCTGGTGATCAAGCGGCTTCAGTTCTTGCGTCAATTTGATCTTGTAAGGATGTAGGCCAAGATCTTTTCGCAAAATTTGCCACAACGACGTCACAGAGATGCCCAACGCTTGAGAACGACGTGTGAGAGACACATTTGGGCCTTCTTCAACTGAAGCCTCAGCGGAAGCAATATTCTCGACACTACGGGCACTTCTTTGCCTCACTGGCGCGGGAACATTTTGTACTGTGCCTGTGGATTCAAATTTGTCCAGTAGACGCTCAATTGTTGATCTGCTAGGACGATTATGACGACCATACATTGGACGTAACGCTCTTAACGTTGAGGCCACTGACACCAAATTTCGGTAGTAAATTTTAATAATTTCGACTCGTTGTTGGCTCGTATATCTTTCCATTATGAAATGGCAAGCCTTACTGAAGAGAAATGTCAAAAGAGCGGCAAGAAATATGGCGTCGTTTGCTGTCCCTGTCTTTTTACTTTTGTAGCGTCCCTGTTGAAAAACCCTTTACCTTGTTACACTGAAGGATACGACTAAAAGTTTAGATATAAAAAAACGCTCTTGATTCTGTACTTCAAAAACTTTCTACGTTGCTACTGATGGCGCCCTAGCTATGAAAAGTGCTACTTAAGCGCTTTTGGGGTTATTAAATGCTGACGCATTGTATCCTAATTTTATTCCAGTTCAATGCATTATTCATGGTGAACAAATTTTAGAAATCGTCAACTGTATACGATCAGGTGCCAAAACAATTCAAAGCCTTTACACAATAAATAGAAAACGATGACCTTCCAGATGATGTATCATGGTTTTGTTTAGTAAATTTTCTAACAAATTTCTTTAATTTAATGGTACCAATGAAACAATTTTGTCAATGAAAAGGGGAATTTTTTTCCGGATCTTGAAGATATCCAATGGCTGCTGAATATGGCCTTTTATCTCCGCAAGGACATAATAAACTTATTTCTACACTTCACGTGTATCAGTAAAACTTTACAAACTTTACTCTGATTGGACATAATAGTTAAAGATTTTGTATGCAAGCTTCACATATTAGCAGAAGATTTAACCGATAGATTCCGTGATTTAACGGCCAAAATTTATATTTTTGGAAAATCCTTCCCTTGACATTTTGAAGAGTGGTTGTCCTGTATTACCGCCAATTGCTTCGGCTGTAGCAGCTGTAGAATTTGAATATGAAGGTTTGAAGCAAGTAAAACAGAATAACTTTTCAATTATTGACTTTTGAAAACAGGAACAAAAATATACCAAAACCTCACTCAGACTAATATCTATTTTCGGTACTTCGTATTCTAGCGAGTCGTTGTATTCAACACTTTAATTTGCTAAAAATAAGTATCAGTCTGTTTCAACTGATTTGCTAAATATAAGTATCGGCCTGTTTTAACTGATAAAAATTTACTGAGCTGATGCGAACGACCATAACAGGTCATCAGCCAAAATTTAAGCGGCTAACTGCTAAAATGGACAATACTCGTAAGGCATCAACAAGCAAATCTAATTTCTTAACATTTTCTATTTATGTAATATTTTCTATAATTTCCTTATTATTTCTGTATCTTGTCTAAATTTGTAACATGAAATGAACCTATATATTAATACGTGAAGGTAAATTTTTAGTTCCCCTTTTAAAGCAATATGCGGGCACGGAGGAAAGTGAAAATTGGCATAGTTATAGCTCATATGGAGGAGAAGCTGAGAATGATAAAATTTATGTTTAATCTGTCTTAAAAATATATTAAATTAATTAGAATAAAATATTTATAATAATTTGTACCACCCTGTTAATGCGAATGATTTAAATTATATATCAGACGCTCTGTGTTGAACTGTGAATTACTAAAATTGATTAAAAAACCTTTAGGCTCATTTAAATATTCATAAATTTGTTATATGCGACCTTCTCCGAGAAAAGGGACCTAGTGTGTCAAAAAACGGGTTGGGTCAAAAACGGTGGATTCTGATACCTAAAGGGGTGTAGAAACTTTAAATGCGTTTTTTTCTCTAAGATAAGATTAAGATTAAAAAAAAAACAATGGAAGACAAAAATTGAATGAAAAAAATATTTCCTAGAAATTGCACTCGAATTTCGAGTGCTGGGCTATACCAGTTTGTAAAATTTTGCCTAAATTTGTAACAAGAAATAAAATAAATTAAATTTTTTTATATATTTAATAAAAAAAATCAATTTTCTTATTTATTCTATAAAATAATTTTCCAACCGACTGTAAGATCAGCATGCGGCTCGCGAGCCGCATTATGGCCACCTGTGTTCTATACTATGCAGTATTCTCTGCCCCTGGTCTATTGTAGAGGGCTTTTCTCGAAAGCCAAATTGGTGAGTATTAGATTTTTATCTCCTATGATTTTCTTCAATCTTATTTAAAATAATTTTTCAGACAGCTTTTCCATAACAGGAGGCAATGATGAAAATCTGATTATTTTTATTTTTATTTTTATTTTTATTGAAATCTATTAATATTTACCAGCAGATTTTAGCGAGTGTAATTTCTAGGAAGTTTTATTTTTTCATTTACTAAAGACCCTAAAGGTATGCTAATCAATTTTAGCCAATTCACAATTCAACAATTTTTAAATATCGATTATAGTCGTTATTGGTTTATGACCAAATATTGGCCTATGTCCAAAATTATTTTTCAATTCCACACAATTATTATTGTGAATGAAGCAAACAAACTCACAAACACATTAAAAAAAATTTAATAAGTACACACATACTCGTAGCATTGTATAATTTTATGTATGTGTTAGTAGCAACTTTATATGCATTTTACTAAAAAAAAAATGTTCCAGACGGTGCAAATCTGTAACTCTGGTGGACAGCTTAAAAGAAATACCTTTCAAATTACATACGTTTGGTCAAAATCGGGAGCAAACTTTTTAACAAATCATCGGTCACAAGAAATCGCCTTACCTATTAATATTATCGATTTTATTTTTTATAGCTTTTAATTTTTTTATTATTTATTTTCTTTCATAAAGTAACTAAACTAAACTTTTGTGGCACGTGGTGTATAACTATACATACAAACTTATTAAGCAAATGCTACAAACACTGCGAACACAACTACAACAACAACAACAATTAGAGCTTTGACACACAAATAACAAAATTTAGAATAAATACAAAAGAACAAAATAGAAAAACCACATTCTTTCTAGAGTTTGTTTACATTTACATTGAAATCTCGGGACGGTTTGAATCGATTTTGATGATTTTAAACGTAAACCTGCTCAGGATGTCTATGAATCATTTGCACTAAAAATGAGCAAGTTTGCTGATTTATTGAGAGCATGCTCGTGATTTCTAAACACGGACAGATGGACATCACGATATCAATTTTGCTTGTTATAAGGGTCAATAATATAACTAGCAGAGCCCAGCCCCCAAAATTCGAGTGCAAATTAGAGAACATTTTATTTTTTCGCTGATAAATTATTTTATAAGACCCGAAAGACCCACGGTACTAATATTACAGATATTTTATTAGGCCCAGATTTTTTTTCAAACTATAACAAACGTAAGGACAACCGTATATGTACCCTCTGCAAACTGGTGTGCAGGTTATAAAAGCCATGCATGGATAGCCAAAATCAATATCAGGCCTTTATAGGTTAACGTGATATACTCAACCAGACCTACAACCTTCAGAATGTAACTTGACACTTTGTGACAGTTTTATTTTAGTTTATTAAAAAATCTAAAATTTGTCGACAAATATTTTCGGCTATCAATTCAATTAGTAATAACATGAAAATTATAAATTCTATTGCCTGTGTTTGGGGAACATAGATTCTGTATTTAGCTATAAGAATATCTCAGATTTAAGAAATTATGTTTCTTATGTCTCGTAAAAAATATGATTCCCAAAATTTAACCTCTAGTGTTATTTTTATGAAATTTTTCTAAAACTTAACTAATAAATGTGTCTTTTCAAATCTTTATTAATTAGCTTTAATATTTTATTTTCAGATATTACTTACTACATACAAGTAAACAATAAGAAGAAACAAAAAGTTTCAAATGTGCACGACAAACTTTTTATTCGAATGAAAAGTTTTTCTCCAAATTTTGTCTTGTGATAAAAAGCAAACTGCCGGCAGTATGCAATAAGTTAACGAACGCCTACTGTTTGTACCCAAACCTACGCAATCACATTCTTCTACATTGCACACGTACCAGATAAATTGAAGTAGGGTATAATCGGATTAACATGGAGTTCGTAACATATGGTAACTAACAATCGGAAGATAATTTAAATTATAAATATTTAATGAAGCCAAATAGCAAGAAAAAACTTAACGCAGTTTCTCTTTAAGGTGGATTCTTAAAAAGAAAATCGAACCTTATTTTAGGTAATTCATCAGATTGCAGCCATGCTGGCATTATCTTAGCATTTGCTTGAAATCGTTAACAAACATTTATTGAAGTCTATGGAAGGGCACAAATTATTCGTTGCAAAACACTCTGAATTTTTCGTATATTTTTTTATGTTTTTTTAATTTAAGTGCCCCGCCACTGTGGCAACACTTTGAACAAAAATATAATTTCTATCTAAAATATGCACTCACTTCGTCACTCATCCAACCATGGAGAACACTGTCTGCTAGCAACATTCAAACACGAAGAATTTTACCAAATACAAACATTTGTGCTTCCTATGTCATTTTATAAACTTAGAAAAACATTTCAATAAAAATTTTGTCCCACTTTTGTGCAGATATGAAAAAATCTTTAAATAGAGTGTTTAGAATGATAGAAAAGAACAATTTTAAGTACTTTGAGAATTTATGAATATATTACAGTTGCCCAAGTGCAATAACGAAAAAATTTTTGAGGCGGAGTCGCGATACCGCTACAAACACCACGACCTCGTCTCCGACCCCACAGCCCTGGCTGTCATGATATAATGAAGAAAATCACCAATATGAAAGAAAAACAAAATTCCTTAAAAAAGCACATCTTTTACAAAAAGTGCATTTCCCTAAAAAGTACCTTTTCTTCAAAAGTAAATTTTTTTAAAGTACCATTTTTAAAAAATTATTTTTGCTAAAAAGTACCCTTTTTTAAACAAGTACCTGTTTTTAAAAAAAGTACCCATTCTTAGAAAGTCCCCATTTTGAAAAAGTACTCTCATTTAAAAGACAAAATTTTATCTACTAAACCCTTTTTTAAAGTATCCTTTTTAAAAAACCAGCCTTTTTAAATAACCCTTTTTTATGTACTCTTTTTAAAAAAATACTGTTTTAAAAAATTACACTTTTTTTTTTTATAAATAATTAACCTTTTTTAAAAAAGTATCCTTTTTGAGAGTATCGTTTTTTAAAGTACCCCTTTTTTAAAGTACCCTTTTTTAAAAACTCCCATTTTCTAAAAGAAAATTTTTTTTAAAGTACACTTCTTCAAAAAAATAACCCTTTCTTTAAAAGGACCCTTTTTTGAGGAGGTACACTCCTTTGGAAAAAAAACCCTTTTCAAATATATGTATATGCATGTTAGCGTATATCAATATTACTTTACACAGGCACACCTCTTATACCGATCGCCACTAAATCATTATTTAGTCGATTTAACGTTTAAGAACTTGCTTGGCGAATAAATTTGAAATTTTTTTGAATTACGCTGTGGAACAAATTCAGGTTAGCAAAAATTAGGTCGATTCTGAGAGTGAGGGGTGAAAATAGAGGCTAAATTAGAAGACCCGTGTGGCGGCGTTTGTTTATGTTAGTTCGAATTTTTTTTTTTAATCGACCTTCGAACTTTGCAGTCAAATGCCGATTTTCAGCATATTGTTTATATGGTTTTTTGGCTATAACTCGTCGACTAATTGATATTTTTCAATCTGTAAAAGCCAAATTATTGCTAGAGACCTGTACAACAATTAAATTTTTTTTTTAAAAATTAATTTAGAAAATTTTTGTGGTGCTTATGAAGCAAAATGTTGGAAAAATTATTTTTTTTCATGCTTTTTCAAAATATTTTCCACAAAACTAAGTCATTTTTGCTTTCTGTTTGATCTATATGCTTCTCAGTTTCTAAAATAAATTTCATTTGAAAAGAAAATGGTATTAGTGGATAATTTGCGTTAAAAATCCCAAAACCATTAAATAAATAGCGATTTAGGTAGAAGTAATTTAAAAGGGGAAGTTCCAAGAATTAGGAATTAGTAAAACAACTTTTTTGTTTTCAACCAACGCACAGGTAGCGATATTTTTTATTTCGTACAAGCGAACTAATTTCAAAAATGAAGATTCAGTTAATTTCGAACACCAGTGGCGCATTTGCTGCGACCTCAAAATAGTTTCATTGATTACAGGCTTAACAGCATCTGGCCGTCCAAAATATCCGTGTTTTTGTGCGATTGGGATTTACGATACGGAGAAGGTATTAGAGGAAGAAACCAGTACAAACAGCATAACTGGAATAGTCGCATTGGACGGAAATGGCCTAAAGACAATAGGCTACACGAAAGTCTTGTTCCTGAAATGAAATTTTGTAGCCGTTGCTCCATATTAAACTTGGCATTGCTAAAAATGTTTTGAAATGTATCGCAAAAAGACCAGCAGTACTCAACCACTTAAAAGACATTTTCCCAAGACTAAGTAACGCCGAAATTCAGGAAGTGGTTGTTAATGGTCCCGACACACGGAAACTAATGAGTCGTCAAGATTTTGACCAAGTTCTGACAGACCGAGAATTAAATGCATGGCTCGCATTGAAAGCAGTCATTAAAGGACTTTTGGGTAAAGAACGCAAAGACAACTACAGGCAATCTGTTGCAAACATGTTGGCAGTTTTCGATGAAATTGGGGTTAATATGTCGTACAAAATTCATCTCTTGCATCAGCATCTTGACCAACTCGCTCAACAGTTGCCAACTGAATCTGATAAGCAAGGCGAACGTTATCACCAAACTGCGCTTCCATTTGAAATAAGGTAACTATAGAGTGTGCATATTTTGAATTCCTATATTTTTCTAATATCTTTGTCAGAGTGCACAATTTAAACATGTTAACGATTGAAAACTATTTTCGTTTCAGGTACAGAGGAAAGAAATCTCCAGATGCAATACTCGCTGAAATTTGTTGGTGGTATAAAAACACCTTTGAAGAAGAGGAAGATGAGGAAAAAGAGGAAGAAGGGGAAGACAAAGATGAAATTCCAGAATATCTGTTGGACGAAATTATCGACCTTTCTGATGATGATGACGATGACCAAGATATTAGAGAGAGCAGTGATGTTGATCCACAGCCGCCTGCTAAACGGCAACTGGCCAAATCATTAATTTAATTTATTTAATTTTTTTGTTTAAAACTTTTCATTTCAAAAATATATTTTTTTCCATATTTTTATAATTTCTTTTTCAATGTTTCTTCAAAGCCAACACTGAACAAAATTGGTACATAAAAAATGAGAAGTAAATTAATATTAAGCTGAAAAACGCAAGTTTTGTATTATGATTGTTTTCTTTTCAAATGAAATTTATTGAAGAAACTGAGAAGCATATTATAGATCAAACAGAAAGCAAAAAAGACTTAGTTTTGTGGAAAATATTTTCAAAAAGCATGAAAAAAAAATAATTTTTCGAACATTTTGCTTCATAAGGACCACAAAAATTTTCTAAATCAATTTTTTTTAAAAATTTTAATTATTGCACAGGTCTCTAGCAATAATTTGGCTTTTACAGATTGAAAAAATATCAATTAGTCGACGAGTTATAGCCAAAAAACCATATAAACAATATGCTGAAAATCAGCATTTGACTGCAAAGTTCGAAGGTCGATTAAGAAAAAAATTCGAACTAAAATAAACAAACGCCGCGATACGGGTCTTCTAATTTAGCCTCTATTTTCACCCCTCACTCCCAGAATCGACCTAACTTTTGCTAACCTGAATTTGTTCCATAGTGTTACCGCATAATTTCTAAGGCCTCAAAATATTCTTATGTATATGGATCAAACTTTGGGTATTATAACGTCGCACTTTGTTAATGTTAGAAATATAAAGTCACTGAGTCGTTAAGAAATTAAAAAAAAGCAAAATCACTTTCTGAGCCGATTACCGATGTCCGTCCGTCCGTCTGTGTGTTATAAATACACGTACCGGTATATATTTGTTTTGCATGGGTTTATTTGTTTTTTATACTGACAGAAAAAGGAAACGATAGAGTTGACATGAGTTGTTATATACTTATAAAAAAGGGTTGAGGCATAAAGCGCTTAATTATTAAATTATATTAATGGGTAAAATTTTTTCTATTTTGACAGGTACATTTACATAGTTATTTTTCAAAAACATTAATAGTCGGACAAAATGGGAAAAAAAATTGAATAACAGGTAAATGGTAAAAAAAACTATTGCGACACATTCTTTTTAGGTATGAACAGGTATGCTTCACCTTTTAAAAGGTGGTAGGGTCTGGGTTTTTATGCTTCAAAAAGTGGTAATACAAGATAAACAATTTTATTTTACATAATAGAATGAAAGAGTATTTATAATAATATTTCCACAATTATTAATCACTAGCAGATTCCAGCCCTCGAAATTCGAGTGCAAATTCTAGGAAATTTTATTGTTTCATTAAATAAAGACCCTAAAGGTATGCTAATCAATTATAGCCAATTCACAAATCAACACAAAAAAACAAAATCATTTCTATTATAAACACATTAACAAATTTAATAAACACACACACAGCATTGTATAATTTTATGTATGTGTTAGTAGCAACTTTAAATGCAATTTACTCAAAATAAAGGAAAAAATTTAAAAATCTGTAAATCCGGTGAACAGCTAAAGAGAAATACCTTTCAAATAATATACGTTTGGTCAAAATCGGGATAAAACGGTACAGCAAAACATCGGTAACAAGAAATCGCCTAGCCTATTAATATTATAGATTACAGTTTGAACAATGGCTAAGTACTGTTATAGAGATCTCGCTGATATTTATTTTCAACAAAAAGATGTAGATGATATAATTTTGCAACCATTTTTTTAAGAATTTTAACCTGCAAGAAACTGAAATACACAAAGAAATGATTACAACTTTTGCATAAAATTTGAAAAAAAAAAACTGTACATTGAATACTCTCATAGCAAGGCAAAGATGTATAAACGTCACCAAGACTGGTTATTAAAGGAACTTATTTTTGAGAGTTCATCTACAACTGTCAACGAAAGTGGAAAAAGGGTCAACCATCAAAACCAATTGACGGATGTAGTGAAAAACATCGAAGGCGCAAGCTGGAGAATATCAATGAAGAAATTTACATTTTTGCACCAAATTCAACAAACACAAAATAAGAAAAATAAAATTGAAATAATTGAAAAAATAGTAGAAGCGAGCCCAACGTGCATAAAGAGGATTTTGAAAGGCATTCCTACACCAATTAAAGATAAGAAATTTACTCCAGAAGAAGCGTTCTCCCTATTTTTGGATTTGAAGTTGACCAAAAATCAATATTGCGGAACCGAACAAATGAAAAGAATTGTGGGATTTTTCCAGAGTAACGAGATTTAGTATCTGCCAAAAAAAAAAGAATGCTTACCTTCACAATCTGCTACTAGTGTCACTTCTAGTTCAGCAGAAATAAAATTGCAAGATCTCCTTGGACATACTGCAGAACGATTGCTTAATACGCTTGATACTGATCATTTAAAAATAATTCGAAATGGGGATGTGATCAATCCTCTGGTCGGAAACAATACAAGCAATTTAATGCCGAAAATTCATCAGATGCTAATTTATTTATACAATCTTTCGTTCCATTACGCTTAACAAAAATTTATAGTGGCTTAGAGCAGTCAACTAGTAGAGCAACAAAAATTGATATATGGAAAAATGAAATTCCTTATTCAACAAAGTATTGCAGACCAATAAAATTTGCGTTCAAAAAGGAAACCAAAGATGTCATAACTGAAGAAGTTCAAAAAATAAAAGATCAAATTAAAGAACTTCAACCAGTAATATTTAAATTTGATGACCAAGACATTGAAGTACATTTTAAAATGTGTCTCACAATGATTGATGGAAAAGTTGCACAAGCTTTAACTGGAACAAAGACATCGTCAAGCTGCATTATATGCCAAACGACATCCAATCAAGACGATAGTTTTAAGGAAGCCTACGAATTTGGAATGTCCCCTCTTCATGCTAGAATACGTTCTGTGGAGCATATTCTTACATTGGGTTATGATTTAGAATTTGGTCCGTCAGGCGAAACAGTGAGAAAAACAAAGAAAATGAAGAAAAAAGAAAGCAAAAAAAAAACAAATTCAACAAAAATATTTACAGCTAGGCCTCGTAATCGACCAACCAAAACAAGGGGAAGGAAACACAAATGATGGAAATACTGCAAGGGGATTTTTTCCGATCCAGAAACTGCAGCATTTATCACAGGTGGAGATCATGAATTAATAAGACGATTCAAAATCATATTATAAGTTCTAGCATGCAGCAGAAAGATAAATGCAAAAACATTTGGAGAGTACGTCAATAAAACAGCTATACTTTATAATGAAAAATACTCTTGGAGATATATGCCATCCACAGTTCATAAAATTTTGTACCATGGGGAACAAATAATTCAAAACAATATGCTACCAATATGAGATCTATCTGAAGAAGCGCAAGAAAAAAGGGACAAAGACTACAGACTCCTTCGCGAGCACAACACAAATAAAATGTCCTGATGTTGTACTAATGAAGACCTTATCACTATTTTGTTGTGCACTTCAGATCCATATATGTCCAACATTCGATAAAAATGGAAAACTACCTCTATCGAATAGACGAAGAAGCTAAACAACTTCTAGAAGATGAAAATCAAAGCTATTTAGAAGAAATATATACTAAAATTGTGTAACTTAAAGTAGTTTTTCAGTACACTAACAATAAGTTATACTCTTTTTTTATATCTTTAATATCAATAGGCTAGGCGATTTTTTGTTACCGATGTAAGTTTCACAGTTTTACCCCGATTTGGACAAAAAATTTATCATTTGAAAAGTATTTGTTTCTAGCTGTTACCCAGATTTACAGATTTTCATTGTCTGGAATATTTTTTTGGAGTTATGATCGTTTATAATTGCTACTAACTCGTACACAAAATTATACAATGCTATGTGTGTGTTTATTAAATTTGTTAATGTGTTTGTGTTAATGTGTTGAGTTTGTTTTCTTCATTTAAAATGAGTTGAATTGTGAAGCATACCTTTAGGGTCTTTATTAAATGAAAAAATACAATTTTCTAGAATTTGCACTCGAATTTCGAGTGCTGGAATCTGTTAGTAGTTCATAATTTTTCTTGATTTAAAAATTTATGTATTTTATAAATTTACAATAAAAATTGATATAGAAATATTTAAACAGATTTTAATGTTAAAATAATGTTTAACGAAAGCAAAAACATACGACTTTTTTATTGAAACTTCTCTATGTTGAACCAATTTTAGGTAACTTTTACGTTCGCTGCTTAATACATTATATTTTAACTCGGGCTCTTTCAAAACAAGCCAACCTTTCGCCCTTGTGAACATAAGGACAAAGAAGTTTACCGTGGCCAAAGTTAGGCATTTAAAATTCAAAATTTAACACACAAAATTTTTATTTTATATAAAAAAAAACCTTTTTTAACCTTTTAACACTTCACTTTTGTACAAAAATTCAACTAAAAATTAAAATGTATTTTAAACTCTCCATAACTTTTTTTATTATCGGTCGATATTTACGTTTTATAGCAAAAATTAAAGGCTAAAGTTCCAGCTACCAAACAAAAGAAAAAAAACGCATATCAAAATTCAATCCAATCAAAAGTTATGGATTTTTGACCGCCTTCTCGTGAAATGGTCCTCTGTGCGCCTTGGATTGGAATTTTGATTTGCGGTTTTTTTTTTGTTTGGTAGGTGAGACTTTAGCCTTTAAGTTTTGCTATAAAACGTAATTCTTGACCGAAAATAAAAAAGTTACGGAAGGTTTAAGATACATTTTCATTTGTAGTTGAATTTTACTACAAGAGTAGTGTTGAAAGGTAAAAAAGGTTTTTTTTTTTAATATAATGTCTTATTTTTTCAGTTAATTTTACAACTAATACTTTTTAACAATTTTTTAAGTTAATTTTTTCAGAAAATGCCAAACTTTGGCCCCCGTAAACTTTTTAGACCTAATGTGCACAGTGGACAGAGGTTGTTTTTTTTTTGAAAGATCCCGAGTTAAAATACAATTTATTAAGCAGCGAACGTAAAAGTTACCTTATATTGGTTCAAGATAGAGAAGTTTCAATGAAAAACTCGTGTGTTTTTGCTGTAGTTAAATTTTTTTCATATTGTCTTTTTAAATATTTCTATATCAATTTTTATTGTCAATTTACAAAATATATAAATTTTTAAATCAAGAAATTTTTTTAACTATATAAAAAAAGTGTAACTTATTGTTAGTGTAATGAAAAAGTACTTTAAATCAACCAATTTTAGTAAAAATTTCTTCTAAATAGCCTTGATTTTCATCTTCTAGAAGTTGTTTAGCTTCTTCGTCTAATTCAATAGAGGTAGTTTTCCCTTTTTGACGAATGTTGGACATATATGGATCTGAAGTGCACAACAAAATAGTGATAAGGTCGTCATTAGTACAACATCTGGACATTTTCCTTGTGTTGTGCTCGCGAAAGACTCTGTAGTCTTTGTTCCTTTTTTCTTGCGCTTCTTCATATAGATCTCCTGTTTTATCGGCGTACTGTCCAACTTTTTTTGCATTTATCTTTCTGCTGCATGCTAGAACTTGTAATATGATTTTGAATCGTCTTATTAATTCATGATCTAAACCTGTGATAGATGCTGCAGTTTCCGGATCGGAAAAAAATCTCCTTGCAGTATTTCCATCATTTGTGTTTCCTTTCCCTTGTTTTGGTTGGTCGATTACGAGGCCTAGCTAAAGATATTTTTGTTGAATTGGTTTTTTTTTTGCTTTCTTTTTTCTTCATTTTCTTTGTTTTTTCTCACTGTTTCGCCTAACGGACCAAATTCCAAATCATAACCCAATTTAAGAATATGCTCCACGAAACGTATTCTAGCATGAAGAGGGGACATTCCAAATTCGTAGGCTTCCTTAAAACTATCGTCTTGTGGTGGGGGTTGGCTTAATTGACTTGATGTCTTTTGGCATATAATGCAGCTTGTCGTTGACTCTGTTCCAGTTAAAGCTTGTGCAACTTTTCCATCAATCATTGTAAGACACATTTTAAAATGTACTTCAATGTCTTGGTCATCAAATTTAAATATTACTGGTTGAAGTTCCTTAATTTGATCTTTTATTTTTTGAACTTCTTTAGTTATGCCATCTTTGGTTTCATTTTTGAATGCAAATTTTATTGGTCTGCAATACTTTGTTGAAGAAGGAATTTCATTTTTCCATATATCAATTTCTGTTGCTCTACTAGTTGACGGCTCTAAGACGCTATACCTTTTTGTTAAGCGCAATGGAACGAAAGATACCATAAATAAATTAGCATCTGATGAATTTTCGGCATTAAATTGCTTGTATTGTTTCTGACCAGAGGATGAATCACATCCCCATTTAGAAATTAAAGTAATGCTGTCATTACCAATTTTTTTTAAATGATCAGTATCAAGCGTATTTAGCAATCGTTCTGCAGTATGCTCAAGGAGATCTTGCAATTTTATTTCTGCTGATGTTGAAGTGACACTAATAGCAGATTGTGAAGGTAAGCATTCTTTTTTGGCAGAAACTAAATCTCGATACTCTGGAAAAGTCCCACAATTCTTTTCATTGGTTCGCTTCCGCAATTCCTTATATTGATTTTTGGTCAATTTCAAATCCAAAAATAAGGCGAACGCTTCTTCCGGCGTAAATTTCTTATCTTCAATTAGTGTAGGAATGCTTTTCAAAATCCTCTTTGTGCGCCTTGGGCTCGCTTCTACTATTTCTTCAATTATTTCATTTTTATTTTTTTTATTTTGGGTTGGTTGAATTTGGTGCAAAAATGAATCCTTAATAATTCTTTGATATTCTCCAGCTTGCACCTTCGAGATCTTTCACTACATCCGTCAATTGGTTTTGCTGGTCGACCCTTTTTTCCACTTTCGTTGGCAGTTGGAGATGCACTCTCAAAAATAAGTTCCTTTATTAACCAGTCTTGGTAACGTTTGTACATCTTTGCCTTGCTATGAGAGCATTCAATGTACCGTCTTTTCAAATTCGATGCAAAATTAGTAATTTTTCCTTTGTGCATTTCAATGTCTTCTAGGTTACAATTCTTAAAGAAGTCGTTGCTCACTATGTGCAAAATTACATCGTCTATATCATTTCGTTGAAAATAAATATCTGCCAGATCTCTGTAACAGTACTTAGCCATTGCACAAATTGTAATGAATAATAATTGTGGAAACATTATTATAAATACTCTTTCTTGCAATTATGTAAAATGCATACAATGCATGCATACCTGCTCATATCTTAAAGGGCTATGTCGCAATAGTTTTTTTTTTTTACCATTTACCTGTTATTTAAATTAACTCTAATTCAGACCATTAATGTTTTTGAAAGATACCTATGTAAATGTACCTGTAACAATTAAGCGCATTATATCTCAACCCTTTTTTATAAGTATATAACAACTCCTGACAACTCTACCGACACGCAAAAAAATACACAGCGGTGCACCGGTACGACCAATTTTTGTATTCATAACACTCAGACGGACGGACGGACATCGTTTAATCGACTCAGAAAGTGTTTTTGAGTCGATCCATATAATAAAAGATGGATAAAGGTCCAATATTTTTGGCAGTTACAAACATCACCTCAAACTTAATATATCCTAACCACATAGTGGACAACTTTTGTATTCATAAATTTTGCAGAAAATATCTAACCTTGGGTCAGAAAAATTGTTCTGGAGGAAACTGGCGGGTGTATAATGGGGTATAGGAGTACAGGGGAGGGTTCGGACTATAGAAGAGTGCAAGATTTTTTCTGACTGCTTTTGACTGGCAGGAGTTATGCTCTATTAAGTAGGAGATTTTCGGAAAATTTGGACCTTTTTTAAAATTTTTTTTTTTTAATTTCGGAATGACTCAGTGATTTTACATTTTTAACATTAATAGTATGGAAGCCACAAAATTATACAAAATTTATTTCACTTCAAAATCTTTTAAATCAAAAAAGTTACAGTTATTAAAAATAAAAATTTACAAAGAAATTTTTAATTTTAGCAAAATACTGAGAAAGCCCATTTTCGCTGTGATATAGTTGAAATAGGGTCGCAATTTTTTGGCTCCCGAGGTTTACTAGTATTTACTTTCAAATGAATAACATAACTTTAAAATCGGTAACAAAAAAAAATGATTTTTGGCCGCCTTCTCAAATTATGAGCCACTGTGCGCCGACTGCGTTAAATAATGAATTTCGTTGGTGTTCTATGAAGTACTTAGGAAACTTTTAGATTAAATACTCTAGTAAGAGAAAAGTAATCAGATAGTAATCAGTTCTTTCTATAGAAAACACGATCATTGCTTTTGATAACAATAAATTATAATATAAATTGGCCAAAAAGAAAAGCAATTAACTTAAAATTTAATTGGTATTTGAATTTAAAGTGTCAGTACGGCAACACTTTTAAAGTAATAGTCGTACCCAATATTGGCTGTAATATTGAGTTTAAGATAAAGGTGGAGGCAATCAAAGATTCGGCACAGCCGTATTTAACATTTCTGTACACATTATAAATTCCATACAATCAAAATTTTTTTTATCATTGCCATCAAGTAAAATATTAACAAGTGCATTTCTGTTGCCCTGTGTAAAAACTATTTTCACAATACTTTTAACAAAAGAAACGATATTAAATTTCAGATTATAGTACTTGTTCCAAGTAAGTAATGTGGTCACAACAAATGTCTGTATATTTTGTCAACTTGCATAAATATATAACAAAAAAAAATTTCATCACAAAGTGAAATCAATTCAAGGCAGACATTTTACTATTAAGTGAAAATTCATTATGCAATAATTTGTCTATATTTTTAGATTATTTTGGTTTTTGGGTCACATACGTATACAAAGAAATTAAAGTATTTTCGGATATATTTATGTATATCATAATTTTTTTTTTGGCACGATTTTCCTTCAAAGCCTATCGCAGCTAGAAAATAATGTATGTACTTATTTATTTTATGTTTGAGAGAAGAAAAAAAGTTTTAGTAATATTGTCCTATATTTTTGATAAATTTGGCATAAACAAAAAAGTATTGACGTCCAAGTTGAGATGAGTTTGCAAACTTTTAAACATACGAATCGTTTGAGAGCTCACGTGAATCAATCATTAATTTAGCTCAACCTCCTAATGGCCACAGAAAAAAGACAAGAGGAGGAACACGGGATAAATTGGTCTCTTATTTAAGGTAATTGAAATTGAATAATAAGCTTATTAATTCAACTGATAGTTTTACAATTTGTTCTTAAACTGAAATGGAACCTTCATAAATTTAAGCGGCCAAATCGTTTGCTACTCAGGCATCCACTTACAGAAAAAATCATCATCAATATCAGTGATTGTCATGTCAATTTCATTGATGGAATACAAAGCTTTAGAATACTCAGCTTAAAATTTTGCATGCAATTCATTCCATTTAATGCATAAATTTTTTTGTATAATTATTTATCACATTTCAAGTCCAAATCAACCTACGAACAATAAAATATGCCAAATTTTGCAAAATGAATTGGACGGCAAAAAAAAAATAACATTGAAATTGAAAGAAAATCCAAAACAGCAAAAACAATATTTGAAGGACACTTTAGAACAAAAAATGCCCCTTTCCCAAAACAAAAAAGAAAAAACCTAACGTTTTTTTGTTTTTTTTTTTTTTGTTTTTTTGTTTTAACAACCAAAAGACGAAAGAATAAAATAAACACTTTAGTACATAAACTTAAAGAAGAAGTCATTGACACATTATTTTATTTATTATTTTTGCTTTTGTTTAAGTAGCCTAATAAAACAAGCCATCAAACAACTCCCTGCTCATTTGACAAGCAGATAAAATTGTACAAAACTGACTGACAAACTGACATAAAGTCTGGTTAAAAGAAACAACAAAATTTAAAAAAAAACTCAACTTTTTGAAGACATTTGCAGCTGCTGTCAATTTTATAAATAAAATGCCAAACTTTTGTTTTATTTTTATTTTTTTAATAAAATACACTTTTTCAACAATTTGTTTAACAGAAACAAATATTGTCAGCTACTAAAACGCAATAGCAACAACTGAAATACAAAATTGGTACCATATTTATTTACATACATTTGCGTATTGCTGTCAAAAAAAAAAAAAAATTAAAAAATATTGTTGCAATTTTGGTTGTATCCAAAAATTCTGCTACACGTTTTTTTACTGAAAACAATGGGCAGTATTCTATTTGTCCATCGGTTTGGAATAACTTAAAATTTTTTAACTGATTCTCTAAAGTAGTACCTAAGATCCCTATCGTAATCAGAGACAATCTTTTTTGTAAATTTGTTCCAGTCACGATAAGAATTCGCTTCTTAAGTTAAGACAATCCATCTAGAAAGAGTTTTGACCGTGAAAATTTTGTCCTCTTGACTTTTACGTTTATACCACTATGTATAATGGTGTAATGAATTTGTGCTGATGTTTGTAACTACCAAAAATATTTGAAATTTTTATTATGCCGATCGACTCAGAATCACTTTCTGAGTCAAACTAGCTATGTCCGTCCGTCTGTCTGTCTGTGTGAACCTTGTAATCAAACTACTGGACGCAAATATGAATATTATACAGTGACTTCCAAAAATGTTCATAAAAACACAGAATTTAGAATTTCTTTTAATAGTTAGTAAGTTGTTCATTATTTTCAATTCATTTCATTAAGTTACAAACTTAAATATTATAATATTATAATTAAAAATATGTTAGAAGAAAATAAATGGAACTTACGACTTATTGTCGTCAGTCGGAAAAAAGATATAAATGTACTATTATATGTATGATTTTATCGAGAATGTTTATGTTTGAGAAAAATAGTAAAATTAATAATTGTATTCATTGATAAACTCATTTCTATAACCAATCGCATCTACCATATAATGATATACGGCTTTAAAATTTTTTTTTGCATTATTTAAAATATCAATTAAATCAATTTCTGGTAAGATTGTCTTTTTAAAGTGATTGTATCTTATCTCACGCAGAATGGGGCAATGGGCCATGAAGTGAAGAATATTTTCTATTTCGTTCAAGTTACATAAAGAGCATATACGAGACCTTTGCTGTTGACACCTGGTTCCATTGAGCTCGATAAGGTCACATCTGGCTTTGAAAATATAGCTGACTGCTCTCATATTGTTACTAAAATCAAAATAGCATTGTGGTTCTCTATAATTCAGTTTTGCGTAACAGCGGTTTGTATTAGACGCATTCTCCAAGTAAAATTCCTTTTCTTTACTTTTTAACCCATTAAGAATATCAATATGTAGTTGTTTCCAGTTTTCTTTTGTTGTGCATGCCGCAATTCGTATTGAATTAACATCTCTAGCAAAAGTTTCAATATCTTTTGTATGGTATTGTATTGTACAGAAGAGGTGACGAAAGTACTGCGACCAAATGATCTATTGTACTACCCTCTGCTAATAGTTGTTCCTATAAAATCTCACCCAATCCTGAAGCCCTCAGAAATTCGAGGATGTGGGTTGATTCCAGTGATTTTACTTCGCTCCCTGGTATTTGGAAGGAACCCAGATACTTTTTCCTCTTATTCATTAAAGCTCCACAATCCCCCAGTATGTGCTCCGCTGATTCTGCCTTCTCATCGCAAAATCTGCACATGGGGTTCGCTTCAATTCCTAACCTGCTCAGATGCTCCCTGAGCCTACAGTGACCGGTTAGAATCCCGGTTAATATTCTCAGTCCGTTCTTCGATAGTCCGATACATGACTCAAATCTCTTACCGTTGTAGTTACCTAGCAGTAGTTTTGATTGCCTTAAGCCCAAGTGGCTCGAGAAAAGCTCCTGTCTGATATGATTCTCACATTCTTTGAGTACGCCTTCCCATACTCCTTTTCCTATTCCACAAAATGGTTCCGGCCCCATTAGCTTTGTGGTAGCTCCCTTTCTGGTAAGCTCATCCGCTTGCTCATTTCCCCGAATCCCAATATGTCCTGGGACCCAACAGAGGCTGACCTTATTGTGTCTGCCTAGCTCATTCAGTCTTTGCAGACAGTCCCATACTAACTTAGAGTTTACTACATAGGAGCCTAGTGCTCGAATAGCAGCTTGACTATTTGATAATATGGTTATGTCCTGTCTTTTGTAATTTCTATTTAAGTTAATCTGTGCACATCTATCGATGGCATAAATTTCCGCCTGGAAAATACTCGTGTGCATTCCCATTGATTCGTAGTATTTGGTTCTAGGCCCAAAGACTCCCGCCCTTGTTCCATTTCCGGTCTTTGACCCGTCCGTGTACCATTAGATCGTATTCTCCTTAAGAGAATATGCTGTGCTCAAACTACTCCCTTCCTTTTTGTTACTAAGTTTTGTAACAAAGTTTTTCCTGAAATCGTATTTCTTCTCCATCCTGTCCATTGGACAATCTAGGAGGGAGTAATCTTTAACCTGACTTATTTGGTTCCATTGCCCTTCATAAAGCCTGGATATAGGTTTATCCCCCTTTATCCTGATTGCCGTTGCCAGTGCTTTCTTTTGCACCACTATATGCAGTGGGCTCTGATCCAAGAGTACTTCAAGTGATGCCGTTGGGCTCGTCCTCATTGCACCCGTTATTCCAATACACGCTAGTCTTTGTATTCTACTTAACTCCATTTGAGTTGATTTTACCTCCGTCCTTTTGGCCCACGCAATAGCTCCATAGATCACGATTGGACGGACCATCATGGAGTACATCCAGTGTAGGATGCTGGGTTTACATCCCCAGGTTCTACCCGCTACCCTTCTACATATCATTGTAGCACGCTTGGCTTTCTCTGTAATATGGTTGACGTGTGCCTTCCATGTTAACTTGCTGTCTAGTATTATGCCTAGATATTTCACTTCTGTCCTTGGTTCGATGACTTTTCCCAGAATTTGAATTGCCTTCCATCTTGGAAGTTTTCTTTTCCTGGTAAATGGTACAATAGTGGTCTTTGTCGGATTGATGTTCAGTCCTGTTGCCCTACACCATTGATTGATAATTCTCAGCCCTCTTTGGACAATGTCACAGAGGGTTTCCTCGAATTTGCCTCTTGCTATTATGACTATATCGTCCGCATAGCCTTGACATTCTATACCTGCTTCTGACAGCTTCATTAGTAGTTCATCAACAACCAGACTCCACATTAGAGGCGAAAGAACCCCTCCCTGTGGACATCCTCTGGTTGTGTTGACGGCTAAGGTTTCCCCTTCTGCTAGTGTTTCTGCTGATCTTGTGTTGAGAACTTCTACCATCCATCTTGATATCACTGAGTGTACTCCTTTTCGGTTTAATGCCCTTTCTATTACATCATGTGAAGTATTATCAAAGGCTCCTTCAATATCTTTATACCAATACAACTTTTTTTCTAAAATTAGTTTTGTGAGCTGGTTTGGGAACGTTTCCCATTATATTCAAAAAGCGTTTTTAATATGTATCGTAGATGTAAGTCTAGAGTATATATATGATTATTTTCACAGCCAGTTTCTAGCATCAGCGCGTATGTAGGTGTGAATTGTGGTAATTTAAGAATCTTTTTTAAGAAAAACCTTTGGAATTTATTGACTTCCTCGAATAATGAGAATCCCCATATTCGGGCTCCATATGACTGGATAGCTCACATAATGATTTGAAAAGCATCCACTTCGCGTTTAATACAATCTCTTTATTAGATAAAAAAATTTTCCATGTTGCATTTATGCTATTTTTCGCTGATATGTTTCTCTTTTCGATATGTTTTTTAAAATTAATTTTTGACGATAGTGTAACTCCAAGATATGTGTATTCATCTGAAATTCTAATTGATTCACCATTGAAAATCCAATTTTCTCTTTCTGCAAGTCTCCCTCCTTTTCTGAATATCAGCATTTCCGATTTAGTTAGATTGACTTCTAGGTTCCATATATCGCAATATCTCTGCAGCTTGTTGATCATAGTCTGCATGGAAAGAATATCGTCGGCTAAAATTACTATACCATCAGCGTACATTAATAATCTGATATTTAGTGATCCCACATTAACTCCTTCTGCTAAATACCCGTGTAAGTCATTTAAATAAATCGAGAAAAGCGTTGGCGATAGCAGGCAGCCCTGTTTCACCACAGTACATGTTGCAAAATCTGTCTATGAAACTTCTCCATTCCAAACTGCAAAGTTGGTATGAATGTATATGCTCGGAATCATTCTAGCCATCTTTGTTGATAAACCAATGCTCTGGAGTTTGTAAAACAGAGCTTTTATAGAGTCTTTATCAAAAGCTGCACGAAAATCTACAAAAAAAAGCGTATAGCTTTTTATTTTCATTATAAAGGGTGTCCCAACAAGACCGCAATTATTAAATCTGGCAACATTCGAAGTGTCATTGTTTGACATTTGAACAATTGTTATTGTTTGCTGGTAGAAGGTACGAGGTTAGTAAAAATGGAGCGCTACACGAATGAACAACGCATTCTCATTGTGAAATTGTTTTACCAAAATGGTGAAAGTTTTGAGGCTACAGTTCGCAAATTGCGATCAATTTCGGGTCACAATAATGCTCCAAAAGAGTCAACTGTAAAGAGATTAATGGATAAATTTGCCGAAACTGGGTCTGTTAGTGATGTAAAGACAACAACGCGCCATCGACCAGGTCGATCGACCGAAAATGTTGCAGCTGTACGTGATGATGTCGCTCAAACTCCATCCACCTCAATTCGACACCGAGCTCATCAAATTGGTGTCTCCAAATCCACTATGCAGCGAATTTTGACGAAGGATTTGCATCTTCATGCATACAAAGTTCAATTGACTCAGGAACTGAAGCCAGCTGACCATGGACAGCGAAGGGAGTTCGTTAATTGGGTATTGGAGAGACAACATGAAAATGCTGATTTTGCCGCTAAAATCATCTTCAGTGACGAGCCCCATTTCCATCTTGATGGCTTCGTCAATAGGCAGAATTGTCGCATTTGGGGTGAGGAAAATCCTCGAGTGATTCACGAGAAGCAAATGCATCCTCAACGTGTCACTGTGTGGTGTGGTTTTTGGGCTGGAGGAATCATTGGACCTTTTTTTTATGAAAATGAGGCAGGTCAAGCGCAAACAATCAATGGTGTTCGGTATCGTGAAATGATAACCAGTTTTTTCTTGCCTCGAATTGAAGAAATGAATGTGGAAGGCATGTGGTTCCAACAAGACGGCGCCACATGTCATACAGCCAGAGAAACAATTCAATTGCTGCATCAGTCATTTCCCGGTCGTGTTATTTGGCGTTTTGGAGATCAGAATTGGCCGCCTAGATCGTGCGATTTAACACCATTAGATTTTTTTCTTTGGGGTTTTTTGAAGTCGATGGTTTACGCGAATAAGCCGACGACGACTCAAGCCTTAAAAGAGGAAATTGGACGCTGCATTAATGAAATACCGCAGCATTTATGCAAAACGGTCATTGAAAATTTCATTAAAAGATTGCGTGCATGCCAGCAAAGCCGCGGCGGCCATCTGCACGATATATTGTTCCATACATAACCTCATTCTGTCTATTTTACGATATAATAAAGTTTCACGATTGTTGGGACACCCTCTATTTTAGATGAGAAATTGCTGTTAAGTTGTACAAATTATCTACACTAGAATATCCTTCACGGAAGCCTGCTTGGTATCACATATAATATTGTGTTTGTTTAGCCACAAACTTATCCTTGTGTTTAAAATACCCATAAAAATTTTTGCTATGACATTCATGAATGATATTCCATGATAGTTACTCGCTATACCCTTATCACCTTTTTTATATATAGGAAAAATTATTATTTTCGTAAATTTTTCATCTAGTTGGGCCAATTCATAAGAATTTGCTAGTTCCTTGAGTACCATATCTGGTGCATTTTTAAAAAATTCATAGCTAACCCGATCTTCTCCAGGTGCTTTATTATTTTTTGCTTTTGCTAATACAATTTTTATTTCTGCCATTGTAATTGGGCGATCTAAATCATTGTCCATAAAGAACATTGGTGCATATTCAATGTTATTTGAAATTTGTGGGGGGTTTAGCAGTTCTAGGAAGTACTGTTTAAATTGATGTAGTGGTATTTCAGGGATTAACTGTTTTTCTGTGCTTTTTAAAACTTTGATTAGGTTCCACCAATGTTTATTATTTTTGACTTGATTTAGTTTGTTTTCTATGACCTTGCAGTATTCAATTTTACTAGATTCGCATAATTCCTTGAATTTTTTATTCTCAACAATATAATTTAAACTATTTTCTTCTGTAGGATTTTGTCTAAATTTTTATAATGCTTTAAAGGATCTTTCCCTAGAGTTAAAACACTTGAAATTAAACCATTTGTTTTCCTTTGAGATTTGTTGGTAAGCATTGTTTTTAAGTTTTGAAGGGTTGGCAGAATTTATGGCTTCTATAAAGTCTTGTAAATCCAAAGTATCTTTTCTTTGCCTATATGAACTTATTTCATGATTCAGATTTTGCTGGTATTCTCCTCGTTTTCTTTCATCCCATATTAGTTTTGGTAGCATATTCATTGGTTTATCAATGTTTCTTCCTTTCACTTTAACCGCTAAAACTATTGGCATATGATCAGACCATATTTTGCTTTCTACTTTAAATTTATCTACAATATTCAGGTTATCGTGTGCTGCTGCACATATATCATTTACCGATTTTCCGACACCACTCACAAAGGTAAATTGACCCAGTTCATCACCTTTTGTGCATTTGTTAAGAATGTGTAATCCAAAATCTTGGCAGAGTTCTAAAAATAATTTGCCTTTTGAGTTTATTTCGGTATCGTTAAATTTTCTCATTTCGGTACCAGCTTCGAAAGTAGCTTTAATGAAATCATCTAGGTGTTGTTGTTGATTTCCAATACGGATATATAAATCTCCAATAGTAAATAGGTTTTGTGTATCTCCATTTGTTAAAAATCTTCTTAATATATCGAAATCGTCCTTTCAAGTGGCTGTTCTCATATATAATGGCATTATATTAAATGATTTTGTGGATGTTCTAATGATTATTAATTCTATCCCATCTCGTACACTAAATTCGTGCGTAATATTATATTTCCGTAAATCGTTTTTTACACCATAAACATGGCCCGCAATTGTCCTTCCATATCTACAATTCTTGACAGCTGGCTTCCAATATGTATCATAACCGTTGAAAAACTTTTTAAATCTTTCTACCTTATCTGCAGTGATGTGAGTTTCTAGTCATATAAAAATTTCTTTCAATAAAAGTTGTTTATAACAACAATTTATTAATTATTTTTTTTTGTATTGAATTCAGTACATATTCTTGAAACGAATGAATTTAAAATAATGAATGAATTTAAAATAACATGAAATTGAAATTTTGAGTTTCTTGAAAACACAAATTTTATATTTTCGAAATATTTTTCGAAATAATTTTTTTTTATTGTCAAATGACATGAAACATATGGTTTAGCTTTAGAACCATATGTTATCTAGAAACCGAGATGCCAGTTCTTTAGTCAGTTTCACAAAAAAACCTTAAGTAACTTTTGCATGTTTTTGCTTAAGTTTATCAAAAAAGTAAATTGTTTTTGTTCTACAATTTCATTCAATTAAGAATGACTTCTCTTTTTGAAATAAGTTAGGCATCACCAAGGAAAATTCGACAATCAAATCAATTGGATTTGACTGGCATCACTACTGTTTCGAGCATAAACAAAGTTGTGGCAGTCGTATGCGAAAAAATCATCGAATCTTTCCCGAATGAGACTAACGGGAAAAGAATGTAGACTATCAGTAGACGAAAACCCCCAAAGGGTTTAAAAGTTAGCTCGTATTGCCTTACTAATTTGCTGCAAATTTTCCAATAGATACGAGGACGATCCCAGAACAGCCCAACCAGTCAAAGAAAACATAACATATGTGGGACAATTTTTCTTCATTTCTCAACATAATCTCCTTTTGCTTAATATCTTCGATACCCTGTTTATAACAAAAACTGTCTAACTCCTTGAAAGCGTATATTGTACTATGCCTAAAAAATTCTTCCGAGCTCGGGCAGATAAAAGGGATCTTTCGGATCTCAATGTAAATAAGTCTCCGGGGCCGGATGGAATACCAGCACTAGTGCTGAAATAGTGCTCCTCGCCGATAGCTAGTTCATTGGCATCAGCATTTCGTGCCGTGCGGAGGTCAACTCTCTTCTTAATGATCAAAAGTAAAAATCGTTCAACGGGAGACCTGTCAGCTCTACTTTTTGAGCGCCAGAATCGATTCATTGACAATTTTGGTAAAAGTAAAATGGTTGCTCTAGATATTTACAAGACGTTCGATCGCGTGTGGCAGGGTGCATTGATATCCTCTCGATTTATATCGATTTATATGATGGGGTCTCATCCAATGAGTTTCAGCATAATGCACGAGTACCCCAAGGTTCCGTTCTATCTTCTTCTCTTTTCTTAACCTTTCTGAACGACCTTCTTGGTCAAACTTTTAATTCTATATACTCTTTCGCAGCAACATTTGTCATTCATTTTCCTTCAATTGTAGGCCAAGCCTTTTGGAGATCGGGGGAAAAGGCGGACAATGAATGACACACTCAATCAAGACCTGTTAACAATCTGCAAGTGGGGTACTGCGCAAAAGACTTAATGTTGTTAGGTAACCCATAGGGCCTTAGATTCAACAATGTATATATGGCTGGTATCGGTATTGATGAATCGGATAGTCTTGATGTTCTGGGCATGGGAATTCAATGTAATGTTCGTTGGAACGAGCATGTTTTTCAAGTTTCGAAAGAAGCGTACAGGTGTCCTTCTTTTCCAAAACAGTGCAAAAATTACTTCACTCCTTCCGAACTCCTTATAACCTTACATCCGACCGAAAATGGAATACAACTCCCATACACTGGCAGGAGCTTCAAAGTATATTTTGGAGCTACTGGACCGTGTGCAAAGGAGGGCGTTGATGCTCATTAATGACAGTAGTGTATTCAACTTTATTGACTCGCTGGAACATCATCGGAATGTGGGTTGTGTAACACTGTTCTATAAATATTACCATGGGAAATGCATTACAGAGAAAATTCGTTTATCAGTCAAACTAGCCGTATGTAGAATAAACTCCCCGCATAGGTCTTTCCTGGCAATTACAATCTAATAAAATTTAAGTCAAATATCCACAAATACTACTCCTTCTTTCCTTCTTCCCATGACCTATTTTCCTGAAATCAACACAATTCACTGAATTTTTGGGCGCATCCTCTGAGCGTTGGTTAATAATACAAAAAAAATAGCTGCCAAGCGCAAACTCCACCTCTTCATTGTTGCCAAATCTTTTACCACCGAGCCATTTTTTCAAGCTTGGAAATAGGAAACAATACGAGGGAGCTAAACCTTGCGAATTAGGTTCGTTATGAAACAATTTGAACTTCAATTCACAGATTTTGGCCATCGCAATAGTGGATGTGTGAACTCGCCTTGATGAAACAACACTTTAATTTTATCCCTTCAATGCTGCATTTCAGTTCACTATTTCGACTGTTCCTTTGTCACAGCTGTGAAGTAGTAGACTCGTATCTCATCCATGTTACAAACTTAGTGACAAACTAACGAAGAGAAGAGCTTCAAAAAATTTGTTGTCAAGAAAATCTTTTCACAATTTCACTTTGAACTATAATATTCTTTTAAAATGCATTTACTGTCATCGGCTTTACTTTTTCAGGTTTGATCATTGTACCTTCGTATTTTCTAAGTAACTATTCATAAAAATTAATGAATTTTATTCAATTTAAAGTAACTGACAAAAGAACGTCATACAGAGCCTTCAAGAGGGCGTCATACAAAGCCTTCCAGAGGTAGAACGCAGTTTATGAAGAAAAGTAGATAAAAACGCGATGGTTTCAGCTATACAACTTGGAAATAAATACAAAATTGAATCTGGTGTTGTACTCTCCCATGAAATAGTAAGACAGGTCGTGAAAAAGTACGCAAAAAACAGGTCTGAGTGCACAAAACTAATACAAATCTTGTAGTATGAGGATATTTTATAGCTGAAAAAATAATTCTATTATAGAGAATTACTATTATATTCAGTATTCACGTAATTTCCGGAAGTATTCACAGTTAGGTTGGAATAGGAGGGAGGATGTCAGGTAGTGTCGATAAGGCCGTATCTTGGTACATAGCAATTCCTCGTAGGGCGAGGTCGTTACAATGTATCCTTAACCACTCCTTAAATCACCATCATCTGGTTATACTATTGCTTTGATTCTCATTGCATTGGTAGCAAAGTGTTATGCTATTACTTGGATTCTCATTGCATTGATTTCACAGCAAATGTATATGCATTTACTTTTACCAAACGAACTATCTACTGATTTTGGTTACTGATGAGTGTTGCTGACTCTTCCCGAAACTGCTGCATAACCTGTCGTGCAGAATACAGATTAATTTTTGAAACAAATGTGCCAATGTTTTCTACTTCATTTTGAAGTAAAAACATTTGATCTTGAGTCTGAAAATTTTCAAACTTAATCATTAAAATGATGAAGATCAAAATATTTTTATTTTTATAAAGGGTTTTTCAACAGGGACGCTACAAAAGTAGAAAGACAGCGACGCCATATTTTTTGCCGCTCTTTTGACATTTCACTTCAGTAAGGTTTGCAATTTCATGATGGAAAGATATACGAGCCAACGAGTCGAAATTAATAAAATTTACTACCGAAATTCGGAGTCAGTGGCCTCAACGTTAAGAGCGCTACTTCCAATTTATGATCGTCATAATCGTCCTAGCAGATCAACAATTGAGCGTCTAGTGGAAAAATTTGAATTCACAGGCACAGTACAAAATGTTCCCGTGCCAGTGAGACAAAGTGCCCGTAGTGTCGAGAATATTGCTGCCGCTGAGGCTTCAGTTGAAGAAAGCCCATATTTGTCTCCCACACGTCGTTCTCAAGCGTTGGGCATCTCTGTGACGTCGTTGTGGCGAATTTTGCGAAAAGATCTTGGCCTAAATCCTTACAAGATCAAATTGACGCAAGAACTGAAGCCGCTTGACCACCAGAAGCGTCGTATGTTCGTGAATTGGGCTGAGCAACAACTTGAAAATGATTCGGATTTTCATCGAAAAATCATCTTCAGCGATGAGGCTCATTTCTGGCTGAATGGCTTCGTCAATAAACAAAATATGCGTTATTGGTCAGACAGCAATCCACACGTACTCCATGAGTCATCATTGCATCCCGAAAAAATTACGGTTTGGTGCGGTTTATGGGCCGGCGGCGTCATTGGGCCGTACTTCTTCCGTGATGATCAAGACCGCCACGTTACTGTGCATGGGAATCGCTACCGTTCAATGATAACCGAATATTTTTGGCCCCAATTGGATGATATGGACTTGGAGGACATGTGGTTCCAACAGGACGGCGCCACAAGCCACACAGCGAATGTCACAATCAATTTATTGGAAACCAAGTTTGGAAAACGTGTTATCTCACGAAATGTCCAGTCGATTGGCCGCCTCGGTCGTGCGATTTGACGCCGTTGGACTATTTCCTGTGGGGCTACGTCAAGTCTATGGTCTATGCCAACAAGCCAGCGTCGATTGATGAACTTCGTACGAGTATCGAACGTGAAAATGCAGCAGTATCGGCCGATTTATGCTTGAAAACCGTCGAAAATTGGATTCAGCGTCTGGACTTCTACAAGCGTGCCCGTGGTGGCCATGCAAAAGAGATCGATTTCCATACGTAATGAAATCGAACGTACTTTCACAGGAATAAAGAATTTCATTGATATCCAAAACCGTTTTTGTTTTATTTAAAAAAAACTTTTGTAGCGCTCTTATTGAAGAACCCTTTATTTGTAAAAATAGAAAATAACAAACATATTTATTGTTATTTTTTTTTTTTTTGCCCAAACAAGGAAAAAAGTCTGTACCATTGTTGCGTAGCCCACACCTAAACTGACATATAAGACTGATATCACCCAACGAAAATTCCCTGCTCAATTCAACATAAAGTTAGCAACTGTATTTTCGATTGTATCAACATAAATTTAATAGCAACTTACCATTTTCTATCGTAATACAATATCTATTACGGCACTCGTCATCAATCCGAAATTCGGTTATTAACTTCATCGCAATTCGGTTGGCAATAAATTTGGTAGACACAATTCATCTCTTTTCTCTGCGTATGTATTAAAAGTGCCAATATTACAATCTTTTGTTAAAAGACTTTTCTTAAAATTCTCAACTTTCAGTTAAATTAAAGTGGTTTAATATAACATTTTATTTCTAAAATCCATCGCAACCAAATTCATATTTCAAAGTGACAGTTATTACTTAATAAATATTTCTAAAAACAACTTCCTGCTTAAAGACCACTTTAATTAAATTGCAGTATGCAACAATTGCAAGAAGCGTAGATAAAACGAAAGCCGACCCCCCTCCTTGCAATTAAATATTATCTAAGTAAATGCTTATTAATTGGAAGCGGATTAAAGAAATAGTCATAAATCAACAGTGCTTTCAAGACAATAAACATTTAATAATGAATCTTAGTTACACATTAAAGGCAAAAACTAGGCAACCATAAGAATGCAACCAAGTGAAAATTTATTTAAAAAAATATATATAAATTAAATATACAGCATTCATACAAAGAGATATGCAGACAGAAAACTAAAACTAGAGAAATAAATTCACCATAAATAAATATTTTAAAAGACATCGAAAAATTATCCACACAAAGGTATTAATTGGTGGGCACCATCATACAAACACACACAGAAATTCCAATAAATTTATTCAAAATCTTTAAAGTATGAAAAATCAAATGACAAGTTCCTAGAAATTTATATTATTCTATCATTAAAATTAAATTTATTAGCATTTATTAAAAAAGGCATATACCAGCAAAGTTTTTTTCAAGTCGCTTCAAAGAGTGAGGAGAAAGCCTTTTATAAAAATAACTTTCGCAAAAACTGATAACTTTGCAAAAGTTTTTGTTTCAAAATTAAATAAGTTATAAAAGAGTCAAAAACATTTAAATAAAGTAAACAACATTTAATTTAGAATCTATCACAAAGTTTTAGTCCCTCGAGGCCATTTAATACTTCGATAATTAACAGACACAGAGTGGTTACTATTGCGGTTACCTCGTAACGTGCCGTTCCAAATTTTAACTTTTCCCTATATCTAACACATTGATTTTTCTAAAACCTAATACCTAACAATTCTCACTTAGTTACGAAAATCATTTCAATATAAAGTCGAAGTTTATTTGTACTATATTTTTCACCCGGAGCCGATGTATACCCGAATCCGAACAGCTGCCAGCTTCATAAGTAGACTGTTATCTCGTTTCTAACTCGACTGGCCTGTCTAGTATCTTCCGTGAGTTACACAGAACGTATTATAAACTTACCTGCCTACAATTCCTAATAAGTCGTATAGAAACTAGTTCAGCACTGACCCGCTGTAACCACTAATCATCACTTCTGACTTGAAGGAATGAGAATGATTCGGGTTAGTTAAGTTGAGGCCAATATATAGATATACGGCAAAGGTAAATCAGCAGCAAATAGACATTGGAGGGAATTAAAAACTTGTAGCAGGAGGTTGAGGTCTCTCTACTTTCTCAAGGAGATACGCTTGGTTTGAACCAAGGTTTCGGAATTAGTTTTTCTGGTAATGCAATACAGAGAATAACACTTCGTTAAAATATATGCTTGAAGTCATTGAAATAGCATTCAGAAATTTTGTTTAAATAAAACCGATCAATTCCAGGCTCATGAGACATGATGAGCGGGAAATAATTTTCATCATCCAAAACGTATCGAAGCATCCATCAGCATTGCGATTTTTTTTTATGGATATTTGGTAAACGGAGACTTCTATCGATCTGATTTTTTTCGACTCTTTATTTGAAATTTTTTCAGGTTTTGCAGATATAACTTTGATCGCATGTCAACTCAGTAGCTGCGTCACGTTGACGTATTTCATCCGTATGGTGAAATTTTCTTTCCACTTCCATAGTCTTCATAATGTTGTATAAAGTAGCTTTTGGAACAAATTTTCTTTTAAAATGATATACTGAAAAATGTTTGCCGAGCTTTTCATTGATTTTATAAAATTGTACAACTCGATCGAGGAGGATATGTTGCTTGAGAAGAATTTTAATGGAAACTAGTGATTATATCTCAAAAACAAAAATTACGCAAATAACTTAGGTATCCATGGAAACAATAAAATTCAGCGCCTACTAATTCGATGATATAGATTTCAAGTGATAGTATAGTATTTTAAAAAAGTCTAATTTTCTTAGATCCAAATTTTGTAAATTTGTAGAGTTCTGCTAAGTTAGGTACCTAACGGCATCTCAAAAATTAGTTATGAAAGGCTAGTTCCAGCTGATGTTAGCACAATTAGAGATTTTCTTGAATGCCAATTGAGCTTTTATAATCCGGAATGAGGAGTTCACCGAGTTGGTGATATGTGCATACTATTATTATGGTCTGTCACCACCCGATCTAGGTCTATTTGAATATGAATTGTGCAGATTGTTGCTGTGACATGTTATAATTATTTTGGATTCAAAGAATAGAACTAAACAAAATAGAACAGCTTCGATTCATACGGCACTTAAAACAGACGCAACATTTAAAGATGAAATGATTTCGCGGAGAGGAAAAAAAAAAAAATCACTTGAACTTTTAGTGATTTCTTTTTTGCTGTGGTTTGACTTCTTTGTATTCAACCACCGTTGATGACGGTGATGATGATGATGATGATGATGATGGTGATGGTACCCACTCTTAATAAAAAACATATTTTTATATTTGATATTTGCATTACCCTCACTCACTCCTTAGTTGCAAATTTTTTTTTTTACTGATTATTGTTCAAGTTTTTTTTTTTATTTATTGTATTTTTGGTTTTTGTATTTTTGTAGCTAAAATGTTTGTCAAGCCTTGAACTTTTTATTTGTAAATTATAGCAGAACCCGATTTAAATACTAAAAAAAAAAATTGTATCACTGAATGAATGAAGGCGAAAAAATTAAGCCAATGGCTCATCAAAGTCCTAACCTTGAAAGGCCGACAAACTAATAAATCATATTAAATATACAATTTTTGAATATTGCACTCATTTGAGATACTCGCACTCTAGTAGAAATAAGTATTTGTCAAATACAAATGTATGTATCGCTCTCATATGTTTACAAAATGTTAGATGGCTTTTGGTGTTATCTGCATTTTAATCAAACGGTTCGCTTTTATTTCAATAAACTAAACTATAATTTATGATATGTCTGCAAACATTTGTAAATTTTGGATTATTCTGTACACATCTCTTGATTGCGGACTGTCATAAAATAACTGATCATATGCGAGGTTTTGTATTAGGAATTAATTTGTAAGCTAGACAGTCATAAATTATTTTTCGTGATTGTTAGTTTCTCTTACGAATGGCTTTTATTTGTAATAAAAAAACTTAAAAAATCCAAGAAAATAATATGTAAAAAATTTTAGATTTTTGTTACAGTTTGGGCCTGGTTCGACCGTTTATTTTAATTCAAACTTAAGATGCATAATAGAGAATCGAATCTCGAATATTTTCTGGATCATAAGTGTAACTAAAACCAGTAATGAATTCTATGGTTAAATACTTAAAAGTTGAGGAACTTTTTAATAAGAAATTGTTCTTAGAATAACTCAACTATTGAATGCGACTTCTATTGATGAAGCATTCTTCATCCTTTTCGTACTCTGTATTTCGAAGTGTTTCAGCACCAGCTATGAAGGGCTAGGTTCTTAATTACGAAAGATCTCCTTGGGCTGAAAAGCCAGTTTTTTGGATTTGAAATGAATTTTATTCCCCAACGTAATACTCGTTAGGAAAAATGCTCTTTTTCCAGCGATCCTCTAACATCATGATGCCCTTGAAATATGCGATTTGTCAAACTCTTCGAAATAAGCTTCCGTCTCTGATATGACTTCTTCATTTGTGGAAAATCTCTTTCGCTGGGGCCAACAAGTTTGGGAACAGATAATAATCGTAATTCGTAATGTAAAGACTTAAATTTTTCTTAAGCCAAAGCAGGCGAATGCACCAATAACTCAACATAGTAATTGGCAGTTATTGTTTTTCCTTTCTCCAAGTAATCATTAAATATTATACCACGTCCATCCCAAAAAATACTGGACATAACCTTTCCAGCCGATTGTTGAGTCTTTGGACGCTGTGGTCGGCTATCGCGCCATTTTAACCACTCCGCAGACTGGATTCCAGTGTATAATAATGAATCCATGTCTCATCCATTGTTTTAAATCGATGAAAAAATTCAGTTTAATTTACTATAAGCATCAAGAAAGCACACTTTGAATCACGAACACTTTCCAGCTTCTGTCCAGTTGTTAAAGGTCGCGGTAACCATCGAGCAGAAAGCTTTTTCATATATAAATCTTCATGGAATCTACGCCGAACTCGCTATGTTAATATCTTTATGATGCCAGTAATCATCCAATACAACCCGATGTAGTTTTCTTAAGTTTTCTTCGGTAACTGCCTTATTTGGATGACCAGGACAATCTGCATCATTTTTGTGTTCGTCCGACCACGTTTAAATTCCAGATACCACCTTTTAACCATTGAATGCGATGGCGAAGATTCACCAAAACGGTCCCACCAAAATACAATGTTTAACAAAATACGAAACTTTTGCAGTCCTTTTTTCTGAAACTTTAAAAGCACCATAATTTTTCTAACGGTAACTTTGTTTCTAATTAATCAAATGTCAGGAAATTTTGACATTGTTATTCTAACAGTTGACCCTACTGCATAAACAGACAAAAGTGACACTTATCACGCCATCTCTATGTGAGGCCACGTACTTTTCACTCCATATAGTACCAGCACTGGTTCTGAAACAGGATTCTTCGATGCTAGCTAATACATTAGCCAACATTTCCGCGCGGATGTCTAAAAAGGGTGAGACTGCGCTCTCAAAGGAGCTCCAAGCTTTTCTTTCTGAGCACTGCAGTCGATCCATTCACAATTCTGGTAAAAGTAAAGTGGTTACTCTAGATATTTCCAAGGCGTTCGATCGCGTTTGGCGCGGTGCATTAATATCAAACCTTATTGCCTTTGGGTTTGGCATTCACTTCTCCCGATTTATATCGAGTTTTCTTAGAGACCGCACATTGATGTGGTCATATCCAGTGAGCTTCAGCATAATTCAGGGGTAACCTAAGGTTCTGTTCTTTCCCTCCTCTCCCTCTTTTCCTTAACATTCTTAATGACCTCCTTAGTCAAACCTTCACAACTATCTACTCTTTCTCAGATAACAGCAACAGTTGCTACTATTGCAGCAAATCCTTTTTAATTGGGAGCAAATGGCAGACAATGTTAACCTGTTAACAATCTCTGAGTGGCGTAAAGTAAATGGTATTGATTTTAATGCGTGGAAGACTCAGTGTTGTTGGTTGATCCATAGGGGCTTGGATTAAACAATGTCATCTCTATACATGGGTGCTATAAATATTTAGGAATCGGTTATGGGAAAGAAAGCTTTAAAGTCAATTTTATAGCACCTGGATCATGTAGAAAGGAAGGCTTTTCAGTACTCATTAATGACAGTAGGTTATTGCACTCTATTAGAAAATTAAGTGAATGTGGGTTGTGTAATACTGCTGTATAGATAGTACTATGTGAAATGTTCTTCTGAGATTATGCTAATTCATTCAAAGTGTGCGACTTTTATTTTGTACTATCCGCTTCTGAAGTAGATCACATCCAGAGTAACCCGCACAACGCATTACGGAGAAAATCAGTCAATACAAGTCTTTGCTGATAGTTACAACCTAATAAAATTTAAGTCAAATATCTACAAACACTACTCCCTCTATCCTCCTTCCCATAACCTATTGGTTAATTATTATTTAATCGGTATCGCTGGTTTGCTAAATTATATAGTGGCCCTTGTCTACTAATTGAAAAGGGCCCTTAACCGTTACATTACATTCTCCATTCTCGTAGGACAGTGGAAAGATGCTTTGCTGCGATTACAAGCAAGGACATGGTATAGTTTTGATGCTTCTATCGTGGTGCCAATCGCAATTCCACTGGGAGCTATTAAGGTGGACAATTAAATGCAATTAGGCACTGAAGGCGGAATAAATCCTCCCCAGTAGGAATAAAAAGGACACGTCGTATCTTATAGCCATGTTCAGAAGTTATTGGCTAATCGGTAAACATGCAGGAAGAATGGAACTCTAGCTAATGAAACACTGACGCAGCTGTGGAACACCTGGAGAAGAGAAGATAGTATAATATCTCTTCTACGAGCGAAGACGATAGGCAGGCATATAATGGACGACAATCCAAAGTTCCAGTTTGTCAGTATATTCAATCTTCTAAATGCAAGACGCTTTGGTAGGTCAATTCACTCAAAAATAGTGTTCAGGTGAGATCTTAGCAGTGACAGACGCCAATCTGTCATTCCGATTCTCTATAGTCGTAATGCCCAAAAATCGAAAGTAGTTACTTTGTGCCGCCTTATAGAATATCAAAATATTCCAGTAAAAGTATTGATGTATATGACCAGAATGACAGCCCCAAACGTGCTGTTTGCCCATCAGAAGAAAATTTAAATATGCTTAACATTTTTTAAATATTTAACCCAGCACAATGTATTATTGCCAGAATTTCTAAAATCATGAATTTTCTTCCGAAGTGAAGCTCAGCGTTCGTGGGATCCATTCCACCATCCTCAGTAATGAAGGATGGTGAAATGTCCGTTTAAGTTTGAAGGACCTAAATGACCAAAATTAAATTTGCATGCAATCACTATTGCAAAAGCTTTAATTAATAAAGGGTTGCTTTAGGATAATACACAGGATAGGATAATACAACAATAATTTTAATTATGTGCCGCCTTCATGCAGTGGAGTCTGTCATTTCAGTTTAAAGAGAGTTTAGTCGCATGTTTGGATGTGGAAACTATTGCTGGTATAGCTGTAGCAAAAGTTAGTAACATTCATGAGCCAGCCTTTACATCTAATGGATTGAGTTCATCAATGGCTTCTTGGGCCAAAATTAGACAGTTTATAAAGACACCAAACAATTTCCGCGGAAGTGGTGATTGATCTAGTAAAAACTTGCTAGATTCACATGAAAATTTTGGGATTAAGACTTCCTCTTACCAACAAAACCCTTTGTTGTTTTGCCCTGCGCTCTTCAAATATTCAAGGTTGACCATCTTTTACATCCATGTGTAAATATTGAATAACTGAAAAAATAACAACCGATTTTCATCTGTGTAATATTTTTATTTCACTTCGTCATTTCTAATTCATTTAGAGTACTTTTTGATTACAACATCAATCAATTAGGGATGATTTCGGCGCGAATGGTTGCCTTGACCTCGTGAATGATCTGAGAATTGTTGGCGTACACTTTGCTTTTCAAATAACACCACAAAAAGAAGTCTGGAGCGGTCAGATCTGGGTGGCCAGTCTATGTCGCCTTTTTTGACTTCACACCTAAATGGGAACTGGCTTGCCAGAGACGTGATACAATGGCCTATAACCTACCTCCAAGTGGTGCTCCTGGGCAACGCTAGGCAAAGCCAGTTAATTCTGGTGATTATTCCTAGCGGCTAAAGGTTAAGGAAGAGAAATGTCTGCCAGTGCAATCCCGTACAGGGGGTAACTGGTAGTTACTAAATTTGGCCAATTGGTAGCGAAGCCTCACCAAAAGGCGCTAAATTTGGTATTGCGGGGAGATCGAATAGCCCTAAGAAGAGGACTCTTTGACTTCTCGCGGAGACTAAGCGAACTATAACACAGGAATCTGATGGCCGACTGGTCGTGAAACATCCAACCAGATGAAAAGGTTGTCACACCCCTTTAATATATGTGAGATCCAAGTTGAACTGAAGGTATTGTTGGACCACATTACGAACGTGGCACTAGAGGCTTTCGAATCTGACGTGCAGAGAAGATCGCTGTGTGTGACTAGTAGGGGTGGTTGTGGAGTGAAGGAGCTGGTATATGCGTTGTTTGGGAAAGCTAGTATATGCGTTGTGTGGGTGGCATGAGTGGAAGATGAGTCGCAAGCTGAAGCGGATGCAAGAATGTCGGATGTAGCATGAGTAGAAGTCTTTTGACGATACGAGAGTGTGAAACTGGTCCAGACAACTGTGTTGTGGTAAGCAAGGTCAATGCAGAGGTCTGTGAGGAATCTTTAATACGATCTCATTGGGAACGGCCCCTCGGGGATTTTCGCAGTGGCTGTGGTGCCCACAACGCGGGCAGATAACAGATCGATGTGGAGGTGCATTCACCCAGGTGTTGCTACCTCTAAAGCAAAAGGGTTTTAGATAGGTCCGACACAATAACAAAGTGTGGAGTGATGCTGTACACATCACTCCAGCTTGTAACCGTATTATGGCGGGGCGAAGGCAAGACGCATAGTATCTCGCCAAGTGCTAAGACCACCGTGTGGTTAAGTCGACAAGACAGGCACACACGTAAAAACCCGTATGACTTCACACCTAAATTTGTTGCAGATAATGCTTTATTTGCAACTGAAACCAGTAACCGTTCACAACTTTTTCGTGCAGTCAATATGAGCGAATATCCACCGATATTGTTTCCCGTCCATAGTTTCGCCTTCTCTGCAGAAAAATGTCCCAATGATCGTTTTGGCGCAAACGCCAGTCCAAATAGTCATTTCTTAGTCATGCAGTGGTATTGCCTGGATATCGTGCGGATTCTCCATTCCCCAAATGTCTCAATTTTGTTTTTTAACGCCGCCAGAGAGTGTGAAAAGGCCTCGCAGTTCATCAAAATATGTTTCCAAAAGTCAGGTTCAGTGTCAAACATTTAAGCTACTGTTTGGACGTTTGCAACCGACGTGGTCGGTCTGCCAGTAAAATTATTTTAGTCAATTACACTTTCTATGGAAACAAATAAAATGATACTGCAAAGTGCATCACAAAGTGGTTCCACTAGCGCCGAAATACAGAGCGCGGTGACTGTAAGACTCATTAGGGTTCTCTGGAGCACTCCCTCTTACCGCTTCAACGAGTTCATTGGAATATCTAGGGCGTTGGTGAGCGGCAAGCGGACGTTCCCTCACTGTCCCTTGCTTAGCAAAGTTCGACACTAAACGACGAATAGTGTTGTCAGACGGTTCTTCTTGGCCGCGATATTTTCAATATGAAACGAATATTTTCAATGTGCAGCGTCACTATTTCGGCGCGTTCTTTTGGTAAAAATTTTACTGAATACCAGAGTTCAGAAAAAAACACACACTGAATAAAAAACTCGTACATATATGTAAACAAACATAACTTAGACCAATACACACATATTTTTATTTTCATATCAATTATGTTTGTTTTTAAATTTTCTTCGGTGCCAAACACAACCATGACTGTGTTCGTTTTAATATTTCGTTATTTACACGAACATTTTTCTATCACGTACTTTTTGTTTCGATTAAGTATTAAGTATTTTATTACCATCTTTTATTAAAATAAAAACCAGTCAATAAAAACAATTGTAAATAATTTCAACGTTAATCACAAAAAATGGCCAATAAAATTTTAAAATATTTCACAATTGTAAACAATTTGCAACGTAAGTCATAAAAAAGGGTCAATAAAATTTTAATAAATTTGGTTGAAACAATTGTCGTCGTTTTTATCGGGGTGTATCAGATCGCGAATTGATGTGTCAATTTTTCGCAGTACACGAGCCAGGATACGAATTTACAATATAACTGAACTCGAACCTGTTTATTGTACATGTTCTATTTTTTCTTAGTACACGAGCCAGAACATAACTGTTCTGTTTTTTTTTTTTCAGTACACGTACCAGAACACGAACTTCAAATAAAGCAACATTCGAATCTGTGTGGTTTGTGTGTGATCGAAACAAAAGTACGTGATAGAAAAATGTTCGTGTAAATAACGAAATATTAAAACGAACACAGTCATGATGGTGTTGGGCACCGTAGAAAATTTAGAAACGCACATAATTGATATGAAAATAAAGATATGTGTGGGCTGCTTTTGAACAGAACATTGTGTGTTTCATGTGTGTATTTTCTGAACCTTGCTGAATACACTTTTTAAAAACATATGTCAATCGGTTGACAAATGTTTAGGTTATTAAATGTTGCCATACTGCCATAAAAATGGCGTACCCTGTAGACTTTCAACATTGGGTTCATCGCCATCACATTTCAAAAACTTCATAAGAATTTTAAATTGTAAAAAAAAAATGGAATTTCACCTCTATACCCGTTATTATGTTGACTAAATTGACACCCAGGACTCTTTTCCGTGATATGGGTTATAGTGAAACACAAATTCGGGGTAGATGAATTTTTAAATATATTTTTTTTTTTTATTATTCTTTTTTCTTTTTTAATTTCGAATATACATATAATAAAAATTTATAAAAATTCAAGCGATGGAAAGAATTATATATATAAAAAAAAATACTGCAATGAATTAATGTTTTCTATATTTTAATTAAAAGCAACTACGTTCAATGATAAAAATGAAGAGCAATTTTGTGCAATCAGACTGACAACCAACAAGGAAGCTATAGCGTGTCAGAACTTTTTGCACGACTGACTATCAGCGTCATCAGTAACATCATCTTACACTTTTGAAGATTGTTAATGAAAGAAAACTGGGAATTAATGTATGGACAAAACAAAAAATAAAAAATTATACATATTATATATCAAAAATAGGGGATCACAGAACAGATATATGGACAATAATAAGAAGGGGTGTCAGCCAATTAAAGGTAAAGTACGACCGAAAGCCATTAATAATTCACTAGAATATATCTAAATGATTTATAAAAAAAAAAACCATTCAGTGTATTTAATTTACTAAAGGTGGGAGCCATACACTTATGTATTCTGTTAAGAAATATCATTATAATAAACAACAAAAATTAACGATTTTATAACAGTAGTAACTACTCGCATGTATCCCATGATACACTAAACACATACTACAGGTCTTTAATTAGATAACAGGAGTTTTTCTTAATTTCTAATTATTTAAAAACAAAAAAAGTTGTACTCACCTCATAATCTTACGTTTATTATTTGGATGCAAACGATTTGCTGTTTCTGGATCAATATTCCTTAAATGGTTGTGCAACAATTCCGATGACATTGTCAACATTTCGGCTGAAGCTATAAATGGAGGCTAAAATGTTTCAAGTTATAAAAAGAAAAATATATATTAAAAAAATAAAAATATATATAAAAATGCTTTTTTGCTGATACTACATACATTTTCCAAATTCCCAGACTTTGCGGCAAGTTTATCATCATCACTTGTGGTTTCACATGACAGTTTTGCTGTTGACGTTGGTGACAATGCTGATGTAGCAGTGGTAGAAGACAAGTTTTTCTCGTTCAAGCTTTTTACATCGATATCATCTGATTCTGTAGGAGTTATTATAATATCCCACAACAAAGATTCAATATAATAATTAGTACCACCCACTACAATCGGACATTTTGAGTGGGACAAAAGATTTTCAATCTTAAGAAAAATTATTAAAACTGAGTTAAGGTTTTCAAACATGCAAAGATGTAATTTCATAAAATTTATGTACACATTATAGCTATAACTTACAGATATTAACAAGTTCTGACACGTTATTCAATCTTGTATTGGAACACAGGAAGTTTTCATTTTTGTATTGGTCAATTACTTATGGATGATTTTAAATTAAAAATTTGTAAATTCAACACACGTTTTTCGACATAATTTAAGTATGTTCTTCATGTTAAGTAATGTAATAATTTTAAAACATAATTATGTATACTAAAACTTATTATAAAATGAAATAAATTGTTTATGAAATAAAAAAAGAAAATACTGAAATGTTCAGACAATCAAGAAAAGGAAATCTATGGTAGGAAGCTGTATTTTTATTAAATTATCAGCCAAATGGCCTCAGATTCTGAGCAATTTTAGCCAACACAACTACAGATTTTTTTCGATGGAAAAACTTTAAAATTCTGAGAACTCTATACTAGATATTAAAAAAGCTCACATACTGAGGAAATATTCTAAGATTCCTATTTTCCCACAGCAAAAACCTTATAGACTTTTTTCATAGTGGTGTTTTTTCCAATAAAAATCCTCAGGTTCTGAGGACTTTTCTACGGAAAAACTTGTTAGAACTACTTCCTGGATAAAAAAAAGACATTAGATTCTATGGACAAATTCTAAGATTGTTACCAATTTTCTCTGTAGAAAATTCCTTAACATGTAAGGACAATTTTCCATAGAAACAAATTGAGACGATGAAATCTCCTCCACATACAAAACCAATCAGAATCTGAGGAATTTTCCCCAGAAAAACCCTACGATTCTGAGAAATTTTTCCAATATAAAAACATCCAAATTACAATGAAGTTTTCCCTCCAACCCTAAGGAAAAATCGCATTACTCGTTACCACTTCTCTAATAATAAATCCCTTAGATTCTAGGAAGATTTTCCCCTAAAGAAGTTGATTACTTTTTCCATACAAAAATCTCAGAATATGATAAATTTTCCCAAGAATCCAAAAATTTTTTCAATAGAAAATACCTCAGACTTTGAATACATAAAAACTTCCAAGTTCTGAGTATCTTTTCTTATAGAATAACTTCGAAATTCTTAGGTCTGTTTCCAAGATGAAAAACCTCAGAGGCTGAGGAAAAGCCCTCAGATTCTTAATTATTCTTTCCATACAAAACCTCTCATATTCTGGGAACTTTTACCCATAGAAACAGCCCCAGCACTCAAATCTTGAATCGGAGGACTTTTTCCTGAGAAAATTTTGCCAACGAAAAACATAAAAACTATCAGGGACTTTTCCTTGGCAAAACCCCTCAGATCCTAAAGAAAATTTTTAAGAATCTTTGCCACTTTCCCATACTAAAATACTCAGATTTTGAGGAATTTTCCAAAGAGAAACTGAGGGCTTCTTTCTAGCCAAAAACATACAGAATCTGAGAAATTTTCTTTAGAATCTGAGTATTTTCTCCATAACAAAACTTCCAAATTCTGAGAACTTTCTCCTATAGAAAAGCTTCTAAATCGGGAGGAAAAATCTAAGATTCTTAATAATTTTTTCCATACAAAATCTCTCATATTCCGAGGACTTTTATCCATAGAAACACCCTCAACACTCGCATCTGATGGATTTAAAACTGGCATCTTAGGTATTTTTTCCATAAAAAAAAGCATTAGAAAGAAAAACTAACTTTATTCTAATAAAAAAACCTTCAGATCCTAAGGCCAAATTCTATGATTTGGAGTAATTTTTCGAAAAAAAATTCTCCAGATTTTTTTCCTAAAAGGACATTTTCTCTCACAAAAGTATTTAGAATTCGAGGGCTTACTTCTCTTTCCCACCAAAAAAAACTCTCCGTATCAAAAATCTTTCGAGTGGTACTTCCTATAAAAGAATCTTCAGATTCTAAGGAAAAATCATAATATTCTGAGTAAATTTCCCCATAGAAAATTTCAGCAAGATGAGAATTTTTTTCCTAGATCCCGAAATCTTCTCTCTCATAGAAAATTTGTTAGATTCTAAGTACTTTTTCTCAACGAAAATTGACGACCTTTCCGCATATAAATGTACTCCAAATCTGAGGACTTATCGCTAAATCTGGGTAATTTCTTTAACGGAAAATCTCTCAGATCCGAGGATTTTTGCCTATAGAAAAACTTACAAATTCTGAGGACTTTTTTCTAAACTAAAATTTGATATTTTGACGGATTTCTCAATAGAGTAATGCTCAGATTCTAAAGACTTTTCCTCACAGAAATACTTCATATTCCTCGGCTTTTCTGATGTAGAAAATACCAGCCGCTGATGAGGATATTTTCCATAGAAAAATCTAAGAACCCAACTCATGATAAATATTACTCCTTGACAAAAGATGGCATTGCTGGAATTAAGTAAACAACTTTTACAGTTTTCCAAAAGGAATAATATAGTAAACAAAACTACCATGTCCTTCAAATGAGACCAGAAATTATCAAAAAAATCCAGTCAAAGAAGTAAACTTTTTGTGGCAAACAAGCGATAAATAATGGTTTTATCGGCCGACAATGGTCACAGTATTTTTTGATCACGTTGTAAAAGAAAAAAAACTAATATCGCAAATATTAATCCAAGTTGCAGGCCCTATTTTTCAAGCACTTTAATGAGCGGGTACAAACCTGCATCGTTTTTAGGCAAAATTTCATTAAGTAGGTTACTAATTGCAACCTCATACATGGTATTTGTTAGATTTGGTGACTTATTTCTTTTGGATATAGATTTTGTTCAAAACACAACTGAAATTAACATTCCAATTCATAAAAGCGAAAAATAATAATCCTTTTTTTGTATACTAATTATATTGCAAAACATTAGTTTGAGATTCCATTGTTTCCTGGACAACAATCAATTTTTCGAAATGAGTATCACTCACAGTTGCTTAGTCAATACAAATATGATTTGATGGAACTGACGAAGTTTTATTTTATGATTTTTTTTCTTCTTCCGCATCAACAAGATTTCCTTCATCTGAAAGACTTATAGCTTCATCTTCTTCCTCAATTGTATCTGGAATAGCTTCGTTGACCCATTCGCCGATTCCATCATATGAAATGTTCAGACTATGCAAAATATCTGAGAGTAAATTTGAATTTATGGAGTTAGTAGCGCCTTTTCATGAATCATATGGTCCCTTACAATATTTAAAGATACATCGCTTTCGCTTGTCCATCCATCATTTTTAATGGCGGTGACAGAAAACTTTTCCCACGCATTAGCCAAAAGAGTAACTGCTTTGCGGATATTACATGCACAGTCACGGAGAGATTAAAACCTCACTTTCCTCATTCGATCGATCTGAAGCTTTGTCCATAGACTTGTTGTGCCCAAAGATTAATTTTGAAAATAGTCATGCAAAGTCACGCACAGTCACGGAGAGATTCAAAACTCATATGCATAAGGAAAGAAAGAATTTTAATAAAAACTTTGTTTTAATAAAACTTTATTAAAAAAAATTTTAAATTTTTTATTTAAAGAAATGATTTAAATTATTTCATAATAGAATTATTTAAATTAATTATTTATATTAAAATAATAGGTCGAGTGGTTTTAGAATGGCTGTACAATTCAGAAGCAGTTACATTATAACAAAATTTCTGTTATCAGTTTTAAGGTCATTATCTTTTGGATGGCGTTATCCAGCAATGCTTTTATGGAAAACCGAGGGTTCAAAGATTTCCCCATAACTAACATAATCACTTATGAATACCATAAAAATCCTTAAAAATGTTACATTCAGAAGCTAAAGTTGCTTTTGAACTCACTAGAGTTTTATTTGGCAGAAGTCAAAAAAAAAAAAAAATCCCACGATTTATCGCAATTGTATAACTGAGCGGCAGTTAATTCCAGTTCATGGATTTTTTTTATTTTTTTTTGGAAATTGATCAATAATTAGTTTTCAATCTCTGGCTTATTTGACAGTTTTTCGCCATATATTTTTAGTGTGCGTATACCGTGGCCCATTTAAAAGTTCTCTCTATCCATCTAAAGATGACATCAAAACTTCCAGGTTTTTATTTTACTTTATTGTAGAAAACAAAAATTCCCCAGAAAAGGATACATTCCGTTGTCTTTGTTCAACAAACAATATAAGCAGTATGTACGGTTCCTGGTCCAGATACAGTTTTAGTACAAAATTTTGTAACGACGAGTTTTCCTCCGGTTGCTAGGGTATAGCTCGCGGGGGTCAGGGTCGTTGCAGAAATTTATATTCCTGCACGAGACAGAGAGGAATAAAAACGAGTTCTTTCAATGTTTAGAGTGTCGTGGCTTATTTTTTTTTATTTTCGGCTATAATTAATGATTTACAACTAATAATGGTAATTTATAAGTTGAATAAATATAATGGTTGGTTGGTACTCCTCCTGGGGAAGAGCGAGAAACCTGGAGTAGGTACTTCTCTAGTTGTCAAAAATCCTGGACCCTTGTCGTTGGAAAGTGAGACCTGGTGAGGGCACTTCTTTAACTGCCGAGAGAAACCTGAGAAGGCAATTCTCTAAACTGCGGGGGAAACCTGCGTAGGCACTTCGTTTGATCGCGTGGGAAAGACCTGCGTAGGCACTTTTCTAACTACGGGGAGAAACCTGCGAAGGCACTTCTCTAAGCTGCGGGGGAAACCTGCGTAGGCACTTCACTTGATCGCGTGGGAGAGACCTGCATAGGCACTTCTCTAAACTGCGGGGAGAAACCTGCTGAGGCACTTCTCTAAACTGCGGGGAGAAACCTGCGGAGGCACTTCTCGAAACTGCGGGGAAACCTGCGTAGGCACTTCGTTTGATCGCGTGGGAGAGACCTGCGTAGGCACTTGTCTAAACTGCGGGGAGAAACCTGCGGAGGCACTTCTCTAAACTGCTGAGAGAAACCTGCGTAGGCACTTCTCTAAACTATGGAGAGAAACCGGCGAAAGCACTTCTTTAAACTACGGGGAGAAACCTGCGTAGGCACTTCTCTGAACTGCGGGGAGAAACCTGCGAAGGCACTTCTCTAAACTGCGGAGAGAAACCTGCGAAGGCACTTCTCTAAACAACGGGGAAAAACCTGCGGGGAAAAACCTGTGAAGGCACTTCTCTTAGAATTAAAACACGCGCACTAGTACTGCGATGTGTACTCGACCACCGCCGACTCCTCGAGTTTGAAATTGTTTCACCTTTTATAATATGTTGATGTGGTGAACAATTTTTTAACTCACCTCGGAGTGGTGTGTTTATCTTCCTTCTCGCTCTAACATATAAAGGCTAGAGAAGTAAATGTGGATGGCAACTACTGTTAGTTACTGCTTTTATATATTTATAAACCAAATTTGAGAAAAATCTGTGCAATATTTATGTTTTTTGATAGATTTAAGTGAAGTTCGCGAAGCAGCTTTATATGACGACTATGACTAAGAATTGTCCTATAGGGTTTATTTTTTTGGACTACACATTAACGGATGTAATAAACACACACAAACCCAATTTGACTTACATAGACCTATTTGACCTGGTGTTTGTTTGGTAACAAAATTTACGTAGGCAGACAAACAGACACACAATTTTGGGTATTTGTGTGCACTTATCAAGACCTCTTTATACCCTATACCACTATGTGGTTTGGGTATAATGACTTTGTGCTGCTGTTTGTAACAACCAAAAATAATTGAACAAGACCCATCTTTAATTATACCGATCGAATCAGAATCACTTTATGAGTTGATTTAACAATGTCCGTCCGTCCGTCCGTCCGTCCGTCCGTCTGTGTGTCCATGTAAACCTTGTAATCAAACTGCAGGTCGCAAATATGAATATATTTTGATGAAATTTGGTATGTAAGCTTTAATCGGCCATGGGATGAACGCTGTTGAAATTGGTGAGAATCGGTCCATGCTCAGACCTAGCCCCCATACAAATTACCCCTATGAAATCGACATAAATTGCCATACGATCCAAATTGTCATATAGATCTTACTCAAATTGAGTTTGTATGCGTTCATTACATCCATTAATGAGTAGTCCAAAAATGATCCCTTTGGCCCCATATAGAGCTGCTTCCCGATCTTCACTTAAATCTATTAAAAACAAAAATATTGCACTGATTCTTCTCAAATTTTGTTTGTATATATTTTTGCAAAATAAAAGAGACTTTACCAAACATGATCACGATCGATTCATTTTTGGACCTAGTCCCCATATAGAACTTTTTCATAAGAGATAGAGTTTCTAAACGCATGGTATAGGGTATCGTATAGTCGGTCTAGACCGACTATAATTTTCTTACTTGTTTAAAGTTGCGGTTATAGACTTCACTGAAAAAAATTGCCTAGTTATTGCGCAAATAATAGGTTGGTTGTGCTAATCGAGCTCGCACTGTACTTTCCTTAAAATTTGTCCATACCCAGGTGCTTTTCATATGGCCCTCGTATTAAGATAATGCGGTAGCTTTGATAATTAATTACTGTAAAATTCATTCAAAAAAAATGTACAAATTTAGTGTGTGAGTTCTCTAATGAATTCGAAACTTTTTATTCTTTAAATACGACTATAGAAAATGTTTAAAACACTTCATAAATTATTTATCATTACAGGCCGCAGTCACATTTAAAATTTCAACCATGTTTTGCACGAAGAATGAAACCCTGCAAATTAACTAAATTTATACAAAATCAAAAAATGCGTACACGCATTTGATATATAAGTAAATACTCGTACACAAGTTTTAGTATAGTTCTGCTTATAAATAACATTCGAATAAAAAAAAATTATTTTGCTTGTAAATTTCTTAATTATTTTTGTTATACCCTCCACACCTCAGTGGCAGAGGGTATATATAGGTTTGTCATTCCGTTTGTAACGCATCGAAATAAATTCCTGAGACCCCAAAAAAAATATATTTTCTTGATTCTTATAACAAGGGAAGTTGATTTACCGATGACCGTCTGTCCGTCTGTCTGTGAAAATCACGATCACGCCGTCAATATCTAAACGACACCGTTCGTTTTTGTATAACATCGTTTATTAACATCCCAAAGGAGTTGCTATTTAAAATAGTCAAAATCGGTCAAAGGGTTCACGAGGTATAAATGAAACTTTGAAAAAACTCTTGAAAAAATAAAATTTTTCAGTGTGTTTGTTGTTTTTCTTAAGATATGTTGTATATGTTGTAATTCTTCGTATTGTTGAAGTCATTACAGTTGTGTGTATATTAATACCGCACGCGTCACATTGGCCTAAGCAAATTTTACCACATATTTTTTTATCATTAAAATTAAATAATAAAAATTAATAAAAATAAAAAATGGAAAATGAAAAATGGAAAATGAAAAATGAAAATTGAAAAATTAAAAATGAAAAAAGGAAAATAGAAAGTGAAAAATGGAAAATGAAAAATGGAAAATTAAATTGAAAATTAGAAATGGAAAATGGAACATGAAAAAAGAAAAAAAGAAAAATGAAAAATGAAAATTGAAAAATGGAAGATGGAAAATGGAAAATGAAAAATTAAAATTGATATGAAAAAGTTCATATCGGATGCTATATCTATAAAGGGACTAGGTCCAAAAATGGACCGATCCTGATCATGTTTGGTAAAGTCTCTTGTATTTTGCAAAAATATGTACAAACAAAATTTGAGAAGAATCAGTGCAATATTTTTGTTTTTTAATAGATTTAAGTGAAGATCGGGAAGCAGCTCTATATGGGGTCAAAGGGATCATTTTTGGACTACTCATTAGTGGATGTAATGAACGCATACAAACCCAATTTGAGTAAGATCTATATGCCAATTTGGATCTTATGGCAATTTATGTCGATTTCATATGGGTAGTTTGGATTGGGGCTAGGTCTGAACATGGACCGATTCTCACCAATTTCAATAGCGTTCATCCCATGGCCGATAAAAGCTTATATACCAAATTTCATCAAAATATATTCATATTTGCGACCTGCAGTTTGATTACAAGCTTTACATGGACACACAGAAGGACGGACGGACGGACGGACGGACGGACATTGTTAAATCAACTCAGAAAGTGATTCTGATTCGATCGGTATAATTAAAGATGGGTCGAGGTCAAATATTTTTGGTTGTTACAAACAGCAGCACAAAGTCATTATACCCAAACCACATAGTGGTATAGGGTATAAAAATGAAAATGAAAAATGGAAATTGAAAAAGGAAAAATTAAAAATGGAAAATGGAAAATTAAAAATTAAAAATGGAAAATGAGAAATGGAACATGAAAAATGAAAAACTAAATATGAAAAATGAAAAATGAAATATGAAAAATGGAAAATGGAAAATGAAAAATTAAAATTGAAAAATGGAAAATGAAAAATGGAAAATGGAAAACGGAAAACGAGAAATTAAAAATGGAAAATGGAAAAAAAATTAAAATTGGAAAATGAAAAATGATAAATGGAAAATGAAAAATGAAAAATGGAAAGTGAAAAATGGAGAATGAAAAATGAAAAACGAAAAATGAAAAATGAAAAATGGAAAATGAAACATTTAAAATAAAAAATGGCAAATGGAAAATGAAACACTTAAAATTAAAAATGGAAAGTGGAATATGGAAAATGAAAAATGGAAAATGAAAAATGAAAATACAAAAATAAAAAATAGAAAATGAAATATGAAAGAAAAATGGAAAACGGAAAATGAAAAATTAAAAAAGGAAAATGGAAAATGAAAATTGAAAATTGAAAAATGAAAAATGGAAAATGAAAAATCGAAAATGGAAAATGAAAAATGAAAAGTGGAAAATGGAAAATGGAAAATGAGAAATTAAAAATGAAAAACGAAAGAAAAAAATTGAGAAAAGTGAAAAATGGAAAATGATAAAAAAAAAATGAAAATTGAAAATGAAAAAGGTGGAGGGTATCAAAGATTCGGCCCAGCCGAATTTAACACTCTTACTTGTTTTTTTTTCTTTTGGTATTCAATTGATTGAAATAATTTGTATTCATTTTATTTATTTTGGACAATCGGTCACATACTCTAATGTGTAAATATTTTTTTTTTATATGAAGTCGAGTTTTCAATAATTATGTATGTCTGTAGTTATGTATATACGAGAGTATATACAGACATATTTGCACACACACATAATATACAAGTTACACATTTCTTGTTAAGAGTTTGATTTATATTTGACAACATTTTTTTTGTTTTGATTTTTATTTCATAAATTTCTGACAGCTATTAGGACAATTTACAAGTTGTCACTGATATAAGTGGTTGTTGTTGGTATAGATATGGTTTTTCGTTGGTATCAGATTTGGTAAATTAACTAAAATAGTTGCCTTTGGTCATACAAATATTATTATTTATTAAATTTTGTTCGGTTGTTGAAAAGTACTATTTGTAAAATTTATCGCTAATAACATTTCACAAGTAACGTTTATTACACGTAATTATATGGGATTAACTAATAGACCTCAGTAAGGCCCAATAAAGTCATGACGAGCTAAATCAACCAGATCTCAATGACACCTTTAGGCATCATTCCTTCTGGCGATATAAATCATACATATAAAAATGGAGTTTTGCATGTTTGTTTGATTGTTTGTTTGTGGTTAATAGGAGACTACACCACTGCACATTGGTCATAATCGTGGAAAACTTGGCATTAATATGAAGGAAGCATCCAATGTGCATAAAACTTAGATGGTTTTTGGGGTCGCTGATTTCAAATTTGAAGTCAAATTTTTGAAAAACAAAATGGCGGACCCAAAATGGCGTAATTTTTTTTAACTGCTTGAATTTCTTTAGCAATGAGACTAAGGGGGTTTTTGGGGTCGCTGATTTCAAATTTGAAGCCAGATTTTTGAAAAACAAAATGGCGGACCCAAAATGGCGTAAATTTTTTAACTGCTTGAATTTCTTTAGGAATGAGACTAAGGGGGTTTTTGGGGTCGCTGATTTCAAATTTGAAGTCAGATTTTTGAAAAACAAAATGGCGGACCCAAAATGGCTGAAAATTTTTTTAAAACTGCTTGAATTTCTTTAGGAATGAGATTAAGAGGGTTTTTGGGATCGCTGATTTCAAATTTGAAGTCAGATTTATAAAAAACAAAATGGCGGAACCAATGTGGGGGACATTTTTCTAAAAAGCTAATAAATTTCTATACAACTGAAAAAGAGGAACTTAAATGCTTATAAGTAACACAAATGAATTTTAATATCAGCACATTTTTATTTATTAGTATTCAAAGTCTTTATATTCTTCTGATTCAGAATCAGATTCCAATTTTGTTTCGGAGTTTTTGTCATCGGTTGTGTTTATTAATAGTGACAATACTTTTTGTTTGAGTGTTTGTTTATTTTTGTGGCAAGCTCTGTTACTTAAATAGATAACTACTTGATATTAATGGAAAACATCTGCAAGGTTGTGTTGACGATTATCTTTCCTTTCGTGATTCAGCATGTCTGATTTGTACAGTCTATGGCGCGACTCAGAAGCCTCCTCACTTAAAACTCTTAAGGGAAGCTCTGCAATTTCCATTAATTGCTTTGTATGCACAAGCATTTTGTGCACTGTGGGCGTCATAGGTGACCAAGGATATTTTTCCTGTATGATGTTGCCAGTTTGAAAACAAATTATAGAATTTTTCAAAATAGAAAAACGTTGCTTGCACAAATCAAAATTCTATGTCAATAACGGTAATCAAGCTTTAATTACATTGTTTTGTTTTGCTCCCTTTGACGTTTCCACTTTTCGTTAAAAGCATGATATAAAATACATTTTACATACATCAAACGTAGTCGTCTTTGGAAACTACACATGAAACTTTCGAAAAGCATGAAAATTAACGACATCGGGTACCTTCTGAAGATATTGCCCGATCTGCTTGTTTTACATGAGTTTTTGATGAACAATTTTAAAAACCGGTAAAAAATTTGTAGAAGTCTGCATACAAAAAAAAAACACGAAAAAAATATTGGAAAAATATTAGCAGTCTCAAAAAATCCCCTTTGCGGGAAAAAAAAGCGAAAAAGGGGAATAGGCTATGGTAATTTAGCAGGGGGAAACACTAATTCTCCTCGTAGAGGTAAGGGGTGTGCCTAGGTGATCCAATATAAGTATAGCTCCAATAAACATTAACGGTTTATTTATTGGTATTAATTTTAAAGCTTCTCTAAAAAGCCATTATTTTCTTAATAGAAGAAAAATATATATGTTTCCCCCATATACACCGTGAAAGCAGAAGCTTTGGACCTTACTATGTAAAAAAAAATTATATTTTTATTGAAAAACAAAAAAGTTACTTAGGCAATTTTTGTCTGCAACAAATACAATAACACATGCTTAATGCAAATGGCGATTTTGAAAGGCTATAACTTCACTATCAAAGTAGCTAGATCAAGTTTTTTTGTTTCTCGGCTTAGTTCGAGTTTTGTCTTTTTCTCCAAATAATAAAAAAGTCAAATTGGTTGTTTTTTTTTTGGACTTAATGCAAAAAAAATCCAAAATATGACCAATGTGCACTGGTCCGATCGTCTTGAAATTTTTACAACAAGTAACTACCTATCCGGAAGGAAAAATTGTTATTTATATTATTGGCACCTCTCATATAAAGTGCATTTTAAAAATCTAATTTTAACATATAATATCTGGAGTACTACGATAGCAAGAGTTCTGAAACTATGTACATGTACATATTAAGCTGATTTGAAGAGTCGCGAGCAAAAGGGCGAGATCATATCAGTGGGCGTGGCACACCTATACAAAGTAAATATTTAATGTCATATATCTGGAGTACTGTAGTTTCAAAAGCCTCGGGACTTCGTCTGAGTTCATAAGTTATTAATGTGAATAGTCAGATAAAAATGGGCGGGATCGGACCAATGGGTGTGTTACCCCCATATAAAGTAAATATTTAATATCATATAACTGGAGTACTTTATTAGAAACCGCCTTGAGACTTTGTCCGAGTTCATAAGTTATTAATGTGAGTAGTTTCTTAAAAAAATGAGAGGGATTGGACCAATGGGCGTGGCACCTCCTACACAAAAACATATGACGTATTATGAAAACGACAGTCTTGAAACTTTTGACAAGTACATTAATTACCAATGTCAGAAGTCATTGAAAATATGGCCGGAGTCCCAAAACCGAAAATCGCGAATAACAATATTCGCCAAAATTAAAAATCGCAAAAAAAATCTGCCAGAAATAAAAATCACAAAAAACAAAAATAGACAAAATCGAAAATCGTGAAAACCGAAAATCGCGAATTAAAGAAATCGCTAAAATCGAAATTCACAATAAAATCGCTAAAGCCAAAAATCACCAAAATCAAAGAATGCCTAAATCAAAAATTGCAAAAAAAAAGAATGCCAATTCAAAAATAGAAAAAAAACAAAAATCGCCAAAGTCAAAAACCTCCAAAAACGAAAAATCGCGAATAACAAAAATCGCCAAAATCAGAAATTGCCTAAATCCAAAATTGCCGAAACCGAAAATAGCGAATAACAAAAATCTCCAAAATCAAAAAACGCCAAAAATCCAATATAGCAAAATCCGAAAATCGCGAATAACAAAAATCTTCAAAGCCATATTTTAACTTAAAAGTGATCTGCACTCTACTTAAAGAAATCTCAAAGAAAATCAATGAAAATTAGATAAAACAAAACAAGTAAGAAAATTATGGTCGGTCTAGACCGACCATACGATACCTTATACCATGTGTTTAGAGAAAGGGTCTCAGGCTAACTAATTGGATTTAGAAAATAAGCATAAATCAAATTTGAGTGGCATTGTTATTAATTTTTTTGCCTTCGGATATGAAAAAGTTAATTTCGGATGCTAAACTTATATGGGAACTAGCTCAAAAAATGGACCACCAATTGTCTAAATCCAAAATTGCCGAAACCGAAAATAGCGAATAACAAAAATCTCCAAAATCAAAAATCTCCAAAATCAAAAACCACAAAATCCGAAAATCGCGAATAACAAAAATCTTCAAAGTCAAAAAACGCTAAAATGAAAAACCTCAAAAAAACAAAAATTGCCAAAAATAAAAAAAAAAATGAAAATCTAAAATCGCAAAAACAAAAATCGACAAAATCAAGAATCGCCAATAATAGATAAAATAGTTTTCTACAAAATGTGTTCCCAGTTTTTTATTTCGTTATAATAGTAAGGGTGGTAAAGGGTGTCTTTTTGCTTGGATAGAACTTGAGAAAGGGTTAACTTTTTGACATTTATGATCAAATCCTTGCAAATCATCATGAATAGATTCACGATTGGACAACACTACAAGATTATGCAAATTTACTTTGAAAATCAGTCATCGATTCATGATTTTTATGGCGCACATAATCGTCTATCTAAGCAAGCCATCCGTCGAACTGTGGGTAAATTTCGTACAAAATATTCAGTAAATGAATATCGCCGCTATAAACGAAGAAGATCCAAATTGCCCGCCCACTACGTTAAAAATTTTGCGCAAATTCTTGGCTTACACCCGCATAAGATTCAGCTTGTGCGGGAATTAAAGTCACGAGACCATGATACGTGTCGTTCTTTCGCCGATTAGGCTCTAGAGCAGTTGGAAACTGACCTCATCTCTGGCTTAACGGACTCCATTACATCCTTAAAAATACACCGTTTGGTGCGGTAGCATTATCGGACTTTATTTCTTAAAAAATGAAGCCAGAGCTCTAGTTACGGTCAGTGGAGATCGTTACCGCACCATGATCAATAATTATTTGTTTGAAAATATGGATGACATTGATCCGGATGAGATGTGTTTTCAAAAGGATGGCGCACGGGCCACACGGCGAACGCATTCATCGAAATCAAAATTTGGCAATATTTGTATTTCGAGAAATGGGCCTGTCAATTGTCCTCCAAGGTCGTGCAATTTGACACCTCTCGAGCTACGTGAAGTCACTCGTTTATGCTGATAAACCAGCAACAATTGACGACTTTGAGGCCAACATTGTTCGCGTTATTCGTGACATACGACCAGCAATGCTCGAAAGAGTGGCCCAAAATTGGACATCCAAAATGCGCTTCGTCAAGAAATCCGAAATCATGCTAATTCCATGATCTTTCGATTAAAAAAATGTTTTTGGTTACAATTGAATTTTTTGTCTTATTTTTTTACAAGTTCTTTCGCGCTTAAAAACTACCCTTTATTTTTAGAATTATTTTAATCTTATTGGATTTTCATTCCATAATTATTTTAAATTTGGAAAAATCTATAAATCGAATTCAAGCTACTGCACATAAAAAAAAATCCTATTGTGATAATATATTTACTGTTAACACAACTGAATTGTAATCTTCATCAAATTAAAAATCAGGTTATTAAATTCGCCGCAATTCGGTAGGTAATAAATTCGGTAGCCAGAATGAACCAGTTTTCTTTCTAATAGCTCCGACACTTCAGTGATAACAAATGTTACACACTTCCCAAACTAATGTGTGAAATTTACTGGAATATGCTCAGTCATCTTGAAGAACTATCAACGAAAAGGTTGAATATGGAAATAAAACTCGACTAAGCCAACATGTCGTAAACTGTGCCTTCGAATTAATGTTTAAATAAACCGAATCACCTAGATCAGATAAAGTACCCATATTTCACTTCTACAATGAGCCCAAGCAAGCAATTCGAAACATCAGATGGCGGCTCACTAATATATAAGGCGAGAATGACTTTCGATCAAGTTCATAAAATACGGACATCTAATTCGACTTCAATCAAAACGAGACTTAGACTATAGAACGCTAAGGTAAGGGTAAGCCGGGGAAGGATTCAAAACTTTTTTTAATTTTTTTCTGAATGTACATGTCGAGAATGTTGTGTCAAAATTTCAAGTAAATCGGAGCAAAACTAAGACACAACTTTTCAAGCGACCAGCCCTCATACGATATATTGTATTGTTAAACACTTTAAGTCGATTTTCTCGCAAACAACATTTTTGAAGTCCGTGAAGATCATAACTCAAAATCTACTTGACCGATCTTTTTGAAATTTTTTACACTATTTCTACACATAAATCACCAGGTAAACAGGAAGACTTTTTTTTTACCATTTTTCCCCATTTTTTAACAACAAATTCACCGAAATTTTATAGCAAAAATCGTATTTTCAAAATCCTGCAAAAGAAAAAATAAATAAAGAAAACTTTTCGTGATTACCTCGGGAAACATATTTCCTTTTAAACGCATTACGATTTTTTTATTTCACAGGATCTGGTTACGTGTTATGATGTTCACCGCAAAACAACTTTTTTCGAGGCGCCTCGCTGTCACTGACTTATTTGTTAAAATTTTTAAATGAACATTTTTTCAAAGATACTTCAAATGTTATACTATAATGGGCATATGAAATAAATAATCCAGCATTATTCATATCTTAAGAAAAATATTACGAAAATACACCTTTTTTTAAAAAGTTAACTAAAATTTATTTTCACTTAAATTAAATTTAAAAAATTACAAATTTACAAGAAACATCTTAATCCTCTCTGTTTTCAGAACAATGCGTTCATTTAAAATTTTAACCACTCCACAGGACTCAGAAATTCGTCATCGGAAATACCAATCAGCGAGAAAGAATAAAATAATATATAACCAATTAATTTGATACATTTACTGGCATACAAATCATACAATTGGAAATGTATGCCAACGCCAACTATGGAACTGGTGCAGCTAATACAAAGAAACCAAGTATTCCTTTCACGCATTCCTAAATAACCAATCGATATTGAATGGATTATTATGTTGAATTTTTTCAAATACATCATGACCACAGCATCAGTATTTTCTTCGAATATTTGAGCCACAACATCCAAAAATAAGGGAATACAAAAGACTAAGTTCAAATAGGGGAAACTCGATGATAAACGATAAAGATCTAAATTTATAAAAGCTACCGATACATAATCTTGTATCGATTCTAGAATTTTGAGCACAATATTTTCGTCTTCTTCAATTTCTGCGTCATGTCCACTGTTGGAGATGGTCAAATGCATTAGGGAATGCGTGCAGCCAATGGCAAAGGCGAAAAATCCAAAAATACATTGATCAATGGGTGTCATAATAACTGCAAATAATGTCACCAATATTTGTATGGATTGAAGAGTTTTGATTACAATCATTTCAATGGTAATTGGCTAATCTCGGAAGGCTTATTCATTGTTATATAATTTTGTTTTCAATACTATATTAACGATTTTGAAACCTCGATATGTTGGTGTTTTTTGTTTGTTTTTCTTTAAGTTTAGAGTTGTATTTGATGAAAAACTTACATACACGTATTTCAATATGAGTATTCGGTATTTTATCATTCGACTGAAATACAGTTACACCAAGCCAAACTTGTACTAATTTTATTAGCAAAAACAGAGAAAACGAATTAAAAAAAACAAGAGAGTTTAATTCGGCTGTACCAATACCCTTCACTTGTGTCTTAAACATTATTACCACTGTTGGGTACATTTACCATTTTAATAGTTTATTTTTAAAGCGATTGGTTTCTTTTTCGATCAGTATCTATACTGACATAATAAAGAGGTAATGTGTGTTAGATAGATAGATAGATAGGTAGATTCTTTATTTAATTTTTTCTTCTCTTATAACAATATTAATATTTTATATAATAATACTAATAATAAAGATTTATTTTATTTTGGTTTAAAACCGTCAGCCGGAAGTTTAAAGATATCAAAATAATTTAACTTTGATTATTAATCTAATAGTTATATTCATTTATCAAGAATTTCCTATAAGCAAGAGCATTTTTTACATAACTATACAGATGATGCCAATTTCCATCTTCCCCATCATTTAAATATTGAATAATTTTATCGTCTGAAAGCATTGAGTATCGAAGAAACCTACATCTTATTGTATTTAATACAGGACATCTTCCTAGAAAATGCATAAGAGTTTCCTCTTCATTAAGGTTACATAAAGAACACAGTCTTGGCTGGTCAGTTCTATACAGACTCCCATATAGCCACAGAAGGTCCCCTCGCGTCTTCATTATAAGGGATATTTCTCTTTGATTATATCGTTCATTACAATACGTATGACCTATATCACGTTTCAAAAGTTTGTATATTCTATGCTGGCTTTGTAATGCATTTAAAAAATGTTCCTTTTCCTTTTCAACTTTCATTAGCTTAATCAATTCCATACATGCACTGTTCCATAAGGATTTATTTTGATTTCCATTAATAAAACATACATCATATTTGTTTAATCGCTCAATTAGTTCTTTATACCAGAATATTTTTTTCGCTATAATAAGCTTTGACAATCTATGAGGTAATCTTTTGTTGTTATATTCGAACAGGGTTTTAGCAATATATTTTAAATGAAGGCTGTAAGTGTATATATGAGCATCTTCCTGACCCGTTTGCAGGGCAATAACATAATTGGGTGTATTTTCCGGTAGATTTAACACTCTTTTTGTAAAAAACCTTTGAAGTTTGTCTATATAGCTGAACCTTGAAAATCCCCATATTTGTGCACCATATGACTGAACCGATCTGCAAACGGCTTGACACATCTTTATTACCAACAAAATTTTTCCACGTGATGTTAACACAAATTTTAGCAGCTTCATTTTTTGCATTTATATGTTTTGTAAAAGACATTGATGGTGTTAATAATATACCTAAATATTTGTACTCGTTTACGATTTTTACATTTTCTCCATTAAATTTCCATCTTTCGTTAGCAGCTATACGACCTCCTTTCCTAAATATCATTATCTCCGACTTTGCTAAATTTACTTCCATTCCCCATGTATTGCAATAATCTTCCAGTTTATTGATCATATTTTGTAAAACAATAGCATTATCAGCTACTATAACAATATCATTTGCATACATGAGTACTCTTAAATTGATGTTATCTATTAATAGTCCGCCTTTCAAGTTATCATGCAGATCATTTAAATATAATGCGAATAATAGCGGTGACAATAAACAACGTTGTTTAACGCCTGACTTAGTCTCAAAGTAATCTGAAAGTTCACTCCCAGTCCAAATTGCAGACTTAGAATTTTTGTACACGCTTTCGATAAAAGTATCGACTTTTGAGGATACTCCCATCTGGTGGAGTTTGTAAATCAAGAGTTTTCTAGGAATACTATCAAATGCCGCACGGAAATCCACAAAAAATGCATAAACCTTTTTGTTTTCATGAAGCTTTATGTTGATAATTGCTGCCAGATTATAAACGGAGTAGCTCCTACGAAAACCAGTTTGATATTCATTTATTATTTGATGTTTGTTTGTCCACTGCGTCAATCGTTCCTGTATGGCACCCATCATAATCTTTCCAATACAATTCATAAAGGAGATTCCTCTATAATTACACGGTTCATTGTTATTTCCTTTTTTATAAACTGGTAGAACTATACTTCGTTCAAACATTTCCACTGAAGCCTTTCCATCTAATATCCTCGTGTAAGCATCCACAAGAGCATTAATGTATTCATTGCTGGCATTAATAAAAAATTCATAGGGGATTCTATCCTCACCTGGAGCTTTGTTTTCTTTAAACTTCGCAAGTGCCAGCCTGATTTCCTGTAATGAAAATGGTTTATCAAAATCTTGATCAAACACGTAGTTAGCTGCATACTGGATATCTGATGCACTGATAATGGGATTGAGCAGTAACTTGAAATACTCTCTAAAACTATCTGCAGTAATTTGGCTGCTAATATTTATGTCTTGATTTCTTATTTCTTTTGCTAACTGCCACCATTGTTTACTATCGTTTATGGAGTTTAACTTTAGTTCTATTTATTTGTAATAATCATCTTTTTTTCTTTTACACAACTCTTGAAATACTTTGCGAATTTTTGAATGATTTTAATGCATTGAATGATTTCTCTCTAGCTACTTTACATTGAACATCGAACCACTTATTTTTGAAACATATTTGTTTCCGTTTTATTGTTGATGTTATATAAGTATCCATGATCACGTCCTTAAGATCACTTAGATTAAATGCTAGTTTCCGCCTCATCATATCATTTAATTTAACTTTTAATTTAGGGCAGTAACTTTCTTTATATTTTAAATCCCATTTTAATTTAGGAATTAAGCTGCCTTTGCGTGTAGTCTTCTCTTTATCAGGAAAATTCAAGCAAAGTTGAATCGGCAAATGATCGGACCAAATTTGATTCTCTACGGAGAATTTACCCACAAAATTTAGCATATCTAGTGCTACAGAGCATATACCGTTTACCGAATTACTGGCACTACCAATATAGGTGTAAGAACCGTCTTCATCATCGATAGTTCTTCCATTTACAATCACAATCCCGTAATTATTTCAAAACTCAATAAACTTTTTGCGTTCAGCAGTTACATTTACTTTATCATGCGATTTGCGATGTTCTAGACCAGCAGGAAACAAATTAAAAACATCATCCAGCTCTTGTTGCTCCTCCCCTATTCTAATATTCAAGTCACCCATTATTATTGGGTTAATTATATTATTGGTATGAAAATTGTTTTTTAAAATTTCAAATTCGTATATCCAATTCGCACCTCGTAAGTACGTCGGTATTATAAAAACTGAATTTCCCTTATTGTAATTACAACCAGATCAGTACCACCATATGCTCTAAAATCATGCTTGATTCCAACATCCTTTAATGTTTTACGAACTCCAATAATATGACCTCCAATGGCTCTATCAAACGGGCTGTTTCGAGTAGCTGGTTTCCATTTAGTGTAAAAATTCTTGAATCTGTACTCGAACTTAGCCATTTTAATACTCGGCTTCTTGTATTTACTTAAAAAAATCTACATTATAGAATGTGTGTTTGTTTGTTTGTAGGAGGTAATATCCGTAACTACTCATGTGAACTTCCTGAAATTTTCACAGAGTTTTACTGCGGATATGGAAAGTGCTATAGGCTATAATTTTTTTATGTTTTTAGTGGGCGTGGCACATCCCATACAAAGTAAATTTTTAATATCATATATATTGAGTATTATGATAGGGAGAGCTTTGAAAATTTGTGTGAGGTCACCTAATTTTAGTAGCTATGCCGGAAATGGTCGGGATCGGATAAGTGGGCGTAGAACGTCCCACACAAAGTAATACTATGACAGAGACAGTTTTATAAGTTTGTATTACGTCATCTATTTTTAACGTGAGTAGTTAGACAAAAAAAAATATATAATAAATGTTATATATCTGGAGTACTGTAATTGTTTAGACTGGCACTGCTAATGTACTTACTTGTTTCATATAAAAAAGGGTTTATTAAATCAAAAACCAAGTATAATTTGTTACTTTCTTAAGAAAATTTATTTTTTTTTATATATTTTTCTTTCATAAAAAGTATGGCGTTATCGACCCAACCTACTTAGTATATCACGCGGAGTATAACTATACATACAAGCACCAATTTTCACCAATTTCAATAGCGTTCTTTCTATCGCCGACAAAGGCTTACATAAAAAAATCTCCGCAAAAAATGCATACTTGCAAACTGTAGGTTGATTACAAGGATTACATGGACACATAGACGGACAGACGGACAGACAGACAGGCGGGCGGACGGAAATTACTAAGACGACGCAGAAAATAATTCTGAGCCGACCTGTATAATAAAAGGTGGGTCTAGGTCAAATATTTTTGGTAGTTAAAAACATCAGAAGAAACTATTTACCCTGACCAAAAGTGGTATAGTTCACAAAAACTTATTATAAATACGTGTCATCGGTTTATTGGATGGAATAACACCGAAATTACACAAGACAATCATAGTCGGTCTAGACCGACTATGCGAATTAGAAAAAGGGTTTTAGGTCTAACTAATTGAGTATAGAAAATAAGCCAAACCACATTAAAGTGGCATTTTTATTAATTTTTTTCCCGCACATCTGAAAAAGTTCATATCGCATGGGGACTATGTCGTAAGATAAACCTATCCTGACCATATTTGGTCAAAAATATATACAAACCAGATTTGCGAAATATCTAATTATAACTGAAGATCGGGAAGCAGCTATGACCAAGTATTTTCCTCCAAGGTTTATTTTTGCACTACTGATTAATGAGTGTAATAAAAACATACTAACCATAATGAAAATGCGTCGATTTTCAGCACTTTCAATAGCGTTCGACATATGTCCGATAAAAGCTCATTTCATTAAAATACAATTATATTTAGACACACAGACGAACGGAAATACAGATGGACGGACAGACAGACTGTCGGACCAATTCACTAAATCGACTCAGAAATTGAATCTGACCACGTAGTGGTTATACCCCATACCTCTACCCTATACCGAATAACCGATATACAATCCCAAGATAGTAGCATGTTTGAAATAAAATCTTTTAAAATCCGTTGAATATCTGAGAGTTAAATGGCCTTTACAAAAGAAACCCCGACAAAAACTGGTTTATTCGTAAGAGAAAATGGTTCTTCAGCGAGCTTGAATAAACTCAAAATTAAACAATCGATTACCCGACATACTAAAGCTAGTTTGAAGAATGTTTAAACAAATATATGTATTTGAAACAAAAAAAAACGAAATTGCACTTATATACTATTAAGGCGGTAATTCCGTACGGCTAACCCGGACGGAGTATGCTTTTAGCATCCATCACTAAATCTATCCCAAGTATTTAAGGCTTATTCTGCCGGTTTCATTTCTAATAGCTTATAAAATCCACATTTATATGATTTCTATATCAGAAACGGAGTGGAAATAGTTTAAATTTACTACGGTGCACAGTGGACCATTTGACGAGAAGGCGGTCAAAAATCTATAACTTTTGATAGGATTGGAATTTTGATATGCGGTTTCTTTTGTTTGGTAGGTGAGACTTTAGCCTTTAAGTTTTGCTATAAGACGTAATTCTCGACCGAAAGGGTTTACGGAGGGTTTAAAATACATTTTCATCTGTAGTTGAATTTTAGTACAAAAGTGAAGTGTTAAAAGGTAAAAAAATGTTTTTTTTAATATAATGTCTTATTTTTTCAGTTAATTTTACAACTAATACTTTTTAACAATTTTTTAAGTTAATTTTTCCAGAAAATGCCAAACTTTGGCCCCCGTAAACTTTTTAGTCCTAATATGCATAAGGGCCAAAGGTTGTTTTTTTTTTTGAAAGATCCCGAGTTCAAATATTATTTATTAAGCAGCGAACGTAAAAGTTACCTTATATTAATTCAAGATAGAGAAGTTTCAATGAAAAACTCGTATGTTTTTGCTTTAGTTAAATTTTTTTTTATTGTCTTTTTAAATATTTCTATATAAATTTTTATGATAAATTTATGAAATATAACAATTTTTATCGTAAATTTACAAAATATATAAATTTTTACATCAAGAAAATTTTTTAATATATAAAAAAAGTGTAACTTATTGTTAGTGTACTGAAAAAGTACTTTAAATCAACCAATTTTAGTAAAAATTTCTTCTAAATAGCCTTGATTTTCATCTTCTAGAAGTTGTTTAGCTTCTTCGTCTAATTCAATAGAGGTAGTTTTCCATTTTTGACGAATGTTGGACATATATGGATCTGAAGTGCACAACAAAATAGTGATAAGGTCTTCATTAGTACAACATCTGGACATTTTCCTTGTGTTGTGTTCGCGAAAGAATCTGTAGTCTTTGTTCCTTATTTCTTGCGCTTCTTCAGATAGATCTCCTATTGGTAGCATATTGTTTTGAATTATTTGTTCCCCATGGTACAAAATTTTATGAACTGTGGATGGCATATATCTCCAAGAGTATTTTTCATTATAAAGTATAGCTGTTTTATTGGCGTACTCTCCAAATTTTTTTGCATTTATCTTTCTGCTGCATGCTAGAACTTGTAATATGATTTTGAATCGTCTTATTAATTCATGATCTACACCTGTGATAGATGCTGCAGTTTCCGGATCGGAAAAAAATCTCCTTGCAGTATTTCCATCATTTGTGTTTCCTTCCCCTTGTTTTGGTTGGTCGATTACAAGGCCTAGCTGTAGATATTTTTGTTGAATTTGTTTTTGTTTTTGCTTTCTTTTTTCTTCATTTTCTTTGTTTCTTCTCACTCTTTCAAGAATATGCTCCATGAAACGTATTCTAGCATGAAGAGGGGACATTCCAAGTTCGTAGGCTTCCTTAAAACTATCGTCTTCTGGTGGGGGTTGGCTTAATTGACTTGATGTCTTTTGGCATATAATGCAGCTTGACGTTGACTTTGTTCCAGTTAAAGCTTGTGCAACTTTTCCATCAATCATTGTGAGACACATTTTAAAATGTACTTCAATGTCTTGGTCATCAAATTTAAATATTACTGGTTGAAGTTCCTTAATTTGATCTTTTATTTTTTGAACTTCTTCACTTATGACATCTTTGGTTTCCTTTTTGAATGCAAATTTTATTGGTCTGCAATACTTTGTTGAAGAAGGAATTTCATTTTTCCATATATCAATTTCTGTTGCTCTACTAGTTGACGGCTCTAAGACGCTATACCTTTTTGTTAAGCACAATGGAAGGAACGATACCATTAATAAATTAGCATCTGATGAATTTTCGGCATTAAATTGCTTGTATTGTTTCTGACCAGAGGATCCATCACATCCCCATTCAGAAATTAAAGTAATGCTGCCATTACCAATTTTTTTTAATTGATCAGTATCAAGCGTATTTAGCAATCGTTCTGCAGTATGTTCAAGGAGATCTTGCAATTTTATTTCTGCTGATGTTGAAGTGACACTAATAGCAGATTGTGAAGGTAAGCATTCTTTTTTGGCAGAAACTAAATCTCGATACTCTGGAAAAATCCTACAATTCGTTTCATTGGTTCGCTTCCGCAATTCATTATATTGATTTTTGGTCAATTTCAAATTCAAAAATAGGGCGAACGCTTCTTCCGGCGTAAATTTCTTATCTTCAATTGATGTAGGAATGCTTTTCAAAATCCGCTTTGTGCGCCTTGGGCTCGCTTCTACTATTTTTTCAATTATTTCAATTTTATTTTTTATATTTTGGGTTGGCTGAATTTGGTGCAAAAATGAATCCTTAATAATTCTTTGAGAAATTTCTTCATTGATATTCTCCAGCTTGCGCCTTCGAGATCTTTCACTACTTCCGTCAATTGGTTTTGCTGGTCGACCCTTTTTTCCACTTTCGTTGGCAGTTGTAGATGCACTCTCAAAAATAAGTTCCTTTATTAACCAGTCTTGGTAACGTTTGTACATCTTTGCCTTGCTATGAGAGCATTCAATGTACCGTCTTTTCAAATTCGATGCAAAATTAGTAATTTTTTGTGCATTTCAATGTCTTCTAGGTTGCAATTCATAAAGAAGTCGTTGCTCACTATGTGCAAAATTATATCGTCTACATCATTTCGTTGAAAATAAATATCTGCCAGATCTCTGTAACAGTACTTAGCCATTGCACAAATTGTAATGAATAATAATTGTGGAAACACTATTATAAATACTCTTTCTTGCAATTATGTAAAATAAAAATTTTTATCTTTTATAACCACTTTTAGAAGCATAAAAAACCCACACCCTAACCCCTTTTAAAAGGTGAAGCATACCTGCTCATATCTTAAAGGGCTATTTCGCAATAGTTTTTTTTACCATTTACCTGTTACTTAAATTATTTCCCATTTTGTCAGATGGATAAAGGTCCAATATTTTTGGCAGTTACAAACATCACCTCAAACTTAATATATCCTAACCACATAGTGGACAACTTTTGTATTCATAAATTTTGCAGAAAATATCTAACCTTGGGTCAGAAAAATTGTTCTGGTGCACACGGGCGGAAACTGGCGGGTGTATAATGGGGTATAGGAGTATAGGGGAGGGTTCGGACTATAGAAGAGTGCGATTTTTTCTGACTGCTTTTGACTGGCAGGAATTACGCTCTATTAAGTAGGAGATTTTCGAAAAATTTGGACCTTTTTTAAAAAAAATTTTTTTTTTAATTTCGGAATGACTCAGTGATCTTACATTTTTAACATTAATAGTATGGAAGCCACAAAATTATACAAAATTTATTTCACTTCAAAATCTTCTAAATCAAAAAAGTTACAGTCATTCAAAAATAAAAATTTAAAAAGAAATTTTTAATTTTAGCAAAATACTGAGAAAGCCCATTTTCGAAGACCCTGTTCGCTGTCATATAGTTGAGATAGAGTCGCAATTTTTTGGCTCCCGAGGTTTACTAGTATTTACTTTCAAATGAATGACATAGCTTTAAAATCGGTAACAAAAAAAAAATGATTTTTGGCCGCCTTCTCAAAATATGATCCACTGTGCGGTGGTCAAGTAGAAAATTTACTCCCGAAAGTCACTAAAATTCGCTTTTCTTATTCTACCGTTATACTCTCAGGCTGTAAGACAAATTTGCTAAATCCTAAAGCTACTTGTCATTTTAAGAAATTTTTCTTTCTCCTCACAGGTTTTCAAGTTCTGCTATAGAATTTTAAGAATTATTCGTAGCAAATTAAACTAACTAAAAATCATACTTTTAAGCACTGTTCCATAGTTTTTTTTTTAATCTACCCATTAACCCTTTTCAGCGTATTTAGCAATGTGGAAAAGCCTAAAATTTAATTACAGAATATGCTTTATTTTTATTTTTCTTAAATTCTATTTACAATACCAAAAGTGCATACAAAAAAATAGCTGGTAAAAATTTCCCATCACTTTCTAAGCAGCCGCACCGCCAGCAGCTGATATTGCTGCCGGCAATAAAGCAAAGAATATTGAATAGCAGGTCAAACTGACCTTTTCTTCCCAGCCTTTGCAGAAGTGTTCCAACAGAAAAGCACCAGAATAGGAAAAAACGAATGCAAAAGCCATTCCACCAGCTGGGTTATTATTTTCATTAACGGCAAAGTACACCAACGACATTGTATTACCCAGTATGGTTAAATTTTCCAAGATCTGTTGAGCGTCGCCAGTTTCACCTTCAACTTCATCCTCACCGCTCTCGCGACCAGCCGAATCGAAAACCTTGAAAGTTGTTTGCAATACCAAGGGTATAACATATATGCCGTGACATAAAGCCATTGTCTTGCTTTGCTGGGAATTTTTATACAAATCAAAATTAATCAGGGGCAGAGCTACAAATTCCATACAAGTGCTGGTTAATTTTTTGGCCGAGTTCATGCATTTGGTCTCATCTCCATCGGAGCTACAAGAGCTGTCGAACAATCTAGTGTAGAGACCAGCACAGGCATGACAAAATCCTACAGCACAAGCGGCAAATGCAAATGGATGATCGGCCGGCTTTACCGTAAACATGGCATAACCAGTGCTGCCCATTAATAAACCATTGCAAATAATATCCATGGCAGTGTCCATTCTATGTTATATTATCAGGCTGTTTAATGTAACCAAAGTAAACGGGAAATTTTTTTTGTTAAATTTAGCCGAAAAAAAAATAGCAGAATTTTTGGGCACAACAAATTTTGAATATTTTTAAATTGAAATAATTAATTTTTTTGACAATGTTTTTTTTTCTCGTTTTTATTAGAAAGTTCCTCCAAAGTATAGTTTTTATTACAAAAAATTTTTTATTTTGTTTTTCAACACAAGTTGCAGATTTATTAATTTATGCAGTATTAGGTACCGTTACGGCCAAAGTAGAGGTAAAGTAAAACAATGTATAGCCCATTATGTAGGTAAAACCCGCCATATAACCGGGACATTGTCCACCAACTATTAGACCCAAATGAGACGCTAAATAGGACAAAGCCACCAAGCCGAACATATAATTATCTTCTGTGTAGGCCAGAACTAGTAGGGAGACCACATTTGCCAAGTTGCTGACATGCTTTAAGATTATTGTGGGCGCATCATCACCTTCATTGCCAAACAGCTTAGCGATTAAATCCAATAACAAGGGTATAATGAATAAAGCATGAACGAAGGCGTAGGCTTTACTCACAGACAAAAATATTTCTATGTTCATCATGGCCAAGGGAACAAAATCCTGCAGCGACTTGAGCACCTCCTTCACCACACTATCCTCCAATTCTTCACCACCCACAAAACCGAAAATTCCATATATAATTCCAAATGCACTAGCAGTAAAAGCATACGGATTTTTATCTGGTGTCATTTGAGAGGCTGCATAGGTGGCCATTAATGTTAGACCCAAATAAGGCATTCTTTTCAAAGGCATCTTCATTTTTGTTAATTTTATTAATAAGGTCGTCTTAACGGTTAAGAAATTATGTTTTGGTGATGGTCCTTGTCTCTTTTAAATAGTGGTTACTTGAAAATTTAGTTTAACTTGCAATTTTTTTTAAGTTTATTAATTTTTTGGCCTAAAAGTTCTGTATCGTGTTTCCGAAGTTTAGTATTTGAAAAAGAAAATTCTAGTTGTCAATAGTAAATTGAAAAATATCAAAAATTCTGTCGGATAAATTTATGGATAAAATTACTTCATACAAGAATTATAAATTATTCAAGTGCTTGGTTGAAATAAATCGAATATTTGAAAATAATTGAGCGAAAAAACTGAAAAAAAAAAACTTTAACTCCAACGCCAAGGGTAAAATCACCCATTAACGCGTATTTACCAGGGCGGTTTGATGACTCAGTGACTTCCTGAATAACAGATATTTTTTTTTTTTTTTTTGGCAAAAAAGTGTTTAATTACTCAACATAGTCTCATTTTAGTTCAACACATTTTTCCAATTTTTTTTTATTTCTTATAATAGGTTTTCTCAAGGTACTCAACATAGGCGATTCCTTCGACCAAAATATCTCATCATCGTGCCTTTCAGTTTTGGAAACAGGAAATAGTTACTTGCGGCCAAATCTGGAATATACGATGGATTGGAAAGCAGATGGTAGCCCAATTAAAGGTGTTTTTCCACTTCGTTTACACACCAGCGATTAGGCATAGTGGAAGACCATTATTTATTCGCCAAATATGGTCGTTTTTGCATCAAATATGTGTCGAATCCATTAACAGCGGCGAATAGTATTCCCAGCTTATCATTTTACCCTTCTGTGTCAATTACACCACATGAAGCCCAAAAATTTGTCGCCATTACCTTGTGGTGCGACAGATTGAACTTGGCCTTCTTTGTTCCACGTTCATACGGAAAAGTCCACTGTTTTTACTGCTCCTTGGTCTCTGGTGGGTTGTAATGGATGAATGCTTCGTGCACCGTTACGAAAAACTCCTTCAGGTTGCTGTTCAACATCGCCAAACACTCCTTTAAAGTGGTCACACGGTTGCGCTTATGGTCGATTGTGAGCAATCGCGGAACTCAACGCGCGTATAGTTTTTTTCATCTCTAAATGAACCCGCAAAATGTGATGTACCCGCTTAGTTGAGATGCCTACAGCGTCAGCCATCTCACGCATTTCCATTCTCCAATCATCCATATCATTCAATGGATATTATCGACGATTTCTGGCATGACGAACTTTTTTGGGCGACCTGAACGTTCGGCATCACTTGTGCTGATGCGAGCACAACGGATTTCCGTACACAACTTCTTAACAATTGAAATTGATGGTGCGGAGTCGCCACAGCATTTATCAACCCTATCCATATGTACGGTTTTGGTTTTATCCGAAAAAGATAGTGTCTTTTTAGCACTAGAAATTCGCTTTTTAATATACAAAATTCTCGAGGTTGGCTTTTTCAAACACGAAAATTACTGTAGTCCATTAACAGATAACAGGAGCAGTACAGAGTTTTAATTAACTACTAGCAGATTCCAGCGCTCTAAATTCGAGTGCAATTTCTAGGCAGCTTGATTTTGCAACTTAACCAATTCACAAACCCACACTTTTATGGTTTATTATTATTGTGAATGAAGATAACAAACTCATTAACAAACACATTAACAAATTTAACAAAACACACATTTTATGTATGTGTTAGTAGCAATTTTAAATGCAATTTACTCAAAATAAAGGAAAAAATTTAAAAATCTGTAAATCTGCAAAACGGCTAAAAAGAAATATCTTTCAAATAATGTACGTTTGATCAAAGTCGGGATAAAACGGTAGAACACAACACCGGTCACAAGAAATCACCTAGCCTATTAATATTATAGATGAGAGAAATACAAAAAAGTCAAACTGCTCTCGTTGCTGTTTAGCACTTAATTTCAATGCTCTCTTATAACTAGTGATCTACAGAACTGTAACAGCTCACGAGCTAAGATTTACAATGTACGATCCGTTCGAGCCATTCTGTTTTTATACCCTATACCACTATGTGGTTTGGGTATAATGACTTTGTGCTGCTGTTTGTAACAACCAAAAATATTTGACCTAGACCCATCTTTAATTATACCGATCGAATCAGAATCACTACCTGATTCGATTAACCGTCCGTCCGTCCATCCGTCCGTCCGTCTGTGTGTGTCCATGTAAAGCTTGTAATCAACCTGCAGGTCGCATATATGAATATATTGTGATGAAATTTGGTATATAAGCATTTATCGGCCATAGGATGAACGCTATTAAAATTGGTGAGTATCAGTCCATGTTCAGACCTAGCCCCCATACAAATTACCCCTATGAAATCGGCATAAATTGTCATAAGATCCAAATTGTCGTATAGATCTTACTCAAATTGGGTTTTATGCGTTTATTACATCTATTAATGAGTAGTCCAAAAGTGATCCCTATGGGACAACTCTTAGTCATAGGCCCCATATAGAGCTGCTTTCCGATCTTCACTTAAATCTATCAAAAAACAAAAATATTGCACTGATTCTTCTCAAATTTTGTTTGTACATATTTTTGCAAAATACAAGAGACTTTACCAAACATAGTCAGGATCGGTCCATTTTGGGGCCTAGTCCCCATATAGATATAGCATCCGATATGAACTTTTTTATAGCTGCAGCCAAAAAAATTAATAAAAATCCCACTCAAATTTGGTTTATGCTTATTTTTTATATCCAGTTAGTTGGGCCTAAGAGATAGGGTCTCTAAACGCGTGGTATAGGGTATCGTAAAGTCGGTCTAGACCGGCTATAATTTTCTTACTTGTTTTTTTTTATTAAAAAGTTTTACAAAGTATATTTTTTATTACATAAAATTTTTTTTCTTTTCCGGTACAGATTCATTTGGAAGCGTTAAGGCCAAAGTGGAGGTTAGATAAAACAATGTATAGCCCATTACGTAGGTTAAATTCTCCATATCACCGGTACATGGTTCACTTATTACCGGAGCCATCATATGAGCTGCTAAATAGGACAAAGCCAACAAGCCGAACATAGAATTATCTTCTGTGTAGGCCAAAACTAGTAGGGAGAACACATTTGTCAATATGCTGGTATATTTTAAGATTCCTGTGCTCACATCATCCCGCTCATTGCCAAATAACTTGGTGTTTAAATCCATTAACAAGGTTATAATGAATAGAGCATGCACGAAGGCGTAGCCTTTACTTACAGACAAAAATATTTCTATATTCAAGGAATATAGGGAACAAAATCCTGCAACGACTTGACTACCTCCTTTACCAAACTATCCTCCAATTCTACATCACCCACAAAACCGAAAATTCCGTATATAATTCCAAAAACACTAGCGGTAAAAGCATAAGGCTTTTTACCCGGCGCACAATGGACCATATTTTGAGAAGGCGGCCAAAAATAATTTATTTTTTTGTTACCGATTTTAAAGTTATGTTATTCATTTGAAAGTAAATACTAGTAAACCCGGGGAGCCAAAAAATTGCGACTCTATCTCAACTATATCACAGCGAACAGGGTCTTCGAAAATGGGCTTTCTCAGTATTTTGCTAAAATTAAAAATTTCTTTGTAAATTTTTATTTTTGAATGACTGTAACTTTTTTGATTTAAAAGAGTTTGAAGCGAAATGAATTTTGTATAATTTTGCGGCTCCAATACTATTAATGTTAAAAATGTAAAATCACTGAGTCATTCCGAAATTTAAGAAAAAAATTTTTTAAAAAAGGTCCAAATTTTCCGAAAATCTCCTACTTAATAGAGCATAACTCCTGCCAGTTAAAAGCAGTCAGAAAACATCTTGCACTCTTCTATAGTCCGAACCCTCCCCTATACTCCTATACCCCATTATACACCCGCCAGTTTCGGTCCGTGTGCACGAGAACAATTTTTCTGACCCAAGGTTAGATATTTTCTGCAAAATTTATGAATACAAAAGTTGTCCACTATGTGGTTAGGATATATTAAGTTTGAGGTGATGTTTGTAACTGCCAAAAATATTGGACCTTTATCCATCTTTTATTATACGGATCGACTCAAAAACACTTTCTGAGTCGATTAAACGATGTCCGTCCGTCCGTCTGAGTGTTATGAATACAAAAGTTGGTCGTACCGGTGCACCACGGTGTATTTTTTTGCGTGTCGGAAGAGTTGTCAGGAGTTGTTATATACTTATAAAAAAGGGTTGAAATATAATGCGCTTAATTGTTACAGGTACATTTACATAGGTATCTTTCAAAAACATTAATAGTCTGAATTAGATTTATATAAAGGGTCCACCATCTAACGTTTTTTTTTTTCAACTAGTGCTTATTTCGTGAATGGTAACACTTAGCTCATGTCTGATTTGACAGATAATTAGTTTTATCCTTCCACTGAACGAATATGGTTGTGCATACGCTTGAACAACGCTGGGAAATATTGCGACATTACTTTGCAAATCATGGTAATGTTGCAGAATGTGTGCGAAAATTGCGTACGGATTTTGGAAGAAGAGAAGCACCGTCAGCTCCGTATGTTCGTTATCTTGTGAAAAAAGTGAAAGAAACTGGCATCCTCATCGATAAACCAATGCGTGAAAAGCCAAAAACAGTGCGTACACCCGAGAATATTGCTGCTGTGGCAGAATGTGTGCGTGAAGCGCCATCAACATCGATTCACCGTCGTTCTCAAGAATTGAACATTTTTGAGGCATCATTGAGACGAATTTTGCATAAAGACCTTGGTATGACGCCATACAAAGTCCAATTGGTCCAGGAGTTGAAGCGAACTGACCATCCAATGCGTTTTCGCTTCGCTAAGTGGGCCTGCGATCGACTTACAGAAGATGCCGATTTTGGCTAAAAAATCATCTTTTCAGATGAAGCTCATTTTGATCTTGGCGGGTATGTTAACAAGCAAAATTGTCGCATTTGGGGCACAGAAAACCCGCACGCATACATTGAAAAGCCGATACACCCAAAACGAGTCACTGTTTGGTGCGGATTTTGGTCTAGATGCATAATTGGGCCATTTTTCTTCGAAAATAAGCAAGGAGTGGCCGTTACAGTCAATGGGCCATGTTGAACGAATTTTTGTTCACAGAAATTTAAGAGGAGGATATTGGCAACATTTTGTTTCAACACGACGGCGCTACGTGCCACACAGCTGAAGCTACACTCGATGTTTTGCGCCCTGTTTTTGAAGATCGCATTATCAGCCGCAGAGCTGATGTCGTTTGGCCACCTCGGAGCTGCGATTTGACACCGTTGGACTATTATTTGTGGGTTGCCCTCAAAGATAAGTGTTACGCCAACAAGCCAGAGACAATTGACGCTTTAAAGGACAATATTCGTGAAGCCATTGGTGAAATACAGCTGCACACAATCGATAATGTGCTTAAAAATTGGACCGATCGTGTAGGCTACTGCATGGCCAGCCGAGGCAGCCATATGAATGAAATTATTTTCCATTATTAACCGGAAGGATTGTACTTTCAAATAAAAAAAGAAATTTGAGATAATATTTAGTAGTTTTTTTATAGCATTTTCAAAAAAAAAAAAGTTATTTGGCGGACCCTTTATAAGTCATAAAACATTAATAACTCTACACCATTTCCAATTGAAATTGAGAAAATTTCAAGTGAAATTGATATTTTCCACTTGTAATTGAAAAAATTCTAAATGAAATTGAGATTTTCCATTTATAATTGAGCAAATTCTAAATGAAATTGAGATTTTCCTTTCGAAATTGAGAAAATTTCAATTGAAATTGAGATATTTCATTTGAAATTGGGAGAATTACAAATGAAATTGAGAATTTGTCCATAGACATTGAGAAAATTACAAATGAAATTGAGATTTTTCATTTGAAATTGAGAAAATTTCAATTGAAATTGAGAACATTTGAATTTCATTTGAAAATTTCTAAATTTCTATTGGAAATGATGTAGCGTTGATAGATTCATAATTAACCGACCATTTGAACAAATAACACTAGGAAACAAAAATTGAAAAAATTATCATATTAATCTTAGTCAAATTCGGTTTGTATGTGTTTATTACATCCATTAATCAGTAGTCCAAAAATGATCCCTATGGGACAACTCTTAGTCATAGGCCCCATATAGAGCTGCTGCCCGATCTTCACTTAAATCTATCAAGAAACAAAGATATTGTACTGATTCTTCTCAAATTTGGTTTGCATATATTTTTGCAAAATAGAAGAGACTTTACCAAACATGCAGCCAAAAAAAATTAATAAAAATCCCACTCAAATTTGGTTTATGCTTATTTTCTATATCCAGTTAGTTGGGCCTGAGAGATAGGGTCTCTAAACGCATGGTATAGGGTATCGTATAGTCGGTCTAGACCGAATATAATTTTCTTACTTGTTATTGTTTCTGTAGTGTGACCTAGTAAACACAAATATAAATACATTCTGATAAAAGCTGGTATATAGGCTCTAATCAGTCATAAAATGGTCGCTATTAACAGAGATGCATATCGGTGCATGCTGAAACCTAGTCCCCATAAGTTGGACATCTATGGCATTGACCACTATTGCCCTAGCATCCAAATAATTATAAATATCGTGATCGAATTTGCTTTATGTTTGTTTACTTATATCCATAAATCACTACTTAACAATGAAGAGTTTAGGAAAAATTCTAGCCATAGGCTCCCAATATAAATCAGCCCTCCCGATATACACTTAATTCTATCTAATGACTTACAAGTATATTTTTTACTCAAATTTAGTTTGTATATGTTTTAGGAATATAGAAGAGACTTCACTAAATTTGATCGTATCATATTTGGATCTAGTCTCCAGGTAGTTAATCACATCCGATATGAAGTCTATTGTATGGAGACTAGGTTTCCATAACTTCGGAATTTATCCCTAGGTATTCTTTTGTAATGTCATTTTTTAACAACTTTCTTCGAACTTTATCATTTTAATAATGAACTTGGAAATTAAAAAGATCAAATGTGTTTGTTTTTAAGTAAAGCAAAAAACTTCAAAAGTTGATCTATATTCTGGAAGACAGGTTATCAGTAGACAGTTAGTTTGATAAAAAAAAATTCAATTCATATACCTTTGCTGAAAACAACCTAATGAGAATCGAAGCAAAGAGTTGTACTATTTAAACCTATTCCAATGTAACAAACTAAAATATAAAAACAACTTTGATGTTTGTGTATGATGTTTGTGTATGAGTAAGACATTGCAAACTACAATAATATGTGGCCTTCCTTATTATTAATTTTTACATTTTTAACATCTTGAGCCTGATTAGTTTCTAACTCAATCATTTTGTAGTATATTTAGTCTTTGCTTTGCGTGGAAAGTAAAAAATGCTTGGTTTTCTCGATTTAGATTTTACGAATGTGAATTTTGGTCGAAAAAAGCTTTTTTGTCATATTTTTGGCCATTGTAACTAAAGTATAAATTTCATTTGAGAAGAATGTTTGCATGATTTGTGGTACTTTTTATTATTCATACGAGTATTTTCAGTTACCAGATTGATGGCTTCTAACTCGAGATATAGTTTACGTGAAATTACTTCCGAAAAATATAAAAAAAAGTTGTACATAAAATTTTTTTTATTGCGATTTAGCAGGCCGCAATACATAAAAAATAGTCCCACTTCAGGTGTACTTGGTTGTTGTCTAGTATGACCATAACTGCATCCAATGGGCATTCTTAACGACCGCATTCTATTCACAGCAAGTATATAAATATCATGACGGGATATTTTGCTGGAAATTTCAATCTTAGGTTTCATCTGCGATAAAGAGGTTCGACTGATACGTTACGTTGTGATTGAATAATATAAACTAGGTAGTAAGATAATCCACTCAATTAGCCGATTTACGATATAAATCTGTTAACATTATGCTGACCCACACAAAAGATAAAAAAAGAGAGCACTACCTTCCAAACTTCAACCATTTTGTTTCGGTCTTAGCCTCTCAATGCAACACTGAAATACGAAATACACAAACAATCTGGCATCTCCTTGCCAACTTAACTATAATATTATATTTCAAAATTGTAGTGATATCGTTTTTTTATTTATTGATTTCGGAAAAAACAGAAAAATTTAAGCAAAATCTCTTTTGGTGTTTGTATTATTTCTGGATAGGAAGCAGCAATGCTAAGCAAAATATTGGATACTGTCTTCAATGGCGTATTAATGGGAAGCAGTGGTTATGCCATGTATATGATTAATCCGCAAGAGCATCCCTATGCATTTGGTGCTTGTGCTGTGGGATTTTGCCATGTCTGTGTGGGAATCTGCTCGAAACTCCTAAAAGATAACAAGGAATTACTACGCGCAAAAAGCGTAACCACCTCCTGTCTGCAGCTCATAACTTTACCGTTGGCCAACATTGAGCTTTACAGAAGTTCTCAACAGAGCAGTGCCTTGGCCATGGGCCATAGTCTATTTGTTATACCACTGGTCTTTGAGTTATCTTCTAAAATCTTCGACAAGGAAGTTGATGAATCTCTAACGGTACTAAAACGTTTAACTATTTTGGGCAATATGGTGTCATTGTTGTTCTTTTCGATATCGGAAACTAATGTTCCAGCTGGTCTAATGGATCTTGCAGCTTTCATTGCTCTGTGTGGTTCGGAAATTATGGAAGGTTTACTTGAAGGAACTGGTGAAAATTGCAGTTTGGTAGGTTATGCCATGTTCTTTGCTTTTCTACCCTCGGCCATATCAGCTGGTAGCAGGACATTTGTTGCTTTTTAAAATTTTAAAATAATATTACGAAATTCTTGCCAAAATTCTAGAAAAACACAATAAAGTTTAGTCACAAAGCCGCCTTATAAATTCTTTAAAGATACTAAAAGACTTCGTTATCTGTTTATCTAAGTAGCTTCTCAATATTCTGAACCACCATTCGGTATATGCAATTAAATTTCATGATTTTGTAAAAATCTTTAACCATTGATCATCCTGCTCAACAAATGCAAATGCACAACAATTGTGTGTTTTTTTTGAAGACCACTAACATGACTCACAAATTTCTCAAAATACAATTTAAAAAAATATCATGTTTATCTTTTAAACTCCCGCTTAACCTTGGTTTTTATTCAAAGAATTCATTGGCTTTTCAAACAAAACGGTCAATAACTTAAAAATCAACACCATGCACGAAAAAACGAATTGAGAAAAAAACGGCTTTTGGTTCCCTTGTTTTTCTTGTTCATAATTTTTGATATTGCCAGTCAGACGACAACTAAATAAACAAATCAGACTTCCTCTCTATGTCAATAGAATGAATGGTGTAGAATAATCAACAACAGCAACATCATCATTAACTCAATGCAAACAAAAGCTCAACATATTACCAGGAATTCACTATGCTCTGAAATTATGCGGACGGCTTTGTTTGACTTTTTAAATCAGACAAAAAACATCTTTGAAAACCAGAATTCAGAAATGAATTAGAAATTAATAATTCTTATCTTGAAAAACACAAAGTAACCATCGTCTCTATTGACAACTGATTGGTGAGGCCGACTTTATGTATATATAAAAAAGTCAGGAGTTATATTTATGAGCGTATATCAGGCTGTCAGCAAAAATTTGGACGAGTCCTTACGAAAATTCTGAAGTAAAACTTGTAATACTAAACATGTTTAAGCGCCGAAAGCACTTCCTTAGAATACAGGCGATTGTTAAAAGTCTGGATAATTTGGAAGCAAGTACACTCTCTAACGCCTCACGAATTGGATTATTCGAATAAAGCTGTCTATTTAATATTCCAATTCCATTACCAATGCCTTTCCAAATCATCCGCAATCATAATACATTTTGAGTACCAACGGATCCGGTCGAACATTAGTTCATTCTATATAACGAATGGCTGTCGCTCGTCTTTTGCAACTCGATATTTTCCACAAACCTACTTTGTTTTATGCCGTTTTCTTTTCTGACAAAAAAAGTCGCCATTTTTTTGCCCTTTTTTTGAAAAGTGTATTTTTTTATATATTCTGAATTAAAGCCAACTTTGTATTATATATCAATCGGAAGGTCTCAAAGTGCTGTATTCATAAATACAAAAAAAAATCTAATTATTATCCTCTTGGAAGTCATAGGGTGAAAATATTCAAAAAAGGGGGAACAATGGGGACATATTCTCCCACTATGACCTGAAAGAAGTCAATGGCTCGAATTTTTTGGGATTAATGAGGGCTCAACTTTGAGGCCTTTTGATTGATATATAACATAAGGTTGTTCTTAATTCAGAATATATAAAAAAATACACTTTTCGAAAAAAGGGCAAAAAAGGGCGACATTTTTTGTCAGAAAAGAAAACGGCATTATTTTATTACTGCAGAACTGTTATCCAGATGCTCTCGATACTAGATTAAAGCAAGCCACTTTATATGAAATCAAGTATCCTAAATATTCAAATTTCCAGAATCTAGCTATCATAGTATTCCAAATAACTTGCTTTGTACGGGAGGTGCCACACCCTCTTCTCTAATGACACCCATTATAGATCCTAGTCTAAACCTAAGAAATATATCTTTCGAATATGAGAATCTGATAGATAGAACTGGTTTAGAAATTTTAAGAACAGTACACAGTACACTAAGAGGGTGATTTTTTTTATCTTCCATAGTATTCAATTAAAAATGAATACTGCTTCCATCAATAACCTTCTATTATTAGATTAATGTCCAATTTTTAGTAAGCTCCGTCATTAAGTTTGTGTTTGGTAGTTATGCAAAACATGCAAAATTTAAAATGAGAGAATGTCCAGTGCTCCTAACATATAATGTTTTTTTCTAAAGCCATGACTCAAACCTACCAAAAGCTCGATAAGTAGTATGGGAACTGAATATTTGTTGCAGTACTGGTGGCGCCTAAATTTCTGGATATCCAATTGAGGTACTAAAGAAATTCTCGATATGGTGTTGAGCAATCAGAAAGAGAAATTTCTGGAGATTGTTGATGCAATAGTCACTTCATTGGCTCTGTGATTTCAATTTTCAGTTTGTTCACAATTGATCATTAATCTATTCGTGTGACAACTTCAAAGGAATATTTGGAGTGGTTCAACAGCAATACGTAAGAAATTTTGTGCGGTGCATGAAACATGGATCCATTAAAGAAATCCGGAGACTAAGGCCATGACCACTGTTATTTGGAATATACACGGTTCAATCCACATTCATTACCTTCAACATATTGGACCGATTTCACGACGATTTAAAAAAAGCGACCGCTTTGGCATAGAAAGCTATTTTTCATTAAGAATTGGGCTACGAATTGCAACCTTATCCGCTATATTCTCCAGAGTTAGTTCGGCACCATCTCTAGTTTCCAAACGTAAGGACATATGTATATCGGCAGAAAGAGATTATGCTCCAACGACGAAATCATTGATCTGTTTTATCCCTTCCAGAAAATATGAAAATTGGCAAAACTTGGGATAAAGCTTCAGAAAACTTTCATGTAAAAAGTCGCCGATTTATTTATCCGCCTCTGCGGAAAATTTCCCGAAAACAGTTTCCCGAAATTACAATTTCCCGAAAACAATTTCCCGAAATTACAATTTCCCGAAAACAATTTCCCAAATACAATTTCCCGAAAACAATTGCCCGAAAAAACTATTCCCCGAAAAACAATTCCCCGAAAACAATTTCCCGAAATTACAATTTCCCGAAAACAATTTCCCGAACACAATTTCCCGAAATTACAATTTCCCTATTTTTAGTTTACAACTTCCCATATATTCTTGATTTCCCCCATAAAAAAAACTTGCTGACTACGATTTCTCGAAAAAACAATTTCCCGAGTATACGACTTCTCGAAAAAACAATACCCCCACCCCGCACGGCGCCCTTCCTCTTCCCTCGTCATCCGGGCCTATTTATTGGAGTGTCATACGCTTATTTTTCATTGTGACTTTGAACACTTCGGTATTCAGACCTCCCGACGGATAACGCACACTGCTAATGAAAAAATCGTTAATGAGCTGAATGATCTTGCCCGGACCACTACATCAAGTGGTCATGAACTGATTGCTCGCGCTTCGGCCGGAATTTCTGATGGTATTGTTTCGGAAATGCCATCAACAAGCTATTTGAAGAAATAGTAATTTCGGGAAATTGTGTTCGGGAAATTCTATTTCGGGAAATTGTAATTTCGGGAAATTGTATTTTCGGGAAATTGTGTTCGAGAAATTGTAATTTCGGGAAATTGTTATTTCGGGGAATTGTGTTCGGGAAATTTTAATTTCGGGAAATTGTTTTCGGGAAATTGTTTTCGGAAAATTTTCCGCAAATCATTTATCCGCGCTCACATATCAAAATATTCTTTTTCTCTGCTACTTTTTATATGAGTAATCAAAATATTCAAAAACATGTATATGTTTTGCGTATTATATCCGGATAATTTTTGACTCATTGAAATGGAACATTTCACTAAAACTTCGCAGTAAATAGTTCAGTTCCAAAAAGACCCATGAGTCTCTAAAATTATTTCCAATCACAAATAAATTAAGATAGGGGCATTATCGAAATTTTCCATGACCATTTCGCATAATGTGGCTAAATTTCGTTAAATTTCATTCTTAAATAAACGGGTGGTTGTGAGCTTGTTCTTTGACTTCAAAGAACTCCATGAAAAGGAATCATCGAAAAGAGAAAGTAGACTAACAGTAATTGAATTGCAGTAATTGAATTGTTTCACCGGCTGTATGGCACGTGACACCGTCTTGTTGAAAGCACATGTCGACCACATCAATATTATCCAATTTAGGCAGATAGAACTATATCCAGCATCAGTAACATTATTTGCTTGACCTTTCTCATTTACGAAGAAGTATGGTCCAATGATGCCTCCAGCCCAAAATTCGCGATCAACAGTGACACATTGAGGATGCATTTTTTTTTCAGCAAACACATGTGGGTTCTTCGAAACCCAAATGCCATCGAGTTGCAAATATGCTTCAACCCTGTAAATGGTCACTGAGGTTCTTTCACGTATAAATCAAACTTTATAAGCGAGAATATGCTGTTCTTATCCATAACGCTGACATGTACCTGGATTTTCACACTCTTACGAAATTTTTCAATTGCTCTCTTCACACTTGACGAAGATAGATCAATATTCCGACTATATTTTGTACGAAACTTGCCAACTGTATTCGCCAAACCTAAACTGTCAGCTATTAAAGTGTCTTTTACTGCACTAATAGCGGCAAATTCAAATCTTGCGTGAATTTTGGGGCACCCTTAATAAGAGGAATATTTCCTTTGAGTACATTCCCTCATTCAGTGCATTATTTTATTAATCGGAATAAATTTTCTACAATTCACTTTAATTTGATACAATTCCAGATGAATCTAGGATTTCTAGCTTTAACAGTTCCTGAATTATAACCAATCCAAAAGTGAATATAGCATTATCAGATATGTGAAAACTGTGTTTATCTTTAAAAAATAAAAGCTAGACCACAATCGAGATATCATTCTTTATGACATTAAAAACAAACAATAAATTTATAGTCGGTCTAGACCAAGCATGCGTTTAGACAAAGAGTCTTAGGCCCAATTATAAGATAGAGAAAATAAGCATAAACGAAATTTGAGTGGAACTGTTGTTATTTTTTTTTTTCCAACAGATATGAAAAACTTCATATTGGATGCTGTATTTATATGGGGACTAGCTCGAAAAATGGTCCGATCCTGACCATATTTGGTAAAGTCTCTTAATTTTGCAGAAACATATACAAGCCAAATTTGAGAAGAATATGTGCAATAATCCAAGTGAAGATCGGGAAGCAGCTTCATATGGAGGCAACAACTAAGAATTGTCCTATAGGATTTATTTTTGGATTACTGATTAATGAGTCTAATAAACAAAATCATACCCAATTTGACCGTATCGATATGATCTTAAGTCGATCTCATAAGAGACATTTGTATGGGGACTAAGTCTGAATATGTACCGATTTTTACCAATTTCAATAGCGTTCGTCCTATGGCTGATAAAAGCGTATATACCAAATTTCATCAAAACATATTCATATTTGCGATCTGTAGTTTGACTACAGGACTTATATGGACGCACAGACGGATGGACTGACGGACATACGGAAGACCATCGCTAAATCGCTATTATCGGTATATAAGATGGATCTAGTTTAAATATCCTTCGTAGAATATTTTAAAAAACAGGTTTTAAAATTTTTGAAAAATATTTTAAACGATCACTATTGAAATTGGAGAAAATACGGTACATGTGCAGAACTTAGATCCACACTATTAGCTCTATACGTATATGATATTCTTAAACCTATTTTAGGACATTCAAATCTGATAGATTACTCAAATATGGTATGTATAGAGGACGAATACCGCCCGATTGCAATTATTCCATAACTTTCAAAAGTTTCCGAGCACCTTTTACACAGACAAATCTTTAGGTATTTAAACGACAGCAAGTTACACAGCGTCAATCCGGTTTCAGACCACAGCATAGCTGTATAACAGCTTTATCTGATGTATGTAGTTGTGGAGATAAGAAGCAACATGGCAGATGGAAAGATATCTTTTTTGGTTTTATTGGACCACCCAAAGGCATTTGACACGGTGCACCACTCAATTTTATGCCTCAAACTGAAGAGGTTTTTTAACTTTTCTGCATTAGCAGTTAGACTCATGTTTTCACATCTCAGAAACAGGTCCCAATCTGTTGCTAATGGTGGCTCCATCTCAAACTCATTGCAAGTTATAAGAGGGGTCCCACAGGGCTCAAGCCTTGGACCACTACTTTATTCGATATATGCCAATGATCTTCCACAACAAATTAAATTCTCTAATGTTCAGATGTACGCTGATGACATTCAGCTATTTTTAAGTAGTACCAAAGAATCAATTATTTCCAAAACTCAAGAACTAAATTATTCTAAATTGGGCAACGGCTCGTTGGACCGAGCTCAACGATTTCTTTAAGCATTTCAACTGGAAAATTTGTTTCCTGGACAATAATAATGACGCTGCAGCGATAATGGTTGAAAAAATAATTGTGCTTGGTATGAGATTATTCATTCCATCAAAGTACATTTCGGCTAAACCTAATCAAAAATCTTGGTTTAACCAGACTTGCAGAGATGCAGTCAGATCCAGAGAGGAAGCATTCAGACTTTGGCGTGAAAATAAAAATTCTGTCACTGAACTGCTACGCAAACAGGCGAGAAACGAATGTGCTAAAGTACTAAGGCGTGAAAAGTTTCTTCACGATCAGCGTCTTCGTGCTAAAGTTCTTTCTGCTCCTCGGGGCAGCAAGAGCTTTTGGTCATTTGTTAAAAGAGTAAAGAATAATGCTAATTCTGCTATCCCAACTCTTATAATGAGTGACCAAATATTCACTGACCCGGTTGATAAGGCTAACCTTTTAGCTGAACTTTTTGCAAAAAAATTAATTTTTACCGGATAGCGATCAACCATTGCCCGAACTCGAAAGAGTATCTTGTACTATGCCTAAAATATTCTTCCGAGCACGTGCAGTTCAAAAGGCTCTTTCGGATCTCAACATAAATAAGTCCCCGGGACCGGATGGTATACCAGCACTGGTGCTGAAACAGTGCTCTTCGACGCTAGCCAGTCAATTGGCCAACCTTTTCAGCATTTCGTACCGTGCGGGAGTCTTTCCCTCTTGCTGGAAGGTTACTAATGTCCAACCAATCCCTAAAAAGAGTGCGGCTAATAACCCTGAAAATTACCGTCCAATTGCAATCTGCTCTGCACTCTCAAAGGTAATGGAGAGCATGATCAATTTCCATCTTGTGAACTACCTAGAGGCCAACTCACTTATTATGATCGTCAGTATGGCTTCCGTAGAAATCGTTCCACGGGAGACCTGTTAGCTCTACTTTCTGAGCGCTGGAGTCGATCCATTCGCAATTTTGGCGAAAGTAAAGTGGTTGCTCTAGATATTTCCAAGGCACTCGATCGTGTGTGGCACGGTGCACTGATATCTAAGCTTATTGCACTTGGGGTCGGTAATGACTTCTCTCGATTTATATCGAGTTTTCTCAGAGATCGAACAATACGTGTTGTTATTGATGGTGTCTCATTCAATGAGTTTCAGCTTAATTCAAGGGTACGCCAAGGTTCCGTTCTTTCTCCTTCTCTTTTCCTTATCTTTCTGAACGACCTTCTTGGTCAAACTTTTAACTCTATATACTCTTTCGCAGATGACAGCAGCATTTGTCATTCATTTTCCTTTAATTGTAGGCCAAGCCTCTTGGAGGTTGGGGGCAAAAGGCGGACAATGAATGACACACTCAATCAAGACCTGTTAACAATCTCCGAGTGGGGTAAAGCGAATAGCGTTGATTTTAATGCGCTGAAGACTCAATGTTGTATGTTGACCCATAGGGCCATGGAATCAGCAATGTTATCTGTATATATGGGTGGTATAGGTATTGAGGAATCGGATACTCTTGATGTTCTGGGCATGAGAATTCAATATGATGTTCGTTGGAACGAGCATGTTTTTCAAGTGTCGAAAGAAGCATTCAAGTGTCTTGGTTTCCTAAAACGGTGCAAAAATTACTTCACTCCTTCCGATCCCCTTAAAATCCACTTACATCCGGCCGAAAATGGAATACAACTCCCATATATGGGCAGGAGCTTCAAAGTCTATTTTGGAGCTACTGGACCATGCAAAGGAGGGCGTTGATGCGCATTAATGACAGTAGGGTATCCAATTCTATTGACTCATTGGAACATCGTCGGAATGTGGGTTGTGTATCACTGTTCTATAGATACTATCATGGGAAATGTTCTTCTGAGATCACATCCGTTTGTAGTTTATTGTCCAGTTGACCGCACAACGCATTACAGAGAGAATTCGTTTATCAGTCGAACTAGTCGTATGTGGAATAAACTCCCCGCAGAGGTCTTTCCTGACAGTTATAATCTAATAAAATTTAAGTCAAATATCCACAAACACTACTCCCTTTTTCTTCCTTCCCATAACCTATTTTCCTGAGATCAACACAATGCACTGCATCTGTAGGGGGCATCCCCTGAGTGTTGGTTAATAAATAAAAAATAAAAAAAATGGTCTACGAGTGCAAATAAATCTAAGTGTATTATAATAAAGAAGAAAGTGATGCATTTAGAGAATGAGATTAATGTATTTCTTGGGGGCTCTAAAATTGTCATCGTGGACTCTGTACAAAATCTCGGAGTTGTGTTTAATGGAACTCTGACTTGGTCAGATCATATTAATCAATCCTGTGGCAGAATTAATATTATGTTAAGAAGCTTTTGGTTAGCACAGCACTTTACTCCACCGAAAATAAGATTGTTACTTGCTAAAACATATCTTTTACCAACACTACTATATGCATCTGACGTTTTGACAGGTTGCAACTCTTGGGATAACAGGAAACTTACTGTAACTTTCAACAATATTATTCGCTATTTCTTCGGATTAAGACAATTTGATCGTGTATCCCAATACTCGTGTCATGTCTTACACATGTCTTTTGACAACTATATTAAATTCAAGAACATTATATTTCTACATAAAATTATTATAATAAAGGCTCCAAAATATCTTTTTGAACGAATTTAGATTCCAGAGGGAATCGAATAATTCAATTTAAATACCGGGACCATGCCTCTGAATGTCAATTTTTTATTCTAACTATTCGTCCCTGGAACCAGCTTCCGAATGTTATGCAAAATACAAGCAATGCAATAAGGGTTTAGAAAATTACTATACCAATACTTTAATTGATTTTATTAGATTTTTTTATGTTTTTAAATTGTAATTTATAATATTTTAAATTTAGATTAAGAGTTACTGATGTTAAATATATAGTGAATGACTTATCTGATTCGATTACTGTAATTTATAAGATACTGCGTCTTGTTGTAATGAGAAATCGCATTTAATAAATAAATACAAATACAAATAATTGACATAAAAATATTAAAAATCTAAAATCCATGGTAAAACAATTCCAGCCCTGCCATACATTTTAACTAGCTTTACATATAAGATCATTAGTTTTACTTTACGACCAAAGTGTATTTGGAAACATTGTATGGCTTAGCTCAATGCAAAAATAATTTGCAATTAATATAAATTTAAAAATAAAAAAACAAAGATAAAACAACTTCAACATCACCCAAAATCATTAAGATCGTCCCAGTTGAACATTTAAGAATTTTTTTTTGTTGTGGTTTTAGTATCCAAAATATTATTTTTTTTTCTTTTTGGTTGGGGCGCTGTTTGGTGGAACCCTAATCACACTAATTGTTTATATTTTTCTCCTGTCATTGTATTTGTATGAGTATGAAATGATCATTTAAAGCTCATAAAAATTTGATATTTATATCTTGTTCTCCTTGAATGAGAACAAAAAAAGAACATCATGCTGTCATAGTAAAATGATCATTTATTTTAAGCAACATTTTGTGGGACTACGGCAGATTGTTGACCTCAAGGTCATTCAACTTGTGAGAAATTTTTTTAAAATCTTTTTATAACGTCACAGAAATTTCAGGAAACATTATATTAAACAGTGTTAGTGTGGAACAACAGATGATGGTGGCCTATGCAAGCAGGAGAACAGATCGGAGATTTGTTGCTATATATTGTAGGATACGGACTGTAATTTTCATTAAGCACTATCAACAGAGGTCTTTTCAATGATAAGCACGAGGTCACGGAGTCGGAAGACTGCTCCTATTGACCTTCCAGATCGCCAACACATGGCCACTAAAATAAATAAGAGTGTAGAAGAGCTTTAACAAAAAGCGTTGGTAACATCTTTTTTCGAAAAATATAACTGTAGTATCAAATTGCCAATTTCAAAAAAAAACCTCTTGGGTTTCCAATCACCTAGTATTCATGTAAGTATTAGTTGTAAGTCTTGTGAAGAAAATCCATCCAACAGTAAAAATTAAAATTCTATTTATTTATTTTTTTGGTTTACAACGCAAAAAACGCATTATGGCAACTAAAGGGTTTTTCAATAAGAGCGCTACAAAAGTTTTTTTAAATAAAACAATAAGTGTTTTGGATATCAATGAAATTCTTTATTCCTGTGAAAGTACGTTCGATGACATTATGTATGGAAATCGACCTCTTTTGCATGGCCACCACGGGCACGCTTGCAGAAGTCCAGACGCTGAACCCAATTTTCGACGGTTTTCAAGCATAAATCAGCCGATACAGCTGCAATTTCACGTTCGATATTCGTACGAAGTTCATCAATCGTCGCTGGCTTGTTGGCATAGACCATAGACTTGACGTAGCCCCACAGGAAATAGTCCAACGGCGTCAAAGCACACGACCGAGGCGGCAAATCCACTGGACCATTTCGTGAGATAACACGTTCTCCAAACTTGGTTTCCAATAAATTGATTGTGACATTCGCTGTGTGGCTTGTGGCGCCGTCCTGTTGAAACCACATATCCTCCAAGTACACATCATCCAATTGGGGCCAAAAATATTCGGTTATCATTGAACGGTAGCGATTCCCATTCACAGTAACGTGGCGGTCTTGATCATCACGGAAGAAGTACGGCCCAATGACGCCGCCGGCCCATAAACCGCACCAAACCGTAATTTTTTCGGGATGCAATGATGATTCATGGAGTACGTGTGGAGTGCTGAGAAATGAGCCTCATCGCTGAAGATGATTTTTCGATGAAAATCCGAATGATTTTCAAGTTGCTGCTCTGCCCAATTCACGAACATACGACGCTTTTGGTGGTCAAGTGGCTTCAGTTCTTGCGTCAGTTTGACCTTGTAAGAATGTAGGCTAAGATCTTTTCGCAAAATTTGCCACAACGACGTCACAGAGATGCCCAACGCTTGAGAACGACGTGTGAGAGACACATTTGGGCTTTCTTCAACTGAAGCCTCAGCGGCAGCAATATTCTCGACATTACGGGCACTTCTTTGTCTCACTGGCACGGGAACATTTTGTACTGTGCCTGAGGATTAAAATTTTTCCACTAGACGCTCAATTGTTGATCTGCTAGGACGATTATGACGACCATAAATTGGACGTAACGCTCTTAACGTTGAGGCCACTGACTCCGAAATTCGGTAGTAAATTTTAATAATTTTGACACGTTGTTGGCTCGTATATCTTTCCATCATGAAATGGCAAACCTTACTGAAGAGAAATGTCAAAAGAGCGGCAAGAAATATGGCGTCGTTTGCTGTCCCTGTCTTTCTACTTTTGTAGCGTCCCTGTTGAAAAACCCTTTACAAATAAAAACCAACCTTTATTAAACTTTCTTCTTTAAAATAAGTTTACCGTATCGTTTCAGTCTTACTCAACAATTGTAAATTCTACAGTCAAATTTTTTTTTGCAATTTTTTTTTTCTGCTTGTAAAGTTTCAGCTCGATTGGATCATGGGAAAGAGGCCAGAAATCGGTCCAAAGTTTTTTTTGGCAGACAAACAGACATTACGAGTTAAAAGAAAGGGAGTAAAAAATGTTCTCACGAGAATAAAGACGGACAACAGTTCAATACCTGTTCTGTCAAATAGATGTTTGCAATTAAGCTCAATTAGATGAAATGTTTAATTCATTGCACATTTGTGGGTTTTTAGTTGCTAATAATTTGTGTGTCCACCTTGAGCATCAATTACTAATTGCAAACGTCTGCATATTGAATGAATAACCAGGTATTTTTTCCATTCCTTTTTCCCATAATTTTTATTTGTTGGTGACCATTTACCGACCTTTTGGTTTAGTTGTATCCACAAATTTTCGATGGAGTTTATATCAGAAATCTGGGCAGAGGTATCAAGAACTTCGGTACAGTTGTGGAATAACCAGGACCCACACAAATAAGATTTATATTTCCGATCATTATCTTGATAAAATTTGTATATTAACTTACACGAATTTTTCGGGTCGACAGAACCGAATTTTTGATCACTAGCCGTCAGTTTACTTTTAAAAAAGTCGAAATAAAATTCTTTGGTCATTATTTTATCCAAAATCTTGATTTTACTAACTTCCTTGCAAATTAAAGGGTTTTTCAACAGGGACGCAACAAAAGTAGAAAGACAGGGACAGCAAACGACGCCATATTTCTTGCCGCTCTATTGATATTTCTCTTCAGTAAGGTTTGCCATTTCATGATGGAAAGATATACGAGCCAACAACGAGTCGAAATTATTAAAATTTACTACCGAAATTCGGAGTCAGTGGTCTCAACGTTAAGAGCGCTACGTCCAATTTATGGTCGTCATAATCGTCCTAAAAGATCAACAGTTGAGCGTCTAGTGGAAAAAATTACGGTTTGGTGCGGTTTATGGGCCGGCGGCGTCATTGGGCCGTACTTCTTCCATGATGATCAAGACCGGCACGTTACTGTGAATGGGAATCGCTACCGTTCAATGATAACCGAATATTTTTCGCCCCAATTGGATGATATGGACTTGGAGGACCTGTGGTTCCAACAGGACGGCGCCACAAGCCACACAGCGAATGCCACAATCAATTTATTGGAAACCAAGTTTAGAGAACGTGTTATCTCACGAAATGGTCCAGTCGATTGGCCGCCTCGGTCATGAGATTTGAAGCCGTTGGACTATTTCCTGTGGGGCTACGTCAAGTCTATGGTCTATACCAACAAGCCAGCGACGATTGATGAACTTCGTACGAATATCGAAAGTGAAATTGCAGCAGTATCGGCCGATTTATGCTTGAAAACCGTCGAAAATTGTGTTCAGCGTCTGAACTTCTGCAACCGTGCCCGTGGTGGCCATGCAGAAGAGATCGATTTCCATACATAATGGCATCGAACGTACTTTCACAGGAATAAAGAATTTCATTGATACCCAAAACCGTTTTTGTTTTATTTAAAAAAACTTTTGTAGCGCTCTTATTGAAAAACCCTTTAGATATACAACCACATACCATAACCGACAGTTTTCCAAACTTTATTGTAGGAATTTATTTTTTATTTTCGAATGCTGTTAGAGACTTTCGCCAAAACTTTTTGGGGCCATCATGATAGTACACCATCAGTTTCATCTCGTCACAGAAAATAGCGTCACCCCAGTATTCTGGATGAAGTGAAATGTATTCTGTAGCAAACTAAACTGTAAACTACTAGAGAAGCGGCTAGAGAGAACTGAAACTCGGAACATTTCCCATGGTAGTATCTATAGAACAGTGTTACACAACCCACATTTCGACAATGTTACTACGAGTCAATAGCGTTGGATATCCTACTGCATTAATGCGCATCAACGCCCCCCTTTGCACGGTCCAGTGGCTCCAAAATAGACTTTGAAGCTCCTACCCATATATGGGAGTTGTATTCCATTTTCGGCCGGATGTAAGTAGTATAGATTTTAAGGGGATCGGAGGGAGTGAAGTAATTTTTGCACCGTTTTAGAAAGCCGAGACACTTGAATGCTTCTTTCGACACTTGAAAAACATGCTCGTTTCAACGAACATCACAATGAATTCTCATAACCAGAACATCAAGAGCGTCCGATTCCTCAATACCTATGCCACCCATATAAGCAAATAAAATTGTTGCATCTTAGGCTCTATGGGTCAAAAAACTACATCGAGCCTTCCGCGCGTTAGAGATTGTAAACAGGTCTTAACTAAGTGTGTCATTCATTGCCCGCCTTTTGCCCCCCAACCTCCAAAAGGCTTGGCCTAAAATAGAAGAAAAATTAATGACAAATGTTGCTGCCATCTGCGAAAGAGAATATATATTCGAGTCTGCCTTATTTTTCAGCATGGCATATGATACACAGAGTTCTTATTTTAAGCGAGAACATAACAGCGATTTCCCTGGTAGACTCGTACCTGTAATATTAATGGGATAGGCGATTTCTTGTGACCGATGTTTTGCTCTACCGTTTTATCCCGATTTTGACCAAACGTATATTATTTGAAAGGTATTTCTTCTTAACCGCTTTGCAGATTTACAGATTTTAAAATTTTTTCCTTTACTTTGAGTATATTGCATTTAAAGTCTCTACTAACACATACATGAAATATACATATGCTATGTGTTTTTTTTTTTTTATTAAATTTGTTAATGTGTTTGTTAATGAGTTTGTTACCTTCATTCATAATAATAATAAACCATAAAAGTGTTGCTTTGTGAATTGGCTAAGTTGAAAAATAAAGCTGCCTAGAAATTGCACTCGAATTTCGAGGGCTGGAATCTGCTAGTATTTAAATAATATTGAAAGACACAAATGAACAGATGATGGGCGAGGGTTTTTCCCAAACTCTGAGCTTTCACTGCTAAGGCTTAAAGGAACTACAGAAGCCATAAACATATTCGAATCTGCAGTAGTCATGTCATTTATAGTTATTTGTTAACAAGCGCTTTCACCGCATGATATAAAAGTCATAGGGAGATTATGTTGAGAAATAAATGAAATTTAAACCAAATTTATCGTGTTTTCTTCTTTATCAGTTCGTTTCGTCCTGGAACACCCTCGTAAGTTTAAATAAAAGAGGAGTTAATTTATTTCTTAAATCTGCTGAAAAACTGCGTATATAGTATTAAGGTTCATTTCGCTAAATTTGAGTCTGGATAAGCTTATAGCAAGTTTAAATAAAATGGAGAAATTCAATAAAAAAGTTTCAGCACAAGAAGTTTATGAAGTTTATTGAGCTTATTTTCAGTAAAGTTTTTTTATGCCGTCTTCTAAATAATAGACGGCGTAAAGAACCAGTATACAGAAATTGTTTTTTCAAACTCGACAGAATTTAGAAGACTGTTTTAACAAAAATCACCTTACTGAGTCTTCTTCGAGCCCTTATGATGATTAAGAACTGATTAAAAAAAGACTCGAAAACGATTCGCGCATATGCTTAAAAACAAACTGTACAGCAATCACAAATAGATCATGCAGGCGATTGTAATGTGATTGTTTTGATCGATATTGAAAAGCTGCTTGTTATGCCGTTGCTTTTTTTATAACGGGAAAATTTTTTTACTATTTTAAAAACAAGTGTTCACTATTTGCATATTGTGAATTTTTGTTCATTAATATAAATCGAATCGCGAGTTCAGTTAAGTTAAATTACAAATTATACAAGTGAACAAATTTAAAAGAGGAAAGTGAAGAAATTTAAAATTCAAATGTGAAAAAATATTAAACTGGAAAACAAATTAAAAATAGATATATAGAAGACGTAATCTCAGCCAACGAAATAAAAAGATTTACTAAAAAAGAAGCCAAAAAATTAATATCCAAAAAAATTAAAAATTCGCAGGATTTCATCTGCAGCAGATGGAACCAAGTCAATCAAACAATGAAAGAAATTTCCATGATAACAATTTAAATGATTGAAGTAATATCTGTTATTGTGACAGTGAAGAACATTAATATTATACTAGCAGAGCCAGATCCTCGAAATTCGAGTACAGATTCTAGAAAATTATATTTTGTCATTTAATAAATAATTTTATAAGAGCCTAAAGGTATGCTAATCAATTTCAACCAATTCACAGTTCAACACTTTTGAAATAAAATTCATTAAATTTCATTACAAATATTTGCTGAACACACAGAAGATTTATAAATGGGTTTGTTAATAAATAATTTTAAAGGAGCCTAAAGGTATGCTAATCAATTTTAGCCATTTCACAATTCAACACAGGGCTTTTGATATCTATAAAAAACACACACACAGCATGTGTTTTCTGTATGTATGTATGTATGTATGTGTTAGTTGCAATTTGAAATGAGCATTAATCCAAAGAAAATGTTACAGGTGGTGCAAATCCGTAAATCTGGTGGACAGCTAAAAAGAAATACCTTTCAAATGAGGTACGTTTGGTGAAATCGGTTATTAACTACAGTTTTTATATCGGTCACAAGAAATCGCCTTGCCTATTAATATTACAGATGTGCGAAAGATTAGCCAATGCGGTGAATGAATTTTTAAACAAATAAAAATGATGCTGCTTTTAAAGTTTGAGATTAAACATTGTTTTGATGGGAAAAAATACTGTCCAAGCCAAAGAATGGATTGATAAAGATTATGGTGAATTTTTGCCGTCATATTCAATGGCTTAAAGGTGATATTCCGAATTTAAACGTGGTCGTACGAGAACAAATGCTGAGTGATATTGCTAGCATCATAGAGATATCAACAGAGCGAATTCGGCATATAAAGGGGGTTTCAACATGGACGCTACAAAAGTAGAAAGACAGGGACAGCAAACGATGCCATATTTCTTGCCGCTCTTTTGACATTTCTCTTCAGTAAGGTTTGCCATTTCATGATGGAAAGATCAACAACGAGTCGAAATTATTAAAATTTACTACGCTACGTCCAATTTATGGTCGTCATAATCGTCCTAGCAGCTCAACAATTGAGCGTCTAGTGGAAAAATTTTAATCCACAGGCACAGCACAAAATGTTCCCGTGCCAGTGAGACAAAGAAGTGCCCGTAGTGTCGAGAATATTGCTGCCGCTGAGGCTTCAGTTGAAGAAAGCCCAAATGTGTCTCTCACACGTCGTTCTCAAGCGTTGGGCATCTCTGTGACGTCGTTGTGGCGAATTTTGCGAAAAGATCTTAGCCTACATCCTTACAAGATCAAACTGATGCAAGAACTGAAGCCGCTTGACCACCAGAAGCGTCGTATGTTCGTGAATTGGGCTGAGCAACAACTTGGAAATGATTCGGATTTTCATCGAAAAATCATCTTCAGCGATGAGGCTAATTTCTGGCTGAATGGCTTCGTCAATAAACAAAATATGCGTTATTGGTCAGACAGCAATCCACACGTACTCCATGAGTCATCATTGCATCCCGAAAAAATTACGGTTTGGTGCGGTTTATGGGCCGGCGGCGTCATTGGGCCGTACTTCTTCCGTGATGATCAAGACCGGCACGTTACTGTAAATGGGAATCGCTACCGTTCAATAACCGAATATTTTTGGCCCCAATTGGATGATATGGATTTGGAGGACATGTGGTTCCAATAGGACGGCGCCACAAGCCACACAGCGAATGTCACAATCAATTTATTGGAAACCAAGTTTGGAGGACGTGTTACCTCACGAAATGGTCCAGTCGATTGGCCGCCTCGGTCGTGCAATTTGACGCCGTTGGACTATTTCCTGCGGGGCTACGTCAAGTCTATGGTCTATGCCAACAAGCTAGCGACGATTGATGAACTTCGTACGAGTATCGAACGTGAAATTGCAGCAGTATCGGCCGATTTATGCTTGAAAACCGTCGAAAATTGGGTTCAGCGTCTGGACTTCTGCAAGCATGCCCGTGGTTGCCATGCAAAAGAGATCGATTTCTATACATAATGGCATCGAACGTACTTTCACAGGAATAAAGAATTTCATTGATATCCAAAACCGTTTTTGTTTTATTTAAAAAAAACTTTTGTAGCGCTCTTATTGAAAAACCCTTTATTACGTTACCATTTAAATATGAAAAAGCGTTCTGCCCGAGGGGTACCGCGTTTTTTAACAGCTGAACAAAAACTGAAACGTGTTTATGATTCAAAGTATGCTTTGGAGATGTCTGAAGTAAATTCAACTGAATATTAACGTCGATTTATAACAATGGATGAGACGTGGATTCATTATTATACACCGGAGTCCAATAGAGTCGGCGGAGTGGTTACAAGCATGCGAAAGCCGACGAAAGCGGCCAAGGACTCAGTAATCAGCTGGAAAGGTAATGGCCAGTGTTTTTTGGGATGCGCGTGGTATAATATTTCTTGATTACTTAGAAAAAAGAAAATAAAATAACTGCCAGTACTATGTTGAGTTATTGGACAGATCGGATGAAGAAATTAAGAAAAAAACGACTCCACTTAAATACGAAAAAAGTCGTGTACCATCATGACTATGTTCCGGCGCATTCATCTGCTTTGGCTTCAGAAAAATTTAAGTCTTTACATTACGAATTGCTTCCCCACCCCCCGTTTTCTCCAGATCTGGCCGCCAGCGATTATTATTTGTTTGCAAACTTGAAACGATGGCTCCAGGGAAAGAGATTTTCCACAATCAGAGACGGAAGCCTATTTTGAAGAATTTGACAAATTGTATTTTTCAAAGGGTATCAAGATGTTAGAGGATCGTTGGAAGAAGTGCATTTCACTTAACGGAGATTGCGTTGAAATCCAAAAGAGCGGTTTTTCAGTGCTTGACCACGGAGTTTTCACTCCAAGAGTTATAACTTTTGAAATAAATTTATGTATTTGAAATACGACTGAAAAATTACTTAAAAAAGACTCAAATGTGATTAAAATATTAATAGAAAATAACTCGAAAATGAGTCGAAACTGGTCAGAAAGGGGGTTATAAAAGACTCTTTAAGGAGAGTCAAAAAGGAAGAGTACCATTTTCACCCAACAAAAGAGTGTTCTATGACCAGAAAATGAGCTCTTTTATGATTGTTTTAATCGCGCAGAAGAGTCGAAAAATACTCGAATATGATCATTAAATTCATAAAATGCTGACTGGGTTCCTACACATAATAAATATTTGCGTGTGTATGTGTGTGTGTGTGGTGTTGTGTTTGGTCAATGATCTTCTTGATGTCTTAGACAGATACCAGACCCTCTTAAATAATTAATCTTGTATTGTTAAATAGGAAGACAATTATTGTTCCATAACGTACTAGCAAAAGCTACAAAAGCTTTTATTGATATTATTTATTCTTTAAATAAATAAATGAAAAACACAAATATTGCATGCTGAAGATCACTAAGGGAATCTGCCGTGCCTGCAGGCCAACATTGTCTACGAGTTGTTGTGCTAAAATGTAAACAACGAACAGGAATGAAAACAAAACAAACCACAAAGAAGTGTCTACAAATGAAGTAGAATAATAATGTGGAGAAAAACCGTTCAAAAATACAAATTAGAATAAAACAAACGAAATACATGCTAACAACAAGAACAACAGCAACACTAAATCAAAACAAAAAAAATAAAAACCACCCAAACAAAAGCTAAGCAGACCAAACAAAGCACTGAAGAAAAGAATGCACGCGATGCGATCGCCAATAAAACAAAAACAACAACCAAAACATGAACTACGTTAAAGTACTACAAATGAGATGAATAAAGTGACGTAAGTAACGTAAATGAGAATAGTTCATTTGTACGAGTATGAAAGAAAGGAAGACCTTATTTAACGAACACAGACAATATCCACACAAACCCGTAAATTTTGCCAGGGAGGCAGCCAGTCAGTCAGTTAAATTTTTTTTTTTTAGCAAACCCAGACATGCATTCAAATACAAACGTTTGCTCATTAAACAACTAGCAACCGCAAAGATAATATTGGCAAAGGGAAAGGTTAATTTCGTTATAAATAAATACTGGCTGATAAGATAAAATGTGTATAATTTTTTTGATGTGTAAACATCTATACGCGCAGGGGGGGTAAATCACAAAAACAGCGTAATATGTGAGCGTAAGATCTTACGCGTAACATGTAAGCATTAAGACAAATCGGTGTGACATGATTGTTTGGTGAAAAATTATGATATGGAATAACATTTTTGTCGCTGTTTTCTGCATTTTATTTATTACCAGATGTTTACACATCTCCCCTGTGATCGGACTCACATGATTTTTTTTAATAGACAAACTTCACCTCTTCCAATTGTATTTCAGAAAATATGAACCCATTCACAGAAAGTATCAATTGTAATTTATAAAACATCCATTGAATTTCAGAAGGTATCAATTGTATTTCAGAAAACAATAATTGATTTTCAGAAGGTATCACTTGGATTTCAGAAAGTATCAAGTATAACTCAGAAATTATCAAATGTATTTAAGCTCATTAACAAATACTAGCAGATTCCAGCCCTCGAAATTCGAGTGCAAGTTCTAGGAAATTTTATTTTTTCATTAAATAAAAACCCTAAAGTTATGCTAATCAATTATAGCCAATTCACAAATCAACACAAAAAACAAACTCATTTTTATTACAAACACATTAACAAATTTAATAAACACACACATAGCATTGTATAATGTTATGTATGTGTTAGAAGCAAATTTAAATGCAATTTACTCAAAATAAAGGAACAAATTTAAAAATCTGTAAATCTGCAAAACGGCTAAAAAGATAATATTGGCAAAGGGAAAGGTTAATTTCGTTATAAATAAATACTGGCTGATAAGATAAAATGTGTATAATTTTTTTGATGTGTAAACATCTATACGCGCAGGGGGGGTAAATCACAAAAACAGCGTAATATGTGAGCGTAAGATCTTACGCGTAACATGTAAGCATTAAGACAAATCGGTGTGACATGATTGTTTGGTGAAAAATTATGATATGGAATAACATTTTTGTCGCTGTTTTCTGCATTTTATTTATTACCAGATGTTTACACATCTCCCCTGTGATCGGACTCACATGATTTTTTTTAATAGACATACTTCACCTCTTCCAATTGTATTTCAGAAAATATGAACCCATTCACAGAAAGTATCAATTGTAATTTATAAAACATCCATTGAATTTCAGAAAGTATCAATTGTATTTCAGAAAACAATAATTGATTTTCAGAAGGTATCACTTGGATTTCAGAAAGTATCAAGTATAACTCAGAAATTATCAAATGTATTTAAGCTCATTAACAAATACTAGCAGATTCCAGCCCTCGAAATTCGAGTGCAAGTTCTAGGAAATTTTATTTTTTCATTAAATAAAAACCCTAAAGTTATGCTAATCAATTATAGCCAATTCACAAATCAACACAAAAAACAAACTCATTTTTATTACAAACACATTAACAAATTTAATAAACACACACATAGCATTGTATAATGTTATGTATGTGTTAGAAGCAAATTTAAATGCAATTTACTCAAAATAAAGGAACAAATTTAAAAATCTGTAAATCTGTAAAACGGCTAAAAAGAAATACAGTTCAAATAATATACGTTTGGTCAAAATCGGGATAAAACGGTAGAACAAAACATCGATCACAAGAAATCACCTAGCCTATTAATATTATAGATATTTAAAAAAATATCAATTTAATTTCAGAAGATATCAATTGAATTTCAGAATCAATATCGAAAAGTTATTATTATTTCTATTAGTGATTTGAAGTCACAGAAAATGTTTCCCAATTTTTTTTATGCACTGTAAAATAAACTGTCAAAGTCGGACTCTTAATGGTAAGAAGATAAGGACTTAATTTTTTAATCAGCTAAATATAAAAACCAGAAATTTTGGATGCATAATGACACCCGATTTTGAAGTCATCATTTCGAAAAACACGTTTATAGTTTACAAGAAATGTTACAAGCCCAGTCTATTAATTAAAAATATGTTTTTGTCTGGCTATTTTTCTGAAAAAAAATTATATTTTCTGAAATTCAATTGATATATTCTGAAATACATTTGATAATTTCTGAAATACATTTCATGTTATCTGAAATATATTTGATATTTGATATACTTTCTGAAATACATTTGATAATTTCTAAAATAAATACAATTGAAACTTTCTGAATTACAACTGATACGTTCTAAAATTCAATTGATGTTTTCTAAAATACAATTGATTAAATCTGAAAATCAATTGATGTTTTCTGAAATACAATTGGAAAAGGTGTGGAAAGACGAGAGCGGATCAGTATGTGTTTTCAAAAACATTGAAAAAAAATTTGTTTGGGTTGATTCATTTTATACCCTGTTCCAGTATGTGGTCAGGGTATATTGAGCTTGTGTTGATGCTTATGACAACCGACAATATATGACCAAGACTCATCTTTTATTATACCGATCTACTAACATTCGCTTTCTAAGTTTATTTCGTCCGTCCGTCCGGCCGTGTGTCCATGTAAAGCTTAAAATCGGACTAGAGGTCGCATATATGAATATATTTAGAAGAAATTTGGTATATTAATTTCTACCGCTCATAGTACGAACGCTATTGAAATTGTTGATAACCGGTGCATGATCAGACATAGTCCATAGACCATACAAATCACTCCTATGAAAAATTAAAAATTTTGCTCCGCAGTTTCACGCAGACAGTTTTTTTTTGATATTTATTGCAGCGAAGATTCTTTGCTGAAAATTAAAAAAAAAACACATTCTTGCGCTCCGTAGGGTCACATTTGTGCCAATGTCCATTTTTTTTTGTTCGTTAAAACCAAGTTTTCGAGACAAATTCCAGAAAAATGAGAGCCGAAATCAAAAATCCCAAAAATAGGATCGATGGGACGAACATTAAAAAAAACCAAGCTGAACTATGTGAGGTGTAGAGTAATTTGAATGGAACAGCGGCGATTCGTCCCACAGTGCGCCGGTGCATATGTGCCATGGACTTCGCCAAACTTATTTTGAATTGATTTAGGTGTTTTGCCGTTCAAATAGAAGTATTTTTTAAAGAACGAAAAAGTTGTCTCAATCCATCGATAGCTGAAAATAGAACTGACTGACGATTTGTCTAAAAATTTGCCAGTCGTCTTTTGCAACTTGACATTTTTCAGAAACCTACATTGTTTAAAATTGTTAGTGCTTCTTATATGATTTGCGTCCATCATCTCATTCATCTTAAACGAGGCTTCCTCGAATTGAATTGCAGACCATTTACCCAAATCCGCTCGATACAAGATCAAAGCAGATAAAGTTTCCTAAATATCCCAATCTGTCACTTACTCCATTAAAATTTTTTGAGAAATCGCAAATGAAAATTTCCTATCGTGTTCGATTACCTCTTAGCAGAGCTTTTAAATAATCTATTCCTTACTCAAATTTTAAGTACCTTTATTGAATGAATGTAATCCTTGACTACATTTCGTTGAATCCATTCATTCAATATATAATTTTTATTTCTTTTTATAAGTTAATAGTTTGCTGAATGAATTCCTAACTACATTTTCACCAAGTCCCAAACGAATGAACTTTTCACTTAAAGGACTTAATATTTTTGTAAGCTTTGGGCCAAATCCTATAAGGGCCCCATATAGGAGTGTTATGTTTGATCTATTCAGTTGTCTTTTCATTGTATGATAATAATTTCTCTGTGCATTTTAGTGATTTTTCTTGGTCCCAATATCCTGTCCATTTTGCTAACGCCGTCTCGAGGGTATGGGTTAGAAAAACAGTTTATTTTTGTTCTCGGTGGTTTTTTCACCCAAAGTTTGGAAGTAGTTGCGTTTAGTACATAGATATCAGCTGTGAAGATTGTGGAATATTTATTTAGGGGAATACAGAGTTTAAACCTAGCTGCTAGTTCATCTGAGTTTGTCCACTTTAAGTTTCCGATCATCTGATATAACCTAATGCACATTTTCTACGTTTTCTTCGGTAACTGCCTCATTTGGACGACCAGCACGATCTGCATCATTTGTTCTCGTACGACCACGTTTAAATATCATTGAATATGACGGCGAAGATTCACCATAATGTTTAGAATCCATTCTTTGACTTGGACAGCATTTTTTCCCGCCAAAAAACAATGTTAAATCAAACTCTTTGCAATCCATTTTGCTCAAACTTTAAAAGCTGCATCATTTTTATAACGGTAAGTTTTCTTCTGATTTATGAAATGTCATAAAATTTTGAAACAATTTTTCTAAAAGTTGACCCTACTGAATAAATGGAAAAAATTGGCACTTGTCACGCCAATTCTAATGTGAGGCCACGTACTTTTCATTCGATGTAGTATTTAAGTACAGTTTCCTTTATTAAAAAGATTGAATCATGTGCTCCAAAACATCGAGCATAAAATTCAAGTAATAGACGCAATATACTTATATATAAAGTATTGGACTTGCTTTTATTGAAGTCCGGTACACATATAATAGAGTTTTAAAGTAAGCTTTAGATATTAGTAATATTCACCACAATTTTTTTTACAGTTTGTTTATAAGGATAGAAACAACCGAATATTAATGGGGTATAGAATTTTATAAAAAATTAAAATATAACACATTTTTAAGTCTTTTGACGCTGAGAAGTTATAGTCCAATAAATGCGCCACTTTATAAAAAAAAAAAAAAAAAAACTATAGAACAAGAAATGGTTATTCCGGAAACAAATTTTAGGTGTAATTATAACCAAAATAAAAAAATATCAAATAAAATTTACACAAACTTAATATCTTACAAAACGATTAAGCAATTAAAGCAAAATAATATGCGAGGATGGATCAATAACTCCGTGACCTTTTGAAACTGTAATTTTCCAAATATAGAAAAACTCGAATTTCTAGTGCTCATAAAACATTATATATTGCGAAAACCCATAACTCCAGCCCAGGAAATGCTTGATAAGTACTGTAGGGACTCTTAATCATCAATTACGATGGTCAAAAAGGATTTACTGAACTTCGTTGTGGTCCGAATGTTCTGGGCGACCAATTAAGGTCACTCCCATCGAAAATGTTGGCCGATCGGACAATGACAGTGCGCGAGATTACTATAAAACCGTAAAAAGTAATACGAGTAATTAAAAATTTTACGAAAAAGTGTATTCGCGGGGTATAGTTTTAAAATTTTGGCCTCTATGGTTCATATCAGATAATCAATTTCTAAATTGATCACAATAAAAATGCAGATTTTTAAGGGCCTTCTCAGAATATGTGTTGCGGGCGGTATTAGTATTAGTTCAGAATAGTTTCAATGAAGTTGAAATGTGTTAGATAACGCCCTAAGTATTGAAATATTATGTTACGTATTTTCATCTTATCGAAACAACTTTGACTTTTGTCCATAGCCAATACTACTACGTAGTATACTTTGTAATAGGCCAACGTATCTATCTACAAGTACCTTTCATTGAATTTTATCATATTGTATTTTGTATTGTATTAATATCGTATGAGTGGTTATGTGTGCTGTACTGTGCGAATGCAAGCGCAGAAACACATCTCACACAAACCTTGTACAAGTTCAACAAACCTGTGAGTCAACATCATTCAAGCAAACAACAACAGCAGCAGCAGCAACAGACAAAACAAATACATATACACATACATTGAGCTATAGTCAAGCTAGCCAAGCAGTCAGATTCCATATACTACATTCATATATCGAGTACAAGCGATATTTCGTTGTTGTTGTTTTTGCTGTTGTATGCATAACAATCATAATATTAAGTATTTTGGCGGTTAGTAAAGCAAACGAGCAAGCAAGCAAACAAACAACAATAACAACAACCACAGCACTATGTTGTTTTCAGGCAAGCGCAGTAACAAAAAAAAACACACCATCACTACATTATCGTAATCATCAGCGAACAAACTACAACAGCAATATGAATGACGGCGGCAGCAGCGGTAACAGCAGCATGCATACACTCATTTTAAATAAACTGTCAGTTGTTTTTGTTGTTGCTGCTGTTGTTATAGTTAAGCATGTTTCTTATTTACACTTGATAGCCGGTAAAAAGCCGGCATACCGGCCGGCTTTTTGAATGTTATTAACGTTTTTCTCGCGTGTATTTTTCTTCATATTTTTATTTAGCTGTCGTTAAGAGCTTAACCGGGAATGACTGTTGATATTTGCCAGTTGTTGTTGCTGTTCTTTAACATCAAAAACCGCATGCAAAAACTGAAGAACATTACAATAAGTATGAAACGAGTATGACAACAATTTATACCCTACAAAAAAAAAAGCAAAAACCCTGACCTAGACCGGGAAAATCTTTTAATGATCGAATCTTCTTTAGCAAATAGCTGCAGCAAATCATATTGGACTCTTTATCAATTCAGGGGGTATGATTATTATTTATTAGTAGAAGAGTATATTTTTAATATTATATCAAACATACATCATCGAGTAAAATCAATCGAAATTCCATATTTTGGTTTATTACTTAAAGAAGACGGGCAAACGTTAGACCTCATTTCTCTTTTACTCTTAATTCGTTAACTGTGACAGAGTAAAATTATTAGTAGTATTTTATATTGGAAAATAAAAAAATAATTTCGATCAAGAAATTTCGATAACGAATGCGACGATCAGACCCCAGGTGTCGTATTTATTCCATAGATATATTTATAAAAATTAATTATTTAAGTCTTAGCTAAAATTCTGCTGAAGAATGAAATGAGAAATCATCAATGGTTCTTGAGTTACAGCTGATAAACTGAGCAAAAACAATAAAAGGAAAAAATATAAAGGGCCTGAGTACTTTCACCCTGACTTGGAATGTATTATACGCCCCAGCCAAGGACCCCGAAAATGTTCCACAGTGTTATCTGTCCCTGTATGTTGCAGATTTAAAATTTTTACACAAACGAAAATATTTCGGCTTAAAAACGAACCTTATGGGAATTTGAATAATTTCTATAAAAGAAAAAATTTACACACCAAACGTAAAACTGTCTTTCTCAAATTGGAATCTGAAATAGTGAATTTTACTTCATGTTCATCTACATATCTTGTGCCGATTTATCGAGAATCGATTTTGGAGTGAATTTATAACAAGAACTTTACAGACTAAAGAACTTTTACAACAATTCAGTGAACTGGTTTTATTTCCCAAACATCTTATCGATACTTAAAACCACCTACGCGAATAATGATAATGTTTTGGAACTTGATATATAAAATTTTAACAAAACTAATTCTAAGATGTTGCTTTCGTATAGCCCATGTATAATGCTGCGTTTTAGGGTAACATTTTGTCCATTATGACCGACTGTAACATTCCTATCTTTGTTATTTTTGCCTTATTTAATATGACGCAAGTTTCTTAAAATGACTTAGAGGGTTGCCAACGAGAGTTTAGAAATTTAATGCAATTTCCTAAAGACCATTAAAAAAGTGTTGAAGAATGTCCGTTTTTAAATGACGTTATTTTTCGAAAAATCAAAACAGAAATTAAAGTCTATTTCCCGAACAAGTTGACTTCCCGAATGTTCTTCAAAAGGCACTCAATCATTGTAAAACGATTTCCCCTATGTCATTTGAGTTTATTGAATAGACAAAAGTCGCACGGTGCGAAATCAGGCGTTAATTGTGGAATGATATGGGTCGAATTTTGTGCGAAATGCCATTGAAGCACCAATGCTGTGTAAGACGGTGCATTATTGTGGTACAAACCATATATATATATATATATATATATATATATATATATATATATATATATATATATATATATTATGTCCTGTGGTTCCTAAAAGGAGCAAGGGGCCACAACGAATTCTCTCCAATCGGTCCTTCTTGATGCAAGGTTTTTTATTTCACTCCACGCTTTGAGTAATTTCAGCTTCAAGTTACCGTCTCTTCGTGTGTTTCCATGCGGGTTCCAATCTATAGCAGCCTTTGCCGTGTCGCCATGTGGTCTGCGGAGTGTATGACCAATCCAGCGACATTTACAATTTAGAATCTCAATGTGGATTGAGCGTTGGTATATTTGCAAAAGATTTTTAAGATTCTTCGCAGACAGCGGTTGATGAATACCTGTATCCTGTTAATATCGTGCGATGTCGTGTTCCAGGATTCGCAGGCATAGAGGAGAACTGATTTCACGCAGGAATTAAATATGCTGATCTTATTTCTTTTCGAGATAGCAGTAGACTTCCATACAGGTCGTAAGATACCAAATGACTGGTTAGCCTTTGACATTCGGAAGGATATATCATCTCTACAGCCGCCTATTTTTGTTAGAACGCTACCCAGATAACAGAATGTGTTAACTTCTTCCAGCTCAACATTCTGTATTCGAAATTTTGTGTTGTGAATAGTGTTGCAGCGCATAACCTTACTTTTCTTTGTGTTTATTTTTAAACCGGCTTTTGAAGCTTCGTTCTCAAGGGATTTGAGTTTAGCTGACGCGTGTCGATAACTGTGCGAGAAGAGGCATATATCATCAGTATATTCCAGGCTCTCCAGATGTTGGTTGATTCCCCATCTTATACCTCTATTTTCTGATTTGTCTTAACTCTATTGGCCTGGCGGAATGAATTCATATTACAACACACTACGATAATCAAAGAAAACTGTTATCATCACCTTGATTTTTGAACGACTTGTTTATGACGGTTGTTTTAGGATCGTAGCCATAGACCGAAGTCTCATCAGCCGTAACAATACGTTTCATTTCCTTCTGGTAGTCAGAAAACATTTTTTTATTGATACTAATGCGATAGTCTTTTTCCAAAAATGTTGGGATTTGGAACCAATTGAGATTTGACAGGTTTAAGACCCAAAATATCTGATCATTTCAAATCTCAGATCTTGTTCATTAATTGATGTGTTTTCTCGTCTGGCGCGTTCTTTATCTTCAAGGTTTTCTCTGCCTTCTTAAAACTGTTTCTACGACTTGGATTTTTCTTTTTTTTTTTTGGCATAACGTGGTCCCCGAAGGCCTTCAGCAACACCGTTAATGTTTCTCCAGCAGAAATTTAATTCCGCAAATCAGAATCAGAAATTGTAAAAATCGCCAAATTCACTTTTACAAAAAACAAGCGTTACTATTGAACCATTAAAGATATTGACTTGTACTTTGGTACAGATGTCAGAAACTGCACTACAAACTTGGAGAAAAAATATTTACTATTTGTCATTTGAACCGGTCTCAGGACCGTTCGGTTTTACATGTCGAAGTCATAGGCTGGGTACATAGGCCGCTTGGGACATGTTTAGGATTAGTTAGTTTTGTGACAATTTCTGCCTAATTCCCGGTCACAAATATGAGTAGATATACGACGATATGTACTCGTATTTATGTGAACTAGCAGATTCCAGCCCTCGAAATTCGAGTGCAAATTCTAGGAAATTTTATTTTTTCATTAAATAAAGACCTTATAGGTATGCCAATCAATTATAGCCAATTCACAAATCAACACAAAAAACAAACCCATTTTTATTACAAACACATTAAAAAATTTTATAATTACACAAACATAGCATTATATAATTTTATGTATGTGTTAGTAGCAACTTTAAATGCAATTTACTCAAAATAAAGGAAAAAATTTAAAAATCTGTAAATCTACAAAACGGCTAAAAAGAAATACCTTTCAAATTATATACGTTTGGTCAACATCGGGATAAAACGGTAGAACAAAACATCGGTCACAAGAAATCGCCTAGCCTATTAATATTATAGATGTCGGATGTACACAAGGTGAAAAATAGAATGGTAGATGATAAGTAAGGATAAGTTGTAAAACTTAGAACGGCCTTTACATGAATTCCCACCAAGTTGAATGCAATACCAAAAATTTTGATGTTTAAAAAAACAGGCCGATAAAATAATTTCAAGATACTAAGCCACCTTAATATTTATTTTGAGATCACACCGAATTATGATGTTGAGAATCTTAAGGTTTCTGATTCTGTAACATATGGTGTTTTTTTGCTTATATAGAATTTACGTAAGGGTAAGCTAAGAAACGAACTGCCATACTGCGCTCACTTTTTGTCTGTTGTGATCAGAATACTGTGGCAAATCATCATGCATAGACCCCTACTTGAACAGCTGTACCAACTTATTTAAATTTACTTGAAAATCAGTCAGAATTTTAAGGGGCACATAATCGTCTATCTGTGTAAGCCATGCGTCGAACTATGGATAGATTTCAAACTACATACTCTCCAAATGATGCAATTACATCAACACGTCGTACGTACTGAAGCAAATATTGTCGCTGTATACGCAAGTGTGAAAGATGATTTAAATTCATCGATTCGTCGTCGGTCGCAGTAATTGGGGCTCTGTCCGTCCACTACGTGCAAAATTTTGCATAAAGATCTTGGCCTCGTGGTATAAGATCCAGCTGGTACAGGAATTAAAGCAACAATACCATCATATTCACCGTTCTTTCTTCGATTGGGGTCTAGAGTAGTTGGAAACTGTCTCGATGTTTTATTGCAAAATTGTGTTCAGCGATGAAACAAGATTGTCGCATATGGAGTGAGATCAATCCCAACAGACCCTACAGATTCCACTACATCCAGAAAAATGCACAGTTTGGTGAGCTTTACACGTTGGTGGTCAATGGAGATCGTTACCGTACCATAATCAATGATATTTCGTTTGAAAATATGGATGACATTGATCCAACTTGTTGAAATCAAAAACTGGCAACAATTTGAATTCGAGAATTCAAAAAAGTGCCATGTATTGATCTTTCGAATGAAAAACTTTTTTTATTACAATCTAATTTTGTTTTTTGTTATTTTTTACAATTTCAAGTTCTATCGAGCTTAAAAAAAGCACCCGTTATTTTTCTGAATAAATATACCGAAAGCAATCTGAAATAGCTGACAGAAAGTCTTTTCAATGCATTCTTACAACAAATTCCATTGAAATTCGGTTATTGCGTTGACACATTTTTAAGTTTCGTTCGGGTTTTCAAGTATTCGTATATGTAGGGAAAATTGGTTTAAGTTAGGAAGTTAAAAGAACCTAGCGGTGATTTTCTAGCCAGCATTTTATTTAGTCGAGATTTGAAGGAACAGCCATGATTATAGACCCACGAACTAAAATATAAATTTCTAAAGGCCTTTCATGCTCTGAATCTGAAACTGAACTAAGAACCTCTCCATTAGATCAGGTTTTCAGGAGTTCTAGTAGTAGTATTCTTGCCCTTCAAAACATTTTCAGATTTTTTTAGATATCAAATGCATTAGTTTCAATGTTTACCAAAAATAAAATAAAATAATCGCTTAAATCCCAGACACTAAGTCCAGATTATACTTTTTTAAAAGTCCGCTCTGAAGACGAATACATCACTTCAGAATGGGATTCAGCTGACTTTGAACTTTAGGTAAATAAACATAATCTCGTCTCAGCGAACAATTTTTATTTATTCTTCTTATACCGTATACCACTATGTGGTCAGGGTGTAACGATTTGTGCTGATATTTGTAGCTACCCAAAATATTTCACTTAAACCCATCCTTAATTATCACTTTCTGGATAGATTTAGCGATGTCCGTCTGTCTGTCCGTCCGTCTGTGTGTCCATGTAAACCTTTTTGATGAAATTTATTATACCAGCTTTTATCGGCCATAGGATGACAGACCCAGTTCAGACCCAGTCCCAATACAGATGACCCCTAGGAGAACGACTTAAATTGCCATAATCTTCAAATTATCATATAGATTTTCGTCAAATTGTAGTCCAAAAATAATTCCGATATGACAATTCTTGGTCATAGCCCCCATAAGAAGATGATTCCCGATCTTCATTTAAATCTATCAAAAACAAAAATATTGCACAGATTTTTCTTAAATTTGGTGTGTATATGTTTTTGCAAAAAGTAGGTGACCTTACCAAATATGGTCAGGATCTATAAATTTTTCGACCTAGTCCCTACAAATAGAGCATCCGATATGAACTTTTTTACATCCGAAGGCAAACATTTTTAAAACAATGCCCCTCAAATTTGGTTTATCCTTATTTTCTATATCTAATTAGCTGGACCTAAGAGATAGGGTACCATAGGGTAGGTCGGTCGGTGCTTTACCGATGTAGTAAGCTCCCAAATAAAAAAATTAGTTATTTTTGCATTTTTAGGTTAGGATTTTTTGAATTTTTAATTTTTGTAAAATGGAAAATCAGAAAATTCTGATACTTCCAAATTTCCTTAATGGGACTACGGAAAGTGACTACTTAAAATTCCATCAAACAGCTTTCAAGTAATGTCAGGAAGAGGGTAAAACCAGGTTGTGCTGTGTATATAAAAACTTGTCGTCAAAAATGAAAAAGAAGCCAGCTCTATTAGAGCATTGTCCCCCAATAACTGCTGTGGACAACTTTAGGCTCGATAATTTTATTCGTAATATTTTCATGTTTAGTAGATCGCCCAAATATATTTGTAGTTGACTGTCTAGTTGAGCACACAAGCAAAAAAATTTATGCCTACGATCAAGTTTGACACTTAATTTAATAATTTAATTTCGATAGGAATTCCAACTAAAAGAGCTTTTTCCATCCGTCATATGGCAACCCCTAATGATAAAGTGTGTGAACAATATTGTTCGCATTCTCATCTTTTTATTATAAATAAACATTTTTTTTTTTATTATTTTAAGAATAGTTGACTGCAAAGATGAAGAAAAAAAATGCTTTCGATTTTGTTTAAAATTCCTAAGCTCCCTCTTATTAAAGCATTTTTTAACCATTTATGGATGAAAAAATAAACATACAACAACATCTATGATGTGAACACAAAATATTCACAAAAAAAAAAATTTGCTTGTACTCTGACAACTTTTTGTGCGAAAAATAAACAACCACGCAAATAAACCGTTAAAATAAAACGTAGTGGATATTGAAAAATATTTTCAAAAGAAAAAAATATACGTGTATACGAAGATTGTTTGATAAGTTATAAGGTCTGAACAAAATTAGCATTTACATACATATATAGAACAATCTAAGAAATTCTGACAGTAGGAGCAAATGAAAACTTACGGCTGTTCCAAATTGACAGCCTCTCACTGGAATCGCTACTACAATAGATGCGTAGAATGGCATATTCTAAGATATTTTTAGATTTTTTTTCTTTGTGTACAAAAGAAGACGTAGATTTTGCCGGCAGCTGCTGTAGACCCGAAACAAGAATAAAATGTTACACTTTATAAAGGGCAGCAACATAATCTAAGTTGAAATAAGTAAAAATTCGATAATCGGGATTATTTATTGATTATCAATAATTTTGTCATATCTTTTTTAATAAAAAGTATTTAAGAATACTTACACTAGAAACAAAAATTTAAAATATCAGGCAATAAAAATTTTAATAAAATATTTTCGTTTACGCACTAGGAATTGGGAATTTTACTTGTGTTGCAAAAAACTATCGGAACGTTTGTACTTAATTTTTTTTTTCCAGTGCAACAGTATAGCGACTACAGGTGGCAGAAAAAGTTTCGTACATTTACAATTAGGCGAATCCCTCGAATTAAAGGAAAAAATTTTGTTTGGCGAAAAAGAAGAACTGGTGGCATTATGGTAGGGCAGACAATGGAGTTGGTAAACTCGTATTTATTGAGTATATAATGGATCATTTTAAAACCAAATTTTAAAAGATTTACGTGTTTCGTTAAAAATTGTTCTTTTCCATGTTAACTTTGGTCGTCCTCGGTTTCTCGAGCCCTGCGGGTTCCATTCTAGTGTCTCATGGCATATTTCGTTATATGGTTTTCGTAGTGTATGTCCAAGCCAGTTATATTTTCTCTTCTTTATTTGGGTGTTGATGTTCTCCTGGTTCGCGATTTGAAGAAGTTGTTCGTTAGAAACCACTCTGGGCCACCAAATTTTTAGAATATTTCGTAAGCATCTATTGGTAAATGTTTCGATTTTGTGTTTACTGACTTCGCTTACCAACCAGGTTTCGGATCCGTAAAGGAGAATGGATTTTATGCAGGCGTTAAAAATATGTAATTTAGTTTTAGGCGAAAGAGCATTGGATTTCCAGATATTTCTTAGGCTATAGTATGCTGTTTGGCTTTTTGTATTCTGGAGTTTACATCTCCTATATACATCTCCTATAGTCCGGCGTAATGTTGCTTCCTTGGTAGCAGAAGTTGTTGACGTTTTGGATTGGCACGTTGTTTAGCACAAATGTTGGCGTTTGGTGGGGTTTAACAGCCATACATTTTGTTTTGTTTGCGTTGATTCGCAGACCGTATTTCAATGCCCTTGAAGCTAAGACATCTATCTTCTTTTGCATATCATGTTTGTTTGATGCTAAAAGGACTAAATCGTCCGCGTAATCTAGATCTGCAAGTTGCTCATTAAGTCTCCATTGTATACCTCTACTTCCGCCAGATGTTGTCGATAATATTTCGTCTAGTGCTGTAACGAATAAAATAGGGGACAGGAGACACCCTTGCTTAACGCCGCTTAATGTTTCAAAAGGTTGGCTAATTTTTCCGCAGTGTGACACCCGCATTTTGGAGTTGTCATACTGTGCTTTTATGAGGCGGATAATCTTAGTAGGTATACCCTTATTGGCAAGAGAATGCCATATCTTGTTCCGGTCGAGGGCATCGAACGCTCCCTCAAAGTCTACAAAGGTGAGATACATTGTGTTGAATTCATTGCACTGTACAATTATCAAGCAGAGGCTATTGATTTGGTCAACACACGATCGGTTACGACGAAAACCAGCTTGCTCCTTTCGTAGCTTTTCATCTAAGGGTTGGAGGATACGGTTAAGAATTATCTTATTAAAAATTTTGCACACAGCGGGAGTTAGGGCCATACCCCGCCAATTATCACATTGTTTGAGGTCTCCCTTTTTTGGGATTTTAGTAATAAAGCTCTCTTTCCATGCATCTGGAATTGTTTCTGTTTCCCAAATTCGCCTGAATATTGGTTGTAAAACCTTTGCGGTTGTTTGGGAAGCTGATTTAAATAGTTCGGCTGGAAGGTTGTCAATACCAGGGGCTTTGTTGTTTTTGAGTTGATTAATAGCGCCTGTAATTTCATCTATACTAGGCGGGTCGATGTTTACCAGAATTTCACTACGTGAGTTTGTATTTGTGTAAGGCTGGGTTGTATCAGAGTTGTTGTTATGGTTTAAAACCTCTTGAAAATGTTCTCTCCATTCGCTGAGCTGATCTTCTACGGACGTAAGGATGGTTCCATTTTTATCCTTGATTGGTGTGTTCGAGTAAGATTTTTTGCCAGAGTGTTTCCTAATAATAACAAAAAGGGTCTTCAAGTTCCCCGTGTTAGCGGCGTCCTCGGCTTCGGATGCTAGGTTGTTAATGTGATTTCGCTTGTCATTTCTAGCTTGCCTTTTCACCTTCTTAACAAGGGTTGTGTGTTATACGCGTAACTCGCTTTTTCGAACAAGATTAGTTTCGTTTAGAAGGAGTTGTTGTGTTTCTCGTCTTTCCTCTACCAGGTTCCAAAAAACGTCCGAGAGCCACTCTTTTTTTTTCTCTTTCAGCATACCCAACTATTTCTTTAGCTGCGTCGCCGAAAATAGTGTCTAGTTTTCTCCATTCTTCGTTTACATCTATGGGCTGAGGTGACGGAATAAGTCGTTGGTAATTGTTGCTGACATCCGTATCGTATCTAGTTTTAACTACATCGGATTTCAGTTTCGATATGTTGAGTGATCGTCGTTGGATTTTCTGCATATTTGGCTGCATTTATAACACTGCTTTATTTGAGAATCGTTTTAACAGCTGATCGTTTCGTTTTATTTAGTCTGGTTTGCCATTTCATCGTGGACAGACACGAGAATAACGCATGCAAATTGTTGATATTTTCTATCAAAAGAATGGTTCTGTTCGTCAAACTTATCGTGCACTTCTTAAATTTTATGGTAGCCATAATCGTCCATCAGAGCGGCTAATTCGAATAATTGTGGATCGTTTTCGCACCACGTTTACCCTTAATGATACTTTGCGTCCCGAACAAATTGTAGCCGCAAAATCTGTACAGCAAAGCATTGAGTAAGACCCACATCAATCATTTCGACGCCGTTCTCGGCAAATGGGAATGTGTCAATTTTCTAGAAAATTTCACGAAAGAATCTTGGTTTACGGGCTTTTAAGATTCAAATTGTACAAGAATTAAATCCAAAGAAATTCAATATGCGCTGTCAATTCGGCCAATGGGCTGAAGAACAAATTGATATTGATTTTGGTTTTCCACATCAATCATTTCGACGCCGTCCTCGGCAAATGGGAATGTGTCAATTAATTTTCTGGAAAATTTCATGAAAGGATCTTGGTTTACGGGCTTTTAAGATTCAAATTGTACAAGAATTAAATCCAAAGAAATTCAATATGCGCTGTCAATTCGGCCAATGGGCTTAAGAACAAATTGATATTAATTTTGATTTTCCATACAAAATTTTGCTAAGCGGTGAAGATATTTATTTTTAAATTGATGCAGTTAGAGTGAAGATAATCCAAACACAATTAAATCCAGAGAAAATTATTGTATGGTGCGCTTTATGTGCCGGCGGAGTCATTGGTCCATATATGTTGCTGCCATTATTTTAATAATTTAATAAGTTTTAAAAGTGAAAAATGTGCATCGATATGACGAGAAGAAACAATTCAAATCTAGGCATCGTGAAGCCTATGAAGTATTAGGGTCAATGGAAAATGACATACATTGCAAGAGGCCATATTATCTTATTCCCCATGGAAACTGAAGGAGAACTCAGGCAGGATTTGTCTGATGAAATTCTTTGTAGAAAGCAAGTGACTAACTCTGATGCTACATTTGACGATTACACCTACAATTAGGCTCTAATTATTATGGAGGACAAGTTGAAATCGATGGTAAGGAAGATATAGGCTAGTTTGGCATTCCGCGGCCAGTAGTTAGATTACCAAATGAGTTGTCAAGAGAATTAAGCCACCGGCTTACTGCTATTAATGCAGAAATCGCGGAAAAGATGCCTAGATTTTCGCCGAACAAAAAATTGTTTTTGAAAAGATAATAACGCATATCAGTAGAGATGAAGGCACTTTTTCTTCTTTGATGCTCCTAGTGGCACTGGAAAAACATTCCCTCTAGATCTTTTATTTGCATACATCCGTTAAGACTCCAACATCGCCATTTCAGTAACTCCCTCGGGGATTGCGGCAACTCTTCTAAGTGGTGGTAGAACTGCACACTCTGTTCTCAAATCACCACTCAATTTTGTCCACAGCAAGGCCCCCACTTGCAACATTCGTCAAAGTAACAGTCTGGGATTTTCCCTACGAAGATGCAAAATACTGATACGAGTAAACCATGTCTCACAAGCGTGCAATAGAGGCCTTAAATTTAAGTTTGCAGGACATTCGCAGTCGCGAGGAACTTATGGGCAGCTTCGTGGTGCTTCTTGCAGAAGATTTCCGCCAAACACTGCCTGTAATTTCAAGGGGAACAGCGGCTACTGAAATTAATGTTTGCATAACATCTTTGTAACCAAGTTTCTAGGTTAAGCCTTTCCTCCAATATGCGAATCCATCTGTTTAATGATTCCACTGCTGGAACACATGCCAGCAGAATTACCAAAAAATTGAAAAAGGTGAAGTGGTTAAAGACATCAATGGAGAAATAGCATTTAAATCAGCATTCTGCAATTTGGTATCCTCTGAATAACAACTATCCGAAATCTACACCGAAATTAACCGAAATATGTCCGACGAATCCTGGTGATGCGAAAGAGCATTGTTGCATCAAAAAACACGACAAATTCATTAATAACGTATGACTGAAGAGCAAGAGAACTAAATAGCACCCGAATTTCTCAATTCTATCGAGTTATCGGAGTTCCACGCCATAAATTAGAACTTAAGGTTGAATTTCCAATTATTCTTATACGAATAGTGCGCCAAAAACGTTGCAATGGCACAAGATTGCGGGTAACCGATCTTGGCTTTAATCTCATCGGAGCGACTATATTAACAGGCTCCGCAAAAGGAGAAGATATTTTCATTCCACGAATATCCCTCATACCGGCAGATTTACCATTTCAATTCAAACACCTGCCAGTAAATAAGTCACAATGACAAGGCATCTATATGTCGCATGCTCACGAGTTTCAAGCAGTTAATATTTGAACATGTTTACGCAAATCGAAAAAACTATGAATGCCGTTCATAGGAGTCTTCTTAAATCTAGGTGTTTTTTGTTATATCTATAATATTAATTGCCAAGGTGATTTCTTGTGACCGATGTTTTATTCTACCGTTTTATCCCGATTTTGACTAAACGTATATTATTTGAAAGGTATTTTTTAGCCATTTTGCAGATTTACAGATTTTTAAATTTTTTCCTTTATTTTGAGTAAATTGCATTTAACGCTGCTACTAATACATACCTAAAATTATACATATGCTATGTGTGTTTTATTACATTTGTTAATGTGTTTATACCCTATACCACTATGTGGTTTGGGTATAATGACTTTGTGCTGCTGTTTGTAACAACCAAAAATATTTGACCTAGACCCATCTTTAATTATACCGATCGAATCAGAATCACTTTCTGAGTTGATTTAACAATGTCCGTCCGTCCGTCTGTGTGTCCATGTAAAGCTTGTAATCAAACTGCAGGTCGCAAATATGAACATATTTTGACGAAATTTGGTATATAAGCTTCTATCGGCCATGGGATGAACGCTATTGAAATTGGTGAGAATCGGTCCATGTTCAGACCTAGCCCCCATACAAATTACCCATATGAAATCGACATAAATTGCCATAAGATCCAAATTGTCATATAGATCTTACTCAATTGGGTTTATATGCGTTCATTACAACCACTAATGAGTAGTCCAAAAACGATCCCTTTGACCCCATATAGAGCTGCTTCCCGATCTTCACTTAAATCTATTAAAAAAAAAATATTGCACTGATTCTTCTCAAATTTTGTTTGTACATATTTTTGCAAAATACAAGAGACTTTACCAAACATGATCAGGATCGGTCCATTTTTGGACCTAGTCCCTTTATAGATATAGCATCCGATATGAACTTTTTCATATCTGCAGCCAAAAAAATTAATAAAAATCCCACTCAAATTTGGTTTTTGCTTATTTTCAATGTCCAGTTAGTTCGGCCTAAGAGATATGGTTTCTAAACGCATGGTATAGGGTATCGTATAGTCGGTCTAGACCGACTATAATTTTTTTACTTGTTGTTAATGAGTTTGTTATCTTCATTCACAATAATAGTAAACCATAAAAGTATTGGTTTGTGAATTGGCTAAGTTGAAAAATAAAGCTGTCTAGAAATGCACTCGAATTTCAAGCGCTGGAATCTGCTAGTTTAATTAAAACCAGTATACATTCAAGCAATATTCCATTTAAGTTATTTCCTAATTTTTTCCAAATGAAATATTTACTTGGTATTTTAAGAAACAACATATAAAATTACTACAATGCGAGACACGCCGGGTTGAAACACCTAGTTTGAAATATTTTTCTACCAAAAGGGATTTTGGGATAAAATTTTAATTGAAAATAAAATTAAAGTTACAACTTTCCAACAAAAAAGATCAATGAAAGCTGGTTTTTGTTTTAGAAAATTTATGTTAAGACTTGGTTCGATAACCTGTAACTTTAGTATCTTTCGTTGTTTTTGTTGTAAGAGTTAAGCGATTTGAAGAAATACAGAAAAAAAATTCTGAATGTTCTGAAACGGGTGCTGCCTTTTTTTTTTTTTAATTAATAACACTCAGAGGATGCCCCTACAGATGCAGTGTATTGTGTTGATCTTCGGAAAATAGGTTAAGGAGGAAAGAGGGAGTAGTTCATTTTTTTTTTGTTTTTTTTTTTTTTTTTTTTTTTTTGCAGCGACAGACCAAAGCCTCTGGTGGGAATCGAACCCACGACCCCCGCATGTTAGGCGAGCACGCTACCTATTCACCTTATTCATATAAATATTTCTCAGTTGGACGTATTATTAGTCAAACAACCCCCGGTCTTAGCGGTCATCTTTGTTGTTTCCATTTTTTATATTAACAAAAGGAAACAACAATAACAATAAAAATCATAATAATGATAATTGCATATGCTGATAATGATCATTATCATCGTAAACAAAATTAACTGTGATATTGATTTTTAATTTTTTCTCGACTGACGCCCTTTAGTCGAGAAAAAAACGTTTCAATTCCTCTAAGTCTAAAAGGTTGGACGGCTGGAGTGTATCACATGTGTTATTCAGAAGAGAAAAAAAAGTGAAATCATTTTTAGAATCACGCACGTATTCAGCACTTCATTAAAAACAGCACAGTAACAATAATGAATTTAAGGCGACAAATATGCAACATGTTCTTGAGATGTTGTATAAGGTTTTTCGCATCATATGTATTTTTTTTTTTTTTTTTTTTATTAATTTTTAATGCAGGAAGTTAAATCTGAATGCTGGATATAATAAAAATTATAATTATGAGTTTAATGAAATAAATGTTGAATGTCTGAAATAAGCGAAGCAACTGCAGTAAAAATGAAACTGCTTCAACAGTCGCTTCGATTAAGGTAGACCGTTAAGCAGCTAAAAATAAGATGCAATGATGTCATTCGTTGCTCAAAGATTTAATTTTTTTTGTAAATGACTGTAGTCTCTTGAAACGAACTTTAATAAAAAATATTTCGAAGCCCAGTAAATTTAACGACAATTTCTGGATATAGGAATCATCGACACAAAACCCTATCAAGAATAACTTTTAAATTAGAACCTTTTAAGACCCCATAGAATCGGTATGGAAGCCCTACTATTTTCTGTCATTTCTAAAATAATATTCTCATCACATAGCCTTATTTAGTGTGAAATAATAAACCGGCGTGTGACTGAATCAGCACCACGTATGACAATAATAATAAAAGTTAAATAATAACAATTTCAACAAAAATGTGTTCAAATAAATTTCGCATGCAAAAATATAATTATTAGAATTTACGGAATGTCCAACAGGAAAACAATACGTGTACTGTTAAATCTAAGTGTGCGGAAACTGAATTCAATACATAGAGAAAACAAATTGTTGGTGGCTAGCGAACCGAATTACGATTACATTATTAACAGAATTTCGGGTATTTTAAGACTAAATAAAGCAACAAAATTATTGATTTTAGAATTCTCTAATGTTTAGTAAATTGGGAAATTAAAAAATCGCTGACAACAAATTTAAAAATAATAAGAAACAAGTAAGAAAATTATAGTCGGTCTAGACCGACTATACGATACCCTATACCATGCGTTTAGAAACCCTATCTCTAAGGCCCAACTAACTGGACATAGAAAATAAGCAAAAACCAAATTTGAGTGGTATTTTTATTAATTTTTTTGGCTGCAGATATGAAAAAGTTCATATCGGATGCTATATCTATATGGGGACTAGGTCCAAAAATGGACCGATCCTGAAATAAAGTCTCCTGTAATTTGCAAAAATATATACAAACAAAATTTGAGAAGAATCAGTGCAATATTTTTGTTTTTTAATAGATTTAAGTGAAGATCGGGAAGCAGCTCTATATGGGGCCAAAGGTATCATTTTTGGACTACTAAATAGTGGATGTAATGAACGCATAGAAACCCAATTTGAGTAAGATCTATATGACAATCTGGATCTTATGGCAATTTATGTCGATTTCATAGGGGTAATTTGTATGGGGGCTAGGTCTGAACATGGACCGATTCTCACCAATTTCAATAGCGTTCATCCCATGGCCGATCAAAGCTTACATACCAAATTTCATCAAAATATATTCATATTTGCGACCTGCAGTTTGATTACAAGGTTTACATGGACACACAGACGGACGGACGGACGGACGGACGGACGGACGGACATTGTTAAATCAACTCAAAAAGTGATTCTGATTCGATCGGTATAATTAAAGATGGGTCTAGGTCAAATATTTTTGGTTGTTACAAACAGCAGCACAAAGTCATTATACCCAAACCACATACTGGTATAGGGTATAAAAATATGGATTCATTTGCAGCAAGCGGCAGATAAGTAGAAACTTTCTGGGCTAATATTAGAAATGACGTAAATTGGATAACAAAATTTAAAATCACCTATATAAAGTGGGGCACAAGTCTAGTTTAGGGGCGATACGCCGAATTTTCTGACTTTTTTGTGGAGGGGTTAGGGGTTTTTAGCGTGATTTAGACAAACAAGATATTTTTTTTTTGTGGCGGACCATATTTTCCGAATTATGTCAATGATTTATATATCTATAATATTAAGAGGCTAGGCGACTTCTTGTGACCGATATTTTGTTCTACCGTTTTATTCCGATTTTGACCAAACGTATATTATTTGAAAGGTATATCTTTTTAGCCGTTTTGCAGATTTAGAGATTTTTTTGAAGTTTTTTCTTTATTTTGAGTAAATTGCATTTAAAGTACTAAGACATACATACTAACACTTACATAAAATTACACATATGCTATGTGTGTTTTATTAAATTTGTTAATGAGTTTTTTATCTTCATTCGCAATAATAATAAACCATAAAAGTGTTGGTTTGTGAATTGGCTAAGTTTAAAAAAGAGCTTCCTAGAAATTGCACTAGAATTTCGAGCATTGGAATCTGTTAGTATATGTGACGCGCAAAATAAAAAGGGACCTAAGGGTAAAATTATAATAAATACTCATCTATAATTCTTTTAAATCGTGAATATCACTGTGTTAGTACGAAATTTTTTTCACATAACCTTATTATGTTATTCGCAAAAATAATTTAAAACTAATGACATTCTTTCTGACTGTTTTAGGATGAAATGGTGGACGAATTCGAAGAAGTAGATTTACATTATCGCTTCCCTGATGACAAGGATGATGACGATCACTTCTCAGAATTATCGGATAGTGACTCTGAAGATGATACCGATAATATGTACCTTGAAAAATCTGATCTTGATTTACGCGAAGAAAAGGTAGTTGCTCGAATGTATGGTTCAAAAATACCTCCGTGTTGTTCAAATCAATGCAATGAAGTGATCCCTAAGAAGATGTCTGTGGATTTTCGTACGTCTTTCATGAATTTAGATAAGGAATCCCAAGATTTAATTATTCTCGTGCAACTGGCAGCTCACCGTGACGATGCAATGCTCAGGTCAAAAGTTGGTGATCGTTCGCGAACTATAAAGAAACGGTACAATCAGATATATTATTTTCGAAGTTTGCCGATATGCCGTGATATGTACTTCTTCCTGTATACAATGGGAATTAAACGCTACAAAAATGTAATCGAACATTACGACAACAATGGTGTTTATCCACGTGAACATGGCATGACGAATAAAATTAATCGTACAGATGCTTTAACTACTTTGGAAAAAAAAAAGAAATTGTTTCATTTATCTGCCGTTTTGCTGAAGCTGTTGCTATCACTTTATCTGGACGTCAACCAAATCATCGTGATTATCGTTTATTGAAACTTCCAACTACTGAAAGTAAGACTTCTGTTTACACTAGATACACCAACAGCGTCGAACCGGGTGGTAAAATCGTACAACTTCGCACTTTCCAAACGCTGTGGAAGAAATATTGTCCCTACATCGTCACTATGAAGCCGGCATACGACTTGTGCGAATTGTGTCGAAATCCTGCAAAAGATGCTGTTAATACAGTAAACGTTACTGAAGTTGAAAAAGAAGCAGCACTGAAGGTGTATTCTGATCATATGCAATCTGCCAGCACTCAGCGAGAGTACTATAACGACTTGAGAATATTAGTCAAGCCTGATCCAAATACCATGTATCCAGGTATTCCAGAGAAGGATTATCTAGTAATATCTATGGATTATGCTCAAAATATTAGCTTTCCGTCGGGTCCACAGCAAATAGGAACTGCATACTTTAAATCAGGTCGCAAAACAGCAATTTTCGGAATTACAAACGAACGTCAAAATGTTCAACATATCTTCTGTATTGACGAAAGCGATTTCATTGGAAAAGGTCCGAATTCAGTAATATCAATGCTTGATTACTACCTACGAGATGTGCATTCAACTAAAAAATTAGTGATATTCGCTGATAACTGTGTTTCACAAAATAAAAACAATGCGATGATACGATATTTACAACACCATGTCGATACTTCCAGATGTGAGTCAGTTGAATTGAACTTTTTGTTAAACGGACATACAAAGTTTTTACCTGATCGTTTATTCGGAGTTTTCAAATCAAAATATGCCCAAACTAAAGTCGACTGCTTCATGGATGTAGTTGATTGTGTTAGAAAATTATCTCGTAATGGATTTAATGTTCCTGTACCTATTCGACTTCCAAACTCAAGTGAGCCTGTTGTTGAGTGGAGAAAATGGGGCACATACTTCTCCACTAAATATAAAATTTTAATTGGAATATCGAAGTATCATCACTTTGTATTTATTGCTCAGTCACCAGTGCAATGTAAACTGTTTGCGAATTCAGCAAGCATAAATGAAAACATACATCTGAGTAACAATACCAGTTTCGATGACAAACCAATTATAATTCCGTCACCAGGGTTATCGATGAAGCGTCAATGGTACTTGTATAAAGAGATCCGGGGTTTATGTTTTGACGATTCAAAACAAGATTCGGTTGCTCCTCTTCCTTTGGTCTCTGGAAATGGAAACGAAGAGGAAGATTCGGTAGAAGTGGAGAATCCTCAACAAGTGGAGGCAACAGACGTTAAGAAGGAATCGAAAAAAAATAAAGGACCGGTACCGTCAAGTTCAAAGGAACCAATTCGCAAGAACCGTCGATTAAAATGATTTTTCTATTTTTTTAAATTGTTCATAAGGAAAAAAATAAATAAATATATGAAAATAAATAAATTTTACCGTTAGGTCCCTTTCTATTTGCGCTTAGAATCGTCGACTTCACTTTTATAAAACGCGCATATCTCTGGGAGGGAACACTTTTGGGGCATGGGATCGGTCACATTCGATGCTCAGATGTTGTCCACATAAAAAAAAAGTGAAAATTGAATTTTTTACTCTTAGGTCCCCTTCTCTATGCGCTGTCACATATGTAACTCGGTCTAGACTGACTATACGATACCCCATACCATGCGTTTAGAAACCCTATATCTTACGTCCACCTAATTGGATATAGAAAATAGGCATAAACCAAATCTGAGTGGCATTCTTATTTATTTTTTTTTTTGGCTTCGGATATGGAAAAGCTCCTATCGGATGCTATATTTATATGCGGACTAGGTCGAAAAATTTACCAATCGTTACTATATTTGGTAAGGTCACTTATTTTTTGCAAAAAATATATAAGAACCAAAATCTGTGAAATATTTCTGTTTTTTGATAGATTTAAGTGAAAATCGGGACGCAACTTTATATGGGGGCTATGACTAAGAATTATCCTATACGGCTTATTTTTGAGCTACTGATTAATGGATGTAATAAACACACACAAACCCAATTTGATCGACATCTATATGATAATTTGAATCTTATGGCAATTTAAGTGGATTTCATAGGTGTCATTTGTATGGGAACTAGGTCTTAACATGCATCAATTTCATGGCAGGGCCGATAGAAGCTTATATACCAAATTTCATCAAAATATATTCATATTTGCGACCTGTAGTTTGATTACAAAGTTTACATGTACACACAGACAGACGGACGGACGGACAGACAGAAGGACGGACATTGCTAAATTGACTCAGAAAGTGATTCTGATTCTGAGTCGATCGGTATAATAAAAGATGAGTCTAGGATAAATACTTTTGGTAGTTACAAACATCAGCACAAAGTCATTATACCCTGACCACTGTTATCTAGCAAAGACAATGGAGATAAGTTCAGCGTTACATTCGATGAATGGACGTCAATCAGAAATCGACGTTATCTTAACACAAATTTCCATTGTAGCGAAAGCTTTTGGAATCTTGGCTTGAGTCGTGTTTCAGAGTCTATGCCAGCAGATAAATGCAGTGATTTAAAAGACCACGGTATTTCACTACAGGCGGACATTTTTGTGCTGACAAACGGATGGTGCTTCTATAATGAAAAAAGTGCGAAAGCTTGTGAATGTAGATCATAAACAATGTCTGATGCATGGCATACAACTAGCGGTTATTAGCCTGCTATATAAGCAGAATATTTCTGATGAACGAGAATTATTTCGCTGTGAAAAAAAAAACACAGATAACGAAGAAGAAACTGATAACGACGATGATGATGGTTATGATGGTATGCTAATAGTCGAAGAAAATGTATGTAAGAACAAGATTAACAGAACTTATTGTTCTGATGTGTGTATATGCATTGATTATAATAATTCAGAGTGTAGTTAAATTGTGTCACCATTCGTCAACAGTGATGTAACATTACATAAATATGTTAAGGAAGAATTTGGTAAAGAATTAATGGAGTTTATTAGCCATGCTAGAAAGATTTTATATGCTGAAATATTGGGTAAGGAAAGCACTTATTGATTCACATAATAATACTTTTATTTAGGAAGATGAATTCCAGCTACTCTCAACAATACTGTCAGATTTAATCCCTGTTAAAGACAAATTCTCTATAAAGAAGATGTTACCTTAAAATTCATGTTGGATGAGCTTGCACCGCAAAATGCATCACTAAGTATTGCATTAAAAACTACATTATTGTACTTAATTTAGGAGTGTTTGGCTTATTCCAATCATTGCAGTAATAACTGACCCATCACAGCCATCCAGATTGTACTTTTTTTCATCAGAACAATCCGACCTGACAAAGAAAACACAAGAAGTTTAGAAAAATTTTTCTTTATTTCTCAACATAATCACATTTTTTACGTTTTTTAAATAGAAAATAATCCAAAGGAGCTACATCTGGTGAATAAGGTGCGTGATGAAGCAATTCCAACTTTATTTCATGGATTTTGGCCATCGCAATAGTGGATATGTGAACCGGTGCATTGTCTTGATGAAACAACACTCGCTTTTTCGTCGAATGCGATCTTTCATCCTTAATTTCATTACTTAAATGTTGCACTAAGTTAGCGAAATACTCGCCGTTAATTTTTTTTTTTTCTTTTTGAATAATCAATAGAAATTATTCCACGCGCATCTCAAAAAACACATTCCATACCCTGTCTTCGCCTTCTTTGAACACGATTCTCTCATTTCAGTCCACTGTTTTCACTGTCCCTTTGTCTCAGGTGTGAAGTGGTGGACCCATCCTCATCCATTATTACGAATCGACTCAAAAACGCGGCTGTTTTGCTGTAAAACACCGCCAAATACTCTATTGAAACATCATCACGACGTTGTTTTTTGTTCTATTGTGATCAAACCGACACCCGTCTTGCGGACAACTTTCTCGTCTCAAAAGTTTTGGTCAATATGCGAAATTGAAATACCTATCATTTCAGCTAGCTCACGCACCTTCAGCCGACGATTATCCAGTACCATTTTGTGGATTTTCTGAACCATTTCTGAACTCTACCACCCAATATTTTATAGTCATAAACGAAGGAGCAAATTCCTCCCAGAGTATTGGTTGAACTGAGACATTGCAAACGCAAGTTTTGAAATCTTTTACTTTTAATGGCTTCAAAAAATACTAAGCAATGAAGCGCCTTAAAACTTAAAACATTGTTTTATAGGGTTGCACTGTTCACCAAAGTAATTTTTTAAAACTACTTCCATCTAATGAGTGATTTTTTTTTTTAGAGTTACAGAACTTTAAATTGAAGTAAAGCAAAGAAATATATTTTGAATATTAATTAAACTGGCTTTATTGGATAGATAATTTGATGGCATTAATGTTTAAATATGATTTGGGCTATGAAGCTACCACAACTGGCACTTACATAGCTCAATTTGGAACTTCAATTTTCCCACACTTTTCCTAGTGGCCAATAAAGAGGGCCATTACGTGAAATTATTTTTTCATCAAAAGTTTCTTTGAGTAAATTAATTGAAGGCTGCGCTGTGTGGTATTTGGCGCCGTCCTGCTGGAACTATATGTCAGCGAGATTAATGCCAGTAAATTAAGGTACGAAAAAAATTGTTATCACTTCCTTATACCGTTCACTGTTGACAGTAACATTCTACTCATCATCGTTTTTGAAGACATATGAAGCAAAGAGTCCGCCGGCCCATACATCTCACCAAACAGTAATTTTCTGTGGATGCAATGGTCTTTGGACAAAAGCTTGTGGATTAATTTCACCCCAATTGTGACGATTTTGCTTTTTTTTGTGCCCATCAACCAAAATTACCTTCACCGTTGAACAAAAATTTTTGGAAAATCAAAATCAATATCAATATGCTCGAATTGGCGGAGTATATAATGGTCGTTTGGTTTTAATTCTTGAATATTGAAAGGTCGTTAACCAAGATCCTTTAGTAGCATCTTCCATAAGGTGGATGGGCACATCCCCATTTGCAGAAAATGGCTCCAAATTAATTGTTATGGGTCTTCTTCACTGATTTGCTGTACAGCGGCTAAAGCTTGTTTAGTGCGCAATGTTTGGCTTCTTATGGGATGTACGTTATTATTAAGAGTAAACGTGGTGCTAAAACGATCTATATTTGTTCGAATAAGCTGCTCTCATGGACGAAGTGCACTGTATCTTTGAGTAACAGAACCCTTATTTTAACAGAAAATTTCAAAGATTTGCAAGCGTAGATCTATTCGCGATAAAATGGCAAACCCAACTAAACAAAGAGCAACTATAACCTGTTAAATCGGTAGTCAGATAAAGCAGTATTACCAACTCAAAGTTGTGAACCTCTAAAAAACAACCTTTATATGTCAGGTCAGGTTGTTCTGGGACCGTCCCAGTAAATATACCAGCATCAGCAAATATGCTGACTTATCGTAATTACGTCATGTGTAATGTGTTTTTCCTGAAACTTTCTTCACTTGATTTACTTCCACCATTGTCTTGATTATAATCTACACGGAAAACATTTATATTTACCAAAGAAGCATTCAAAGAACTGAAACAGTTGCTATTCATGGGAGCCGTATGTGCAGAAACGTGTTAGTTGGTTAGCACCACCTCCAAAGATTTTGCAAGCTGCAGAAGTCATGAATTCAAAACAACATTTTATTTGATACTAGTATGTTGCTTGCGTTTCTAAGTAAGTTACGGCGATACGTAAATACTTTGAAATTTTCCCTAACAAAGCTGGTTACTTAGAAGTTCGGTTTTTAACTGAGAGCTACATATTGTTAAGTGGCGACTTTATTTAAAATTTAACACAATTTAATTATATGTCACCATTTTTAAATATTTCTGTATCTTAAATAAATATTGGAGAATATATCAATTTTTCTTAAATATCTTAAGCAAATAATTTGCCAAAAAAAAAAAAAAAATTATGCATTTTATTTTAACTCCGTAGCATTTATTAAAGTTAAACAACAAATATTGAAGCTATGATTTAAAATCAATACAAAAACTGAGGAACTCAACTGAAATTCAACAAAATGTGTTAAAATCTCTTAAGGCGTGAAATGAATTTAAGTATACGCCGGGAACTGTGAGATCGTCAACTAAACATATGATGTTGAACATAAAGGAGGAAGTTTCAAAAGAAAAAAACTTCCCCAGAATAAAACCACACCAAGGTTTTTTTTAAAAAACAATTATGGCCAACTAATAAAGCAAATCAGTTAACAACATAAAAACAATAATGAAAAAAAAGACAATGGTTAACCAGAAGTTCATAATAACTTTGGCCTTTTGTAAAAAAAAATGCAATTTGCGATGAACGTTTAGTATGCACAAGAAACAATAATAAAACAAGCATGAATGAGAGTTGACGCTTTTTTACAATGCTTGTGTTAACCATTTGAAGGGTGAAGTGGCCAAAAGAAAGTCAGGATTTTTGAAATGTAATGAAAATTCTGTTCTTTCTCCTTCTATTTTCCTTAACTTTCTGAATGACCTTCTAAGTCATATCTTCAAACCTCAGTTGCCAGCAATATTTGTCATTAATTTTTCTTCAATTGCAGGTCAAGCCTTTTGGAGGATGGGGGGCAAAAGGCGAGCAAGGTACGGCACACTTAATCAAGTCCTGTTAACAATCTCTGAGTATAATACAGAGAATAGGGTTGATTTTAACGCGCGGAAGGCTCAATGTTGTTTTCTTACCCATAGGGCTTAGGATGCAAAAATGTTATCTGCTTATGTGGGTGGCATAGGTATTGAGGAATAGCATACTCTGGACGTTCTAGGCATGAGAATTCAATACAATGTCAAGTGTCTTGGTTTTCTAAAACGGTGCAGAAGTCAATTTTGGAGCCACTGGACCGTGTGAAAAGGAGGGCGTTGATGATCATTACTGACAGCAGGGTATCCAACTCTATTGGCACATTAGAACATCGTCGGAATGTGGGTTGTGTAGCACTGTTCTATAAATACTATCATGGAAATGCTCTTCTGAGATTAGCGAACTCATTCCAAGTGCCCGAGTTTCAGTTCGCTCTACCTGTTTCTCTAGTAGATCACATCCATTTGTAGTCTATGGTCCAGTTGATCACACAACGCATTACAAAGAAAAATTGCTTATCAGTCGAACTCGTCGTATCAGTCGAACTCGTCGTATCAGTCGAACTCGTCTAATACAATTTAATCAAATTTTCACAATCACTACTCCCTCTTTCCTGCTTCCCATAACTTATTTCCCTGAGTGTTGGTTGATAATAAAAAAAAAATAAAAAAGTAAATAAAAAAAAAGAATTGCGAGTTTGTCATTTAAAAAACCAGTGTGCTATGCGCGAATTGCAATCAGGTAGCTGAAGACATACTGGAACCGGCAAATTCGGACCTGATAGTTAAGAAACCCATCACTACAGGCCACGAGTCAAGGGTATATGTGCTTCACAAGCTAACTCTGAGTCAGTAATCCCCTACAAGAATATAAAATAAAATATTTTTTTGGTTGATTTTTTCCATATAGTCCGCTTAAGATACACTTCTCCAGCGATTCTCCAAAGTTTTTAAGCCTTTCGCGAAGGCTTTAAACGCGTTTTTCTCAAATCGGTGTTTTCAAAGACGGTGAATACGAGATATCAAAAAAGACTCAACCAATCGAACTGAAATTTCAACTCAGCCTTCTCTGATATATTACTCAGGGACCGATCCTAGGAATAAGATAATTATTTCTATTTGTTTTTATAACAATTTTTGGGGAAAATTTTGCTCGAAACTCAATTTTTTTTTTACATAATCGCCATTTCATCAAAAAACAAAATTTTGATTATTCCTTCGATCAATCCGTCGAACCATTTAAAGACTGTGACCTATTTTTTATTTCAGATAATCCAATTCAGAGATATAAACACCGCCAAGCGCCTTTTTCTGGAAGACCTTCGGGATATCGCCTACAGGAGCAGTACTATCTAAATATTGGGGATTAAGCCCAAGCATGACTCACTGACTATACACAAGCGTCGTTAAACCTATTCTAACTTACGTATCCGTAATCAGATGAACGTCAATGAAAAGGAAGTGCTACATTAAACCATTCCAGAAGACATAGCGCCTTCCACTCAAGATTAGAATTAACTTGAAATATATCGCCGACCATATGACCAGACACCCAACAATTTTGGACCAAGTACCGGGATCCAACACAGTGAATATTAGCTGTGATAGAATCGCGGAAGCTTCGACGAACACACTCTGCAGTATACGAATACCAGACATGGAAAACTGGATGGACGGGAATATTCTGTAAAACCTTCCAGGGTCACACTACTATACGGACGGATTTAGTCAGCATGGTAGAACTGACATAGGTTTCTATGATGAGGACCGCTCTATTGGTAAATACCCCCAGCTTACGGACCACATCTACATCTTTTGATACACGGGGAATCCCAAATACCTGAAACGTGAAAATATTTACAGTCTAGCTGCTATTAGGGCGATATCCTCGAACAGAACTAGATCAAGGACTATCCTTAAGTGTAAGGAGGAGATTTCAAACTTCTCCAGAAGAAGAGACTTGAAATTTTTTTCATCCCAGGACAAAGTGGTATAATGGGAAACAAGATTGCTGACGAACCGCCTAGGAATGATTCCTTCCCGGAAAGAGTCAGCTTGAAAAATACAATACTTTTCAAGTCTCTCACATTGAAACTAGCGGACTGGGCGACCAGTTCGCATGTATCACTTTGGGAGGATACTGACGTGGGTAAGGTCACGAAGATGTTATGGGGCGCTCCCAACACTTCGAATACTAGATAAATCCTGATTGTAAGTAGAAGGGAACTTGGCATCCACACTGGACACTCTGAACTGAGAGCTCACCTATACCGCATAGGACGGACAGAATCCGTCACATGTAGAGCTTACGGAGAGGATGACGAAACCCTAGAACACTACCCTTGTTACTGTCCTGCATTTGCGAGAACAAGGGTCGGACAACTAGCCAACGACATCATACCCAGCCCGACGGGTCTTAGGGGGATAAGCTGGCAAACAACCAATAATTTTGCTGATGAAACCGAATTTTTAAGTTGAAGCCGGGATAGAAACCCGATGAATATGGAAATGTAGAGCGCACAACAACCCGACTCTTTGGCTTAAGTGTATATCCGCGTACAAGGGATATGAGCTATGCGGAGACATATCTCCTCTTCTCAACCTAACCTAACCTATCTGAATAATTATTACAGCAATAAAACACCTTTATAAAAAAAACTATTTAAAAAACGCCTGTGATAAAAAAAAATGTATAAAAAGTCACAGTTATTATAACTGCTCTGTTGTACTATCATGGTGTTCGGCACTCTGAATAACTTACGGAGAGACAAAGTGTAAATAAGCAATATTATCAGATTGTAATAAATCGTTTAAGATAGAATATACCCCGGAAGAGAACAGATTTGTGGGAGCATAATTTATTGCTTTTGCTCATTGAATTTTTGTGCAAAACTCAGCAAATAATATCCAAACAGCTTTCCTCCATTTGCGATATAATAAGTGTCAGTGTCTTTTTCTTTTTCTCAAAATTCAAATTATATTGAGTTTGAATTTCGTTGCAGAAAAAACGTTTACCCTTAAAGGTTTAACACTGATCGTAATGATGTTAAAGTTGATAATAATGATGGTGGGTAAAATTAGTAGAAAAAACGCGACAACAAAATGTCAACATTGAATGATAACAACTCTTGCATATAGATAAGTTATTTCTTTTATTTTTATTTTATTTACATTTTATTGCCTTAAGTTTGTTGGTAAAAACTTAGATTTTTTCTGCAAAAACATGATTATATTCTATACACTACCAACCATAAAAACAAATAAGAAAAAATGCGATGAGAAACCGTGGTTTGGAACTCAATTAGTAGCCAGAGAAATGAAAGTTAAATAAAGAGATGATTTATGCATTAGGGCATCCCGATTTTGCCAGAGTTTATTTAATGATACTAAGTACGATAAAAAATTTGGAAATCCCAATGAAGTCAATAAAAAAAAATTAATGCTCATCAAAGTTCAATTGACTAATAAATAATGGATGATAAATAATGTAACGTAGTTCTTTGACGATCCATCCTTAAAAATTGTATGAACTTATGTATATTTCCAAATCGATTAACTCCACCTTCAGGTTTATTAAAGTTTTAAAGTCAAGGAGCTTCACTGACGTTTATCTAGCAAATATCTCTAATAATACCCGTAAGAATTAACACCATTAATACCACCTTCTTTTGAATATAAACGCTTTGATATTAAAATGTAAATATATTTGAAAGTATAGTTAATCGCTTTGGCAAGTGAGGCTTTCATTTAGCATTAAAAAAAAAAGCAAACTGTCTTGATTTCATACTCGATTAAAGGCTGACATGGAAAATCAATGTAGAAAACGTATCCAGAAAAGCACTATGCGCTTTACATATATACAATTATTCGCATGATTCTTACCAAGGGAGCAATACAAGGATGAGTCAAAAAGACTTTGCAAAATCATATAAAGAGCAATATTGGAAGTTAATTTCATCATTTAGTTTTTGTTTTACTTATTTTTTTTTTACCCTGCACACCACTACGCAGAGGGTATATATCAGTTTGTTATTCCGTTTACAACGCATCGAAAAATGCATTTCTGACCCCATAAAGTCTGTATATTCGGGATCCTTATAACTCGCGTCGATATAGCGATGTTCGTCTGTCTGTCATTTGAAATCATTCACAAAATAAACCATTTATATGCACTAATTTCGTATTAAGTTTATCAAATTGTTTAATTTTTAAAATATTTTGTTTACATTTACATGTAAACATAAAACTTATGTATAGGGAATTAGAGACTCGGCACAGCCGAATTTAAAGCGCTTACTTGTTTTTTATACCCTATACCACTATGTGGTTTGGGTATAATGACTTTGTGCTGCTGTTTGTAACTTCCAAAAATATTTGACCTAGACCCATTTTTTATTATACCGATCGAATCAGAATCACTATCTGATTCGATTTAACGATTTCCGTCCGTCCGTCTGTGTGTCCATGTAAAGCTTGTAATCAAACTGCAGGTCGCAAATATGAATATATTTTGACGAAATTTGGTATTTGATCTTTTATCAGCCATGGGATGAACGCTATTGAAAGTGGTGAGAATCGGTCCATGTTCAGACCCAGCCCCCACACAAATGACCCCTATGAAATCAACATATATTGCCATAAGATCCAAATTACCATACAAATCCTAGTCAAATTGGGTTTGTATGTATATATTACATCCATTAATCAGTAGTCCAAAAATGATCCCTATTGGACAACTCTTAGTCATAGGCCCCATATAAAGCTGCTTCCCGATCTTCACTTAAATCTATCAAAAACAAAAATATTGCACTGATTCTTCTAAAATTTTGTTTGTATATATTTTTACAAAATACAAGAGACTTTACCAAACATGGTCAAGATCGGTCCATTTTTGGGCCTAGGCCCCATTTAGATATAGCAACCGATATGAACTTTTTCATATCTGCAGCCGAAAAAATTTATAAAAATCCCACTCAAATTTGGTTTATGCTTATTTTCTATATCCAGTTAGTTGGGCCTGAGAGATAGGGTCTCTAAACGCATGGTATAGGGTATCGTATAGTCGGTCTAGACCGACTATAATTTTCTTACTTGTTAATTTTTTTTTTTTGTATTTTTTTCCTTAAAATATGATTTAATACAAATTTTTTTTAAATATTATTCTAAAAAGCGTAATTACTCTAAGATTTTTTCGCAAAAAACATATTTCATTTAAAAATAATTTTGACATCATAAAAATTTTTCTCTCAGTGGTGCGTGGTAGAGAAGAAGAAAGCATATATTTCAAAAATTCATAACTACACTGTATTCTTAATCGGACCGGTTTAATGCATTTCAGGCTTCATCAGCGATTTATTGAACATTGTGATAATTGTTATGTTATAATTGAATAGATTGCTTTCTATATGAAATTTATCTACTTAGGGCGGCCTAACAAATATTTTTTAAATTTTTTTCCACACAAAATCTGTGTGTGAAAAATATTTCTGTTTTTAAACTCATTCTTTTAACTCAATACCTCTGTCTGTCGAGGGGCAACCCCATTCCCCTTATCCAATTGATCTGAAACATGGCCCATAGTCCAGTCAATTATTTAACTCAACATTTGAAAGAAAAGAACATGAGAAATGTTTTTTCTTTTTTATACACCGAGAGTTTGTACGAACAAGCTCAGCTTTTCCAATGTTTAGCTTTCTCTACGTTAACATAGCCAGATCAATTACAAGTCTTGTAATGTGAACAGCTCTTTGTTTTTGCCATTGTCCTCTAGATGGAAGTTAAATAGTTGATTAAGCATGAGTTGAAGTAATAGGCAGAAGGATGCTGAAGATGAACAAGTCGCTTTGTTCGAAAGTAGCTACTCCATATAGCGCTGTCTTCAATTTTTTTTCCCAATATTTCTCTTACATTACAAAAATTATTATCTTTCTTTCATTAGAAAAATATATACATGATCTTAAACCGAACAATAAATAGTATAATTTTATTTTAATTTTATTTAAAAAATATTAAACTTTAACAAATTTTAACCGATTCTAACTAACAAGGACTTGCTTTTTAAAATATTTAAAATATTTTAGTACGTAAGTGTTGAAATAACGTTTTCAGCCGGTAACTTCAGATTTTAAAAGTGGATTCAAAATTAATTTTAAAAGAATATTAATTTTTTTCGTGTTATCATACTCGTATCTAACTACTCTATGACTTAATTTTTTCGCAAGAAACATTTTTGTCGTCACTCCAAATTTTAGTATACGAGGGTGGTCCCAAAACAAGCCGACCTGATGTAAAGATGGCGGCAATAGTTTGAAAAAATTTCTTTGGTGAAGTGTCAACCTTATAAAACATATGTTTTAAGTCTCAAGGCACCAAGTTGTTTAGTATTTTTTTTTGGACCCATCAAAAGTAAACGAGCTCAGTGAATTTGTAAATTTGGAAAAAATTGGTCACCGTTATGTAATTCAGTATTTTCATTTAAAAGGTCTCAGTCCAACCAATATTAAAATCGAAATAGTCTACGACTATAAAAAATTGGGTGGCAGAGTTGAAACGAAACCGTAGTCATCGATCAATTAAGGTGGCATTTCAAAAAAAGATGTACATCGCATATTGACCGAAAATATGGAGATGAGAAAGCTGTCATCAATACGGTGTCGTGCTTTCTTATAATAGCATAAAAACAGCGTCGTGTTTCAATATAGTGTTCGGCTTTGTTTCACCGCAACAAATCCGAGTTCTTGCATAGATTTGTAATCATATATGAGACTTGAGTCCACCATCGCCTACCCGAGTCAAAGGAACAGTTAAAACAATCGATTAAAATGGGAGAATCATGTCCAAAGAAGGCGAAGACAGTTCCATTTGCATGCAATATAATGGCGTCTGATTGTTGGGATGTGCGTGGCATAATTTCTATTCATTATCATCAAAAAGGAAAAACAGTCAGTGGCGAGTATTATACTAACTCATTGCAGCGTTTAAGTGATGAAATTAAGGAAAAAATACCGCAGTTGGTGAAAGGAAAGTAACGTTTCATCAATGCACCAGTTCACACATCCACTATTACGATTACCAACATCCATGAATTAAACTTGAAGTGATGGCTCCAAGTTAAATTATTTGCCAACAACGAAGAAGCGGAGTCTGTGATTGATGGCTATTTTAAGGAGCTAGTTAGCTCTTATTAAAGGGTTTTTCTACAGGGACGCTACAAAAGTAGAAAGACAGGGACAGCAAACGACGCAATATTTCTTGCCGCTCTTTTGAAATTTCTCTTCAGCAAGGTTTGCCATTTCATGATGGAAAGATATACGAGCCAACAACTAGTCGAAATTATTAAAATTTACTACCGAAATTCGGAGTTAGTGGCCTCAACGTTAAGAGCGCTACGTCCAATTTATGGTCGTCATAATCGTCCTAGCAGATCAACAATTGAGCGTCTAGTGGAAAAATTTTAATCCACAGGCACAGTACAAAATGTTCCCGTGCCAGTGAGACAAAGAAGTGCCCGTAGTGTCGAGAATATTGCTGCCGCTGAGGCTTCAGTTGAAGAAAGCCCAAATGTGTCTCTCACACGTCGTTCTCAAGCGTTGGGCATCTCTGTGACATCGTTGTGGCGAATTTTGCGAAAAGATCTTGGCCTAAATCCTTACAAGATCAAATTGACACAAGAACTGAAGCCGCTTGACCACCAGAAGCGTCGTATGCCCGTGAATTGGGCTGAGCAACAACTTGAAAATGATTCAGATTTTCATCGAAAAATCATCTTCAGCGATGAGGCTCATTTCTGGCTGAATGGCTTCGTCAATAAACAAAATATGCATTATTGGTCAGACAGCAATCCACACGTACTCCATGAGTCATCATTGCATCCCGAAAAAATTACGGTTTGGTGCGGTTTATGGGCCGGCGGCGTCATTGGGCCTTACTTCTTCGGTGATGATCAAGGCCGGCACGTTACTGTGAATGGGAATCGCTACCGTTGGATGATATGGACATGGAGGACATGTGGTTCCAACAGGACGGCGCCACAAGCCACACAGCGAATGTCACAATCAATTTATTGGAAACCAAGTTTGGAGAACGTGTTATCTCACGAAATGGTCCAGTCGATTGGCCGCCTCGGTCGTGCGATTTGACGCCGTTGGACTATTTCCTGTGGGGCTACGTCAAGTCTATGGTCTATGCCAACAAGCCAGCGACGATTGATGAACTTCGTACAAATATCGAACGTGAAATTGCAGCAGTATCGGCCGATTTATGCTTGAAAACCGTCGAAAATTGGGTTCAGCGCCTGGACTTCTGCAAGCGTGCCCGTGGTGCCCATGCAAAAGAGATGGATTTCCATACATAATGGCATCGAAAGTACTTTTACAGGAATAAAGAATTTCATTGATATCCAAAACCGTTTTTGTTTTATTTAAAAAAAACTTTTGTAGCGCTCCTATTGAAAAACCCTTTACAAACGTGAGATCTATGCTATTGTATATCTCTGGGAAAGGTTTATCGAGCTAAAAGGAGATTATGTTGAGAAATAAAGAACATTTTTGCCAAATTTGCTCTGTTTGTGCGGTCGGGTCGGCTCTGGGACCGTCCTCGTACTTCTTAAAAATAAGGTTTTCTCTTAACATTTTTTTACAGAAGGAAGTGAAAGTTGTCAAAGAATTACCAATGACATTTTAGTTTTCCCAAAAATGGCCTTGCTGCATTGTGTGAATTTTTTTTTTTTTAATATTCTCCTCAAATGTAATTTATTAAAAGCGAAACAATTTCCTGCTGGTCTAATGAATTTCTATAAACATATTAGGGTAGCACTTAATAAAAAAAAAGTGTTCAAACTCTAGGCTCCACCCGCTAGAAATATGCGAATAGCAAAAAAACTGAGAAATACAAAGTTTTGGGTCAACCAGAAAAAATTTAGAGGTGCCTCAACGCGACTGAAAATTCCAAGTCTTTTATATGGGGAAAATGTGACTTTTTATCAGATTTAACGAAAATTCCGTTCAATAGTCTAACTTTTTCGACAAGTTGTTATATGAATCGATTTCACTACTAAACTATCTTTTCAAAAAGCTATATAACTTCAAAATCGAATAAAAACTCGCCAAGAAATAACAAATGCCACTTTTATGCCAAAAAAAAACTCTAGCTCATGAAATGTGATGAACATTTTTTCAACTTTAACAAATTGATTAAAGCCATAATTTTTTTTTTGTCTCTATAGATATAAGCACTCAGATATGAAGTATTGTTTTATTACCACGTTGTTAACCTATTGCGAAATGAGACCAAAAATGGGAAATTTTTTTGATAAAATTTTGAAAACTCCATTTTTTAGTTTTAAAAAATTTTCTTTAACAAAATTTCATAAAATGGATTTGGCACTTTAAAGTTTTGTTAAATATATGTGGGAGAATAACTGTGGGAATTTTTAAGTAAATTCCTCTTCCAGAATATTTATACAAGGAATTTTTTTTTTTGTGGATTTCGAGAAAAATTCGTTTTTTGTGAAATATTCAGTAAATGTACTCTTTCTAAATACTTTGTATCAAAATTTTATCAGTTTTCTACTTTCAAATGTTATATTTTATCATAATAGCCTAGTGCTTCGGAAAAAATAATGTGACCCTATTAACCCTTTTGGAAGTGGTGTCACTTATGACCCCAAGCTAATAAAAGACAATTTATTTAAAAAAAAAATATTTTGTAAGTGCTCTTGAATTTTTAGTTGTGACGCTTAAAATATAATAACCAAATGTGCAAGTCTTCCATGCTAAAAATTTGGAATAAATCGAACAACGTTAACACATTCCTTGCCGAGGCCAAACTATGAATTTTGGCATATTTAAATAAATTAATTGTTCCAGTAAACTAGATTTTTTTATTTATCGTATGGCTCTTGTTCAAAACAAACTACATAAGTATTTAAACATATTATTAAAAATAAAAAACAGAGAAAGAAAATAAGAAATCATAAAAGAATATAAAGATAGGAATCAGATATTGATGTCAACATTTCTCAGCCACTCGGCAGCGGCAGGGCCAGCGCTGTTCAGTTCGGACAGTTCACCGGGAAACCTTCGATGAGGGCACTCTCTTATAATGTGGTGAATGGTTTGAACAGTGTCACTACAGTCACACAGCGGGGAGTCCGCTGAGCCCCATTTGTAAAGGGTAGCTGGGCATCTTCCAGTGTTCGCTCTAATATGGTTTAGCCTGACCCACAAAAGCCTTGGTAGGTCTGAGCTTGGCGGCATGCAGGTCAGATCTTGAATTTTAATGGCGTCATCGCATGAGGCTAGATTCCAATTGTCGGTCCAAATGTTTTGTGGATCGAAGTTGTTATCTGTGAGCATTTTGGCAAGCTTTAATGGTGGGTTTCGAGGTTGGACGCGATCGTCATGGGTGGTTTCGATATATTGATGTATTTTAAGGCTGGGATTTGCTATTATCTTACGGTGTTCACGGACTAGAGCATTTTGGCGTCTTATATTTGGTGGTTGTATATTACTAAGAACAGGTAGAAATCTTATTGGAGTAGAAGACATTGTACCTGTTATCAATCGCATTGATGCGTTGAGTTGTTGACATGTGGACCGTTGAGCCAGACCGGTGCACAGTATTCTGCAGTGGAGTATACTAATCTAATCGATGCCGAGCGCAGTGTTTTTGAGGAAGCTCCCCAAGTAGTTGAGGCAAGTTTTTGGATGATATTGTTTCGCGTTTTAACTTTGTTGGCAGTGTTTTCGATGTGTTTCCTAAATGAGAGGGTTCTATCAAGGGTGACACCTAGGTATTTTGGCGTCGGATTATGGGGTAATGTAGTGTTACCAAAACGTACATTTAGCTCTAGATTAGATTGGCTGTTGTTTAGGTGGAAGCATGAAACTTCAGTTTTATTTAAACTGGGACAAAGTCTCAATTTTTTAAAACAGGTAGCAAGTGACGTAAGGTCATTTGTAAGAACAGATGCTACATCTTCGGCTAGAGAGCGTTGAGTGGCTATAGCAATGTCATCGGCATATGTAAACTTTCTCGAAAATATTGATGGGAGATCATGTGTGTATACGTTAAATAGGAGAGGAGCCAGTACTGATCCTTGAGGGAGTCCATCATTAAGTTTACATTTCCTGCTTTGTTTGGTTCCGAGATACACTATGAAAGGGCGATCACTCAGCATGTTGTTTAGAAGCGTAGCCGTTCGAATGCAAGGTATAGCTTTTAAATACTTTCCACACCGTATCGTATGCAGCCTTAAGATCTACAAACGAGGCTACAGTCTTGAGTTTCTGTTGAAAGCCTGACTCAATGTATGTTGTTAGGAATAGGACCTGGTCCGTGCAGTTGCGGCCCGTTCGGAAACCGGCTTGTTCTACAGGGATTATATCGAGTATATTGGGTTCGATTCTATTACAAATTAGCCTCTCAAGTAATTTATATACTATGCTCAGTAGTGCTATTGGGCGGTAACTTTCAGGTTGTTCTTTTGGCTTGCCTTGTTTTAAAAGAGCGAGTATTTTGGATCTTTTTAGGTCCATAGGGATGTAGCCAGTTAGCATGATGTTGGAATAGAAAAGTGTCAGCCACTTTCGGGAGTTCTTCCCACTATGCAAGAAAAATTCAGGAAATAAACCATCAGCTCCTGCTGCTTTACCAGGTTTAAGTTGTGATATTGCACAATAGATTTCCTTTTCTTCAAAAGGTCCTGAAAAATGTGGTATAACTTGCGATTGACCTTTTAGTTGTTTAAGTTTCTTCTTTATATCAATAGTGCGTTTCTTATTTGATACGATTTTTGAGGTTCGTTTGATGTTTAGGGCAATGCTGTCTGGATGCATAGTCGACTTGGACTTTGCTATAGGTGTGCTATCTCCTAGTTTACGGAGAAGGCTCCAAACTTTCTGACTTGAGTGGGAGAAATTTGTATTTTCAACCGTATTGTGCCATTTTGCCATGCGAGCGTTATCTAGTGATTTCAGAAGTTCATCTGCAATTGTCTCATCTTGCGTACCTAGATATTCTTCGTGGAGAGCTTCGGTTTCCTCGGACCAACCTGGGACAAAGTGTTTACGGTACCCTCTGGGAACATGTTTCTTTGCAGTAGCAATTACCATTTTGACCATTCTGAGATAATTTTTGGGTTTGGGTTTATCCACCTTATGTTTGCATCGAGATCACGAGGAAATGATTTCCAAGAAGCTTTGCAAAAGTCCCATCGTGGTTTAGGAACTGATTCGACTAGAGGGATTTGTATGCCAGTTTCTAGGAATACTGGACGATGTCGGCTGTTTAGAAAGCCGTCAAGTACTTTACGGTGAATTAAAATGGGAGTGTGATCCTCTTTAAGACTTACAAAGGTCAGATCGGGGTTATATCCTCTTCGCCAGCGGCCGGAGTAAAAAGTAGCAGCATCATTTGCATCATAGACAAGATGTTTGTTATTGACCTCTGCCCATTCCACTAACATATTGCCACTTTTGTCATCGGTTGTGTACCTCCATGAGGCATGTTGGCTGTTGAAATCCCCAGTATACAATGATGGGGAAGGGAATGTGGGAAGAACTGAGTCATGCCATACAATATTTGGAGGTTTGTAAACGTTTACAATGTGTATACCAGAGACCTCAATTGTTATGATATATACATCTTTTTCAGCACTCGTATCAATAAGAGTAACATTTTCTATACCACTTCTAACGTACATAGCGGAGCCATAGTGCCGGTGATATATAACGCCAATAGCTTCATAGCCATCAATCATCCCACGGTTATTGAAATCCTCCTCAGAAAGAATATGTGTTTCCTGAATAACTACGACATCAATACCTTCGTTATTAAGAAGACCAAAACTTTGTATTTCTCAGTTTTTTTGCTATTAGCATATTTCTAGGGGGTGGGACTTTAAATTCGAACACTTTTACATATCTATAATATTAATAGGCTATGCGGTTTATTGTGACCGATGTTTTGTTCTACCGTTTTATCCCGATTTTGCCCAAACGTATATAATTTGAAAGGTATTTCTTTTTAGCCGTTTTGCAGATTTAGAGATTTTGAAATTTTTTCCTTTATTTTGAGTAAATTGCATTTAAAGTTGCTACTAAAACATACATACAAAATATTCAATGCTATGTGTGTGTTTACTAAATTTGTTAATGTGTTTGTAATAAAAATGAGTTTGTTTTTTTGTGTTGATTTGTGAATTGGCTATAATTGATTAGGATATTTTAGGGTCTTTAAGTAATGAAAAAATAAAATTTCCTAGAATTTGCGCTCGAATTTCGAGGGCTGGAATCTGCTAGTACATATAAAAGTTCATAGGATTCTGATGAATTTTGATTTTTTTTTAACTATGACATATCAGCTTGCAAACCACTGTGCTCTGTCGAATGAGTTGGTAAGGGGCGTGAAGTGTTTCCTTCTTTGAGTTGTGAGAATAAACAATATTTTATGAATGAATATTACATTTTTTTTGTTGCTTCTTTTTGGATACATGCAAAATATATGTTTAAATGTATGTATGTATGTATGTACATATGCAGAATATATGTTTATGATAATGTTTTTTTTTTTATTATTGTTGTTTGCTATTATTTGTTATTTGCATATGTCAATCATGTTTATGTTTCATATGAACTGCATAAACGTTGGACGGACGGACGGGCAATTTCAAAAATTTTACACACATACGATAGACATTCGTATGTAGCCATGATGAGGAGGCCATGTATGGATGTTTATTATTTTTATGCTTTTTTCTTTGCTTTTCTGCGGTAATTTATGAGAATTATGAGCAGTAAATAAATAAAATGTCATATGGAGCAGTCACACAAGCAAATACTTCCATTACACATACTCACTCACTTATTTATTTGTTAGCGATGATATGTGAGAAAAGGAACGTTTCCCCGAAAAATGTCAATCATATTATTTCCGTTAAAGGAAGTCAAAACGACACTATTTGGATAAAGCAAATAAGATTGTACAGTGCCTCACATCGAGAGTCGGCAAGTTATTTGGAAAACTTTATCAACGATGTTTAATATTGCGATTAATAATTTATTCATATATTTATCAGGCATTATTTTAAGTGCAAAATAAACAAGAAAACAATGATATCAATGACATCACAAGGGTTAAATGTAACGGCCACTTTTAAGCATATTACAAAAGTTCTTACAAATTATGCTCTCAACGATAGTCGGACATAGAAGAAGTAACAAGAATGTGATTTGATTTATCGTTATAATTTAAAATCGCTAATGATATTTGAATTGGAATGCTATTAGTTGAACGTGACCTGCTGTTTTAGATGGCCAGAGCTTGCCCGATTCAATTAAGGTAATCTACTTTGGAAGATCGAAAAATCGTTATTAGCACCCATTTGGATGAAAAGTTCAACGCGAAATTGCAAATATTAAAAAAAAAAATAGAAAAAAAATGTAAGTCAACGGTGTGACACAAAAGAAGCTTAGCCCCAGATCGCAGGTCCTTTTGTTTCTGCTTCAAACTTGCCACAATATTCAAAACAAATTTCGCAAAAGATGTTCATGCAGAAACGGTAAGACGGGTGCTACGGAGTAATAATCCAAATGGCCGGGTGGCTCGAAAGAACTGCCAACTAAAATAGAAAAAAAATCCTCGTTTTAGCATGTAAACACATGTCAAAGGATTTATCGTTTTGGAGTACGGTAATATTTATTTAATATTTTTTTTGTATATTGCACTGTGGCACATTTTCGGAGTCATTGTCTAGGGAGTGAGAAGTTCCAAGTCTGAGTGAAAATAGTACGCCAGTATAGTGTTCTCAGGCCAAAAAAAAATTTTTTTGCTGAGTATGAAATCGTCAACAATTCTTGTAAAAAAAATTATTATTAAAAAAAAAATTATTATCAGGAATCATTGATGATTTCATACTTCAGCAGAAAAAAAATTTTTTGTCCTGAGAACGGCAAGCCCTTTGGTGGTTGTACGTACTATAATTTATCTTTATTATCAAGAGAATCATTGGCGATTTCTTATTACATACTTCAGCAAGACTGTACTACATCGAGTGAAAAGTACATGGCCTCACATAAAGATGGCGTGACAAGTGTCATATTTTTTGTTTATTCAGTAGAGCCAAAATTCTGTCAAAATATAATGACATTTCATTAATAAAAAAAGTTTCCGTTATAAAAATTATGCCGTTATAAAAATTATCTTTACGTATAGCGTTGTTTGTCACAAACCATGGAGCGTTAGTGATAGGTCTTAGGGTTTTGGACTGGTACTTTTCTAGAATACCGGTATTGGACTTGCTTGCTGTTCCCCATAACTGAATTCCGTCAGACCACAGAATAGCTTTGTAGATTCTTAATTTATTGTTCAAGTTTAGTTCTGATTTTGGTCCCAACAGACAATTTTCAAATGTGTTTGTTTATCTTTAATATGTGGCTTCCAAGTAAGTCGCCTGTCTAGTGTATGCCTAGATATTTTATAGAGTTTTCTATAGGTATAGCATCTCCATTAGACCGGGTCGATTTGTGGGGAGGCAAAAAAATCGCCCATTGCTTAGTGAAAATCTTATTCTAGGGATCAAAATAAGAAACTTTGCCGAAGGAACCATACCTCTAAAACAAATTCTGATGTCCCAGAATTTGGGTCGAACTTTTGGGTAGGAGCAAATTTTGAAAAATCCCACTTTGACCCATTTAGAGTGCTCCAATCGAGTCCAAATGTATGACCGACCCCAGACTAACTTTGGAGGCGCGACCCACCCATGCCAGTGGCACACCCCCTGGAACTCCCCTGTGGGTTCCCCATATAAACATTTCAAAAAATCGCCAGTTTTGGCACTTTACATGAAAAAATCAGCGAAATGCCTATGTTTTTTTTTGTTTTTGAAGTTTATTTTTCTCTTTAGAAATTTATTTAGTCAGAACATATGTAAATGAATAAATGAATTTAACTTAGTAACAGAAATGAAATTAAAAAAATTTATTAGAAATTAGCGTTTTTACAACCCTTTTAAAACCAAGGCATCACTGTGATACATTTGCATGTCGTAAACTTAGTGGAGTGGGTTTTTTATTCAACCCTTTTAAAAAATCAACGTATCACTGTGACACAATTGCAGGTCGTAAAATTGCTTGTGTGGGTCTTTAAGCCACCACAAGACACAGCAGGTAGAATTGAAATTACCATTTCATTCTTATTACCTCGTCTCGTAGACCATATATAACGCAACAGTTTTTGTGAATGCATTAAGTCGTTGTGAAGAACTCAATGTGTGAAGTGCTAATTTCAGATAAAAAAATGTTTAAAAAAAATAATAAGTGAAGTGACCATTCCAAATCAAAAAGTTTACAATGAATCCACCATCCTCTACACCGCAAGATGTAGCAACAACAACATCAACAACTATCGAAAACCCAATGAGTCATATACCCAAGCATGATGTTACTGTTTTTGGTGTGTCTACTGATTTGACTGATCTTAATTTACCAACCCATCTGGATATCTTGAGATATTATTTTTAATTAAGCGAACGTGCTAAAACAGAACAAAAAAAGTTTTCCTATAAATCATTCACTATTCAAGTACAAGATAAGTTGATTGGAATTTGGGAAAAACTTGGTATGGAAATAATGCTGAAAAAAGTGTATGTAATAAATTGAATAGATTGCTTGACAAATATTAAGACCAAATCAAGAGAAGAAACAAAACCCAACAATTTACAGAGTATGTAAAATCTCCGGAAACAATTTTTTACATTGGAACATGTAAATGCGATTTGAAGGCAGCTCCATGTGCATGCGGCTTGGTTCCCGAACGCCTTAAAGAGTTTAGGCACGATCAACATAATCAGAGAAGACTAACAATGGATGCATTTGTGATGGAAATTGAAGAGCAAGGAGCAACGTGTATGTCATCAAGGCCAACATACCAAGATCCCGATGATTCAACATACGCACCGCCACCGGTTCAAGAAGATATGGATAGAAACACAAGTTCACAATACACAGAGAGATACGATTGTTTTAACTTTGCCTTGGTATGTGACAGATTTGGTGTGCCTGATAGAGTAGCATCAGCATTGGGAACCGCTCTTTTTCAAGATTTTAAAATTAAAGATAAGCATGGAAACCTCTCATCATGGATAAATCGAAAGTTCGCAGAGAAAAAGAGAAATGCAGACAAGAAGTGCTTCGCAAACGGTTAGATGATACAAATTTGTTAGCGTTTTCATTCGATGGCAGAAAAGATGATACTTTAACGATAGATAAAATTGATGAGAAGTATCATACTAGGATGGTAAAAGAACCTCATCTTGTTATTTTGAGAGAACCCAATTCTGAATTGATTGGTTACTAAGACTGGAACATGAAACCGCTGAATACAAAACAACCAAATTAAATGATTTTTTCAACGATAAAAATATATCACTGGATGCATTAATTGGAATATGCACTGACGGTGAGCCAACAAACACTGGAGCACACGGTGGAATTATACGACGATTCGAATTGCTGTTAAAAAGACCATTGCATTGGTTCGTTTGCCTTCTACACTTCAACGAACTTCCGTTTCGGCATTTGTTTGAAGCTTTGGATAAATCAACCAACACTGGACCGAGATCGGCAACCGGAAAACTGAGCAGTCAAATTCGAAACTTGTGAAACTCTTCCGGTAAGTTATTGATATCACTCATTTATTATAATTGTCAACCATTATTAATTATTTTATTACTATATATATTTTCAGGTGGTGGACGGCTTCCAGAAAATTGAGTTGCAAAATATGCCCCTGCTCCAGAAAAAATTGAATTTTCCACCGATTCGAAGTACTTATACGACATGGCCCATGCAATTTCTAGCGGCGTCGTTTCGGTGGATCTGGCTAACATCAAACCAGGGAAAATTGTACATTCTCGGTGGCTCACCAAGGCCGCTAGATTATTACGATTATATGTGACAACGGAAAATCCAGATGCAAATTTAAGAATTCTGGTTGAATTCATAATAAAATGTTATGTGCCAATGTACGTCAATATCAAGTATTACAGCTCTGTCGTGTACGGCAGTGCATTATTTTTCAAGTTCATTGGTTGGTCACGGTTTCTAGAACCTCGTTTACGCAAAATTGTCAATCAAGTAATTAAAGATAATTCATATTATGCGCATTCGGAAAATATCTTGTTATCAATGTTGTTTGATAATAGCAAAGAAAAGCGCGACTGTGCTATCAAGAAAATTCTACGCTATCGAACCGATGTTGACGACCCAACGCAACTTAGAGCTTATAAAAACCAGATATAAACTTTAATTGCACAAGTTACACGGACATGATCAATATGAATAACATAAATAACGTATTTGAACCACCATTCACGCGAAACATTCCGTACGATACATTGAAAGAATATTTAAATCAAGATGATCCACCGTTTAATGATCCAAAAATTCCATCACACATACAAGGAACGGAAAAAAACGTAGGCATTTCGCTGATTTTTTCATGTAAAGTGCCAAAACTGGGGATTTTTTGATATGTTTATATGGGGAACCCCACAGGGGAGTTCCAGGGGTGTGCCACTGGCATGGGTGGGTCGGGCCTCCAAAGTTAGTGGGTGTCGGTCATACATTTGGACTCGATTGGAGCACTCTAAATGCGTCAAAGTGGGATTTTTCAAAATTTGCCCCTACCCAAAAGTTCGACCCAAATTCTGGGACATCAGAATTCGTTTTAGAGGTATGGTTCCTTCGGCAAAGTTTCTTATTTTGATCCCTAGAATACGATTTTCACTGAGCAATGGGCGATTTTTAAATCGACCCGCCCTAATCTCCAGAGATAGTTAATGTAGAGCTGTCGCCCTTCCTTAAAATAAAATCGATATGTCCAGATTTATCGAAGTTTACTTTTACATTTCATTTGGTTTGCCATTTTTCGAAGAGATGAATTTCGATTTGAACAAATAGTGAGGCCTCTGTAGGGCAGTGACTTGTCGCAGCTATAGCAGTGTGGTCTGCATATGTAGCCGCCATAATGTTGTTTGCGATTGGCACATCTGCAGTGAAAATAGTGTACAAAATAGTGCCAAGTACACTTCCCTGAGGAATACTGGCTTCAATTTTGAATATCCCTGATCGCTTGTTTTTAGTTTTAACACAAAAATATCTATCAGCGAGATAGCTTTTGAAGAATAGGTAAAATGAAGCCAATATATATTGAATTATTTTGGAAAGTAGGCCTTGGTGCCATATTCTGTCAAACGCTTGTTGTATGTCGAGAAATATTGCTGAGCAATAACGTTTTCGAGGGCATCAGTTAATACATTTACAATTCAATGGCATTGTTCGGGAGTTGTGTTTTTATGATGGAAGCCAAACTGATCATCAGGAATCTTCGCAACAAAATGTTTTCAAATATTTTAGCGAAAGTTGCAATTAAACTTATGGGTCTTTTTGATGACAACATATATCCGGGTTTGTTCGATTTTGAAATCATTATAATTTTTGCACATTCCCACTGTGATGGAAAGTGATCTAATTTTAAGATGGAATTGTATATTAAAATAATACAGTTTTTTTAAATAATTTTCTTACAACGCTAGCAGTTTTCAAGTCGTAGCTAGGTGATTTATTTTCATTTAACCTTTCAATATCAGTTTTGACTTCCTTGGGAGTGAAATGTTTTAACGATAGGTCCATTTGGCATGGTGAATCTAAGAACTCGAGTATTTAATTTATTTCTTTTCTTTCGAAAGCGTTTGATGTTATTATGATATCGGAGGTGCAAATGTAAGATGAGGAGCATTGGACAAAACCTACTTCCCCTACCATATTACCTCCCCTTTTCTAGTTTCAATGTCAAAAAGGCGTTTTTTATTATGAAGGAAATATTTTTTACTAATAAAAATTGCATAAAACAATGGCATAGCTTAGGGGGCTGTTTTGGGATGAAACATCAGCCCCCCAAAAAAAATTTTTTTTGTTCGAAGAAAATTAATTTTTGATATTGCAACTTATTCCTTGTTTTAAGTACAGTTTCGATGCTAGATGGAATCAAAACTGAAATTTGATCCTAAATGTGCTTCACGTCCTTTACAATGACCTCTCGTGTTTCTTTTGTGAAAACAAATTTAATGGATCGACAATATATGTCCGAGAATGGAGCAGGGTTTCGAAAAAAAAAACTTTTTTCGCCTCTAATCGTAGAAAAAAGTTGAAGTGGTACCATTAATATAGAAAATAAGCTTTCGACTGTCAAATTGTTCTCCGTAAATTTTTGTTTATACGGATTCTAATCAGCCCTATCGCATCCCCATTTTATAATTAAGATCCGCTGTAGACTTAAAAACCTTCTCTTGTGCACTTATCAGTCTTTTCACTGTGAGTTATTAATGGCTGTAAACTAATTTCAGCACATATTTCAGTCACAGTGATATTATCCGTATAGCGCAACAATTTTAAGTGCTTTACAAGGTTATAAGATGGATAGAATTTAGGACTGCAGTGTTCTGTGTGCTGTCGTATTTCGAGGTATTGGTGATTCGATAAGTTTGCGTCTATTATCATGGCCAGCGCTTTATCAGCTGAAAGACGTGTGGCCCTTTTCATGAATGTACTTCTTGAAGGGGAAGCATTTGTTAATTCCTTGTCAAGATCACCTCAGTCCCTTTTTCCCCAAGTCGAACTTTCAGTTCAGTTGCCATATTAGATATAAGTTCTTTAAACTTTCATTGTTTTGTTTTCAGACAACACTCTGCGAAATCTTTTTCTTTTCTTCCGCAATTGGAAGTTTTTTTTTGAAGTTGATGGCGCAACATCGAAAACGAACACTGCAGCATTAATTTTTGTTTTAAGCCAAACGGAATTATTACGCATAAATCTGGGCTTCTCTTGTCGAGATTTATTTCCACCTGACTTCAAAATAGTAGCAAAGCTTTTGTTAACGTTGTTTCAACTGTTCCCTGTCCACATCTTTTTCAAAACCTGTTAAAACGTATTTTGAGACCTCTTTAAACCTTTGGGGTTTAATGTTTCTCTACCAAACTTTAAACAGTTTCTCCCACGCTATTTCAGACACTGTTAAAAAAGATGCTTTTGGGCAAAAGTTTTTCTTGGAATTGCGAACGTGGAATCTGATGGAATTTGCAAGTTTGAGTCTATCAAAATTTTAAGATTTTATCAAAATTCCTTACTTTTTAGTTGATTATGAAGCAAATTAATTAATTACACCAGTAAAAATATTAAAACTCGTTATTGCAATTCTTCAAGTTTAACTATTGAAGTTTACGTTAAAAAAAAAGGAAAAAAGCACGCATGACACACTTTTAATCACTTTAAATTTTGTAACTAATCAAGCTGTCAAATTTTTTTTGGCATGCATTTTAATAACACCTGCTTCAGAGATGTTATCATTCTAACGATATTTTGTGCTTCCATTCATTCCATTTTGTGGTTATTTTCGTAACAATGGGATATTTTTCTAATACATATGTAAAAATATATCATCGAATTTGAAGCATATATATATTTTTTTTAATCAAGTCCTCCTAGATTGGCAAGCTCTTCCACTGTGCGCCGTTGCCTTATTTTTTTGTTCATAGAGTAAAAAATCTAGCCACTATAATTAAAAATTTATTACTTTTTGTTTCTTAGTGTTGACAATCTTGGTTATAATATTGTGTTTAAAACACGGGTGGAGGGTATCAAATATTCGGCACAGTCGAATTTTACACTCTTACTTAATTCTTTTCCTCATTTTTATGCGAGTCTTATACTTTTAAGAACGTATTCATAAGTTTCTTAAACTTACAAATATAAACAAGAAGCTTTTGAAATCATTGTTTGCGTGAGTGGAGCTATTTTTTTTATCGCAGCTGTAAGTATAAGTATGGTTATCATTTTTTTAGTTCCTTTTTATTAATTAATATTTTGTTAGTTTTTGTTTTTTAATGTTCCATAATAAATATCTTACTAAATGTATTAAAAATATTTGGAATATTTAAAGTATTGTTAAACTTATTGTGACAACTTGCTCAATTTTCGCTGTGAGTCACTGTAGATACATTTATGCATACAAAAAAGTCTTTTCGAAAAATTAAATTCAATATAAAATTTGATTCTTGAGTAAAAGTGTGCTCTGTCTGAATTTGTATAAAAGAAGATGAAAACATTTAACTAAATTAGTTGTAGGCGCCAGTAATTGATAGAGTCAATGAACTAAAAATAATTTCGATTCGAATGTGTAGGTGTAGTTGTAAGTAGTTTGTGTTAAACTGTTTAAGTTTTTGTAGATAATTTTGGTTTCGTGAATTTCATAACAAACACCCACCGGAATCAATGCTGACATAATAGAAAAAAATTTGTGTTAATCTCCAAAAATACTAGCAGAAATCAATTAATTGTATTTTTTCTGTAAGAAAGTGGTAAATTTCATAGAACAATTTAATTGTAGTGAATAAACCAAGTAAGAGTGTTAAATTCGGCAGTGCCGAATCTTCGATACCCTCCACCTGCGTCTTAAACTCAATATTGCAACCAATGTTGGGTACGGCTGCCAACCTGATACTGAAATATTAACTCCAAATAGCAATGAAATTTAAAGTTAATTAAATAGTTAATGAAATTAAATTAAATTAAATTATATTAAATAATTAATTAATTAATGTAATTAAATTAAATTAATACCTTTCTTGTTGGCCAGTTTCTATTATAATTTCTTTCTATCAAACATAATGATCATGTCTTCTATAGAAAGGATTAATTACTACTAGCAGAGTCCAGCGCTCAAAATTCGAGTGTAATTTCTAGGCAGCTTTGTTTTTCAACTTAGCCAATTCACAAACCAACACTTTTATGGTTTATTATTATTGTGAATTAAGATAACAAACTCATTAGCAACTAGCATTAACACATAGCATATGTATAATTTTATGCATGCGTTAGTAGCAACTTTAAATGCAATTTACGCAAAATAAAGGAAAAAATTCAAAAATCTGTAAATCTGCAAAACGGTTAAAAAGTAATACCTTTCTAATAATATACGTTCGGTCAAAATCGGGATAAAACGGTAGAACAAAACATCAGTCACAAGTAATCGCCTAGCCTATTAATATTATAGATTTGAAAATTGCATTATTTTTCTTTTACTAGAGTAGAACGCCTATTAGTTCCCTAAATACTTCATATAACAACAATGCAAATCATTATTTAACGCAGCCGGCGTTATTATACCAAAAGTCTGATGCCTATAAGAATGTTTGAGACCTTAGAAGTTATACCATAACTCAGAAAAAAAAAATTAAATGATTATTGGCTAAAAATTCTTAATTAGAAAAAAAAATTCTAAGATATATTAATCTTAATTCGCTAGTAATATGTTAGTTAAAGAATATATTTAATAAAAAAAAAAAGAAATATAATAAAAACACGTAAGAAAATGAAGAAAATATAAAATTTTAATTTTTAATTTTTAATATATAATTTTTAATTTTTAATTTGTAAATTTTAATTTTTAATTTTCAATTTCTAATTTTTAATTTTTAATTTTTACTTTTTAATTTTTAATTTTTATTTTTAATTTTTAATTTTTAATTTTAAATTTTTAACTTTTAATTTTTAATTTTTAATTTTAATTTTTAATTTTTAATTTTTAATTTTTAATTTTAAATTTTTAATTTTAAATTTTTAATTTTCAATTTTTAATTTTTAACTTTTAATTTTTAATTTTTAATTTTTAATTTTTATTTTTAATTTTTAATTTTTAATTTAAAATTTTTAATTTTTAATTTTAAATTTTAAATTTTTAATTTTCAATTTTTAATTTTTAACTTTTAATTTTTAATTTTTAATTTTTAATTTTTAATTTTTAATTTTTAATTTTTAATTTTTAATTTTTAATTTTTAATTTTTAATTTTTAATTTTTAATTTTTAATTTTTAATTTTTAATTTTTAATTTTTAATTTTTAATTTTTAATTTTTAATTTTTAATTTTTAATTTTTAATTTTTAATTTTTAATTTTTAATTTTCAATTTTTAATTTTTAATTTTTAATTTTTAATTTTTAATTTTTAATTTTTAATTTTTAATTTTTAATTTTTAATTTTTAATTTTTAATTTTTAATTTTTAATTTTTAATTTTTAATTTTTAATTTTTAATTTTTAATTTTTAATTTTTAATTTTTAATTTTTAATTTTTAATTTTTAATTTTTAATTTTTAATTTTTAATTTTTAATTTTTAATTTTTAATTTTTAATTTTTAATTTTTAATTTTTAATTTTTAATTTTTAATTTTTAATTTTTAATTTTTAATTTTTAATTTTTAATTTTTAATTTTTAATTTTTAATTTTTAATTTTTGATTTTTAATTTTTAATTTTTAATTTTTAATTTTTAATTTTTAATTTTTAATTTTTAATTTTTAATTTTTAATTTTTAATTTTTAATTTTTAATTTTTAATTTTTAATTTTTAATTTTTAATTTTTAATTTTTAATTTTTAATTTTTAATTTTTAATTTTTAATTTTTAATTTTTAATTTTTAATTTTTAATTTTTAATTTTTAATTTTTAATTTTTAATTTTTAATTTTTAATTTTTAATTTTTAATTTTTAATTTTTAATTTTTAATTTTTAATTTTTAATTTTTAATTTTTAATTTTTAATTTTTAATTTTTAATTTTTAATTTTTAATTTTTAATTTTTAATTTTTAATTTTTAATTTTTAATTTTTAATTTTTAATTTTTAATTTTTAATTTTTAATTTTTAATTTTTAATTTTTAATTTTTAATTTTTAATTTTTAATTTTTAATTTTTAATTTTTAATTTTTAATTTTTAATTTTTAATTTTTAATTTTTAATTTTTAATTTTTAATTTTTAATTTTTAATTTTTAATTTTTAATTTTTAATTTTTAATTTTTAATTTTTAATTTTTAATTTTTAATTTTTAATTTTTAATTTTTAATTTTTAATTTTTAATTTTTAATTTTTAATTTTTAATTTTTAATTTTTAATTTTTAATTTTTAATTTTTAATTTTTAATTTTTAATTTTTAATTTTCAATTTTTAATTTTTAATTCTTAATTTTTAATTTTTAATTTTTAATTTTTATTTTTTAAATTTTAATTTTTAATTTTTAATTTTTAATTTTTAATTTTTAATTTTTAATTTTTAATTTTTAATTTTTAATTTTTAATTTTTAATTTTTAATTTTTATTTTTAATTTTAATTGTTAGTTTTTAATTTTTAATTTTAAATTTTTAATTTTTAGTTTTTAGTTTTTAGTTTTTAGTTTTTAGTTTTTAGTTTTTAGTTTTTAGTTTTTAATTTTTAATTTTTAATTTTTAAATTAATTTTAAATTAATTTATAAAGTAGCCATGCTCTTATACAAAATGTGTATTCGACCAATTATGAGTTATGAATTTCAAATATGGCTTGAGAGATCACAGTTGGGCTGAAAACTTCGTAGGCTAACACAGTGGAACATATTTTTTGATAAAATTCGTTTTTTTTTTTCATTATATTTCCAAAAACTTTAAACAAATGCCAAAAAAATTTTATTTAAAAATATTGAGGGAAAGATTTGCTAATTTAAATGCTTACATAGTCATGGATATATGAGAAGAATTAAAAATTGTCCAATATCAACTTTAAAAACAAAACTTACTGTGTTCCAATATTTTTTTGGGATTTTTTTTTTTTTTTGAAAAAGGATACAATTGGCAATGCTTTATTCCGAAATTGCACCACTGTAAATGGTTCGAGTGGCGTGGCCACATCTAATAGATGATGTTTAGCTTTAGATTGCTCTTCTTTGGTGGCTTTAGCAGTTGCTACATCTAAATTAGCATAAACCTGTAATACATAAAATAAATTAACATGTTAATATTTACTCATCTTGTAAATATATGAAATTTTTGTTCTTTGTTACTTAAAATTAGTAGAGTTTTCTATAAATTAGTATATAATGGAAGTGATATAATTAGAAAGAAGAGGCTGGTGTGTGTCTTTTAGCTATTGATCGTTTCAGGGAAATACAGCAGTAAAATATGTAGTCAGTCAAAGAAGTGTACGGACAGCTTCAATTTAAAAAACAAACACAAATAAAAAGTGGCTTGAATATTTTAAGATACAAAACAAAAATAAAAAATAAACACAAACAACAACAAAAATTTAAATTTTAAAAAAAATTAAGTACACTTAAGGTTTGCACTAGAGTTCAGAAAAAAACACAGTGAATAAAAAAACTCGTACATATATGTAAACAAACATAGCTTAGACCAACAAACACATATTTTTATTTTGATATCAATTATGTGTGTTTCTAAATTTTGTACGGTGCCAGAACACAATCATGACTGTGTTTCGTTTTAATATTTCGTTATGTACACGAACATGTTTCTATCACGTTATTTTTTGTAAAATAGATTTTCTATATCCTATTGTGAACGAAAAGTACATGAAAAATTATTATAATTTTTAATAAAAATCCAGAAACAGGCCTCTAAACTAATGGGTTATGAGGCAAGAGTTGCCCGTTTTATTATTAAAACGCATAACCAACATCTTCCTACGAGTGAAGACTGGAAAATAGCCGAAAAAAGGCTATGCTTCACTTCTCAATTTTCTCAGAGACCGCACAATACGTGTTGTTATTGATGGGGTCTCATCCAATGAGTTTCAGCTTAATTCAGGGGTACTCCAAGGTTCTGTTCTTTCCCCTTCTCTTTTCCTTATTTTTCTAAACGGCCTCCTTGGCCAAACTTTCAATTCTATATACTTTTTCGCAGAGTACAGCAGCATTTGTCATTAATTTTCCTTCAATTGTAGGTCTTGCCTTTTGGAGGTTGGGGCAAGGGGCGGACTATGAATGACACACTCAATCAAGACGTGATAACAATCACCGAGTGGGATAAAGCGAATAGGATTGATTTTAATGCGCAAAAGACTCAATGTCGTTTTTTGACCTATAGGGGCCTTTCGTTCATCAATGTCATCTGTATATATGGGTGGTGTGGGTATTGAAGAATCGGATACTCTTGATGTTCTGGCTATGAGAATTCAGGTGCCTATAATGAGCAACTTTCGATGTTCGATTGTGGTCGAATTAACTGATCGAACGAATTTTCATTTGGTATTATGGCGCACATTCGATAAAATAGCGCTACTGTGAATTTTACTCAATTGGATTATTCACAATAGTACATATTTATCAGCTGGCACTATAAATAAATATTGTTTGTTTACAAATTTATTAAAGAAAAAATTTAATTAATTATTTATTAACATGGAATTATGGTTCTATGGTCGTCTGATGAAGATGAATGCTTCGTCATGAGAGATGCTTCCAACATTTTGGAAATGGATTCCATTACGTGTGTATGCGAGGTTTTAACACTACGTGAATATCCGAGGTTTACAGATTTATAGCAAATTTTCGACTCCAAGGACGCGTTTATGAAATTACTGTCTACTACAGATAAAATATCATGAAATTAAAATAATTTACAACTTATATTCTCAATAATTTTACAAACTGCCATCCAACATAGAAAGCAAAATTGTGTTCGATTGAAAATTCGCTAAACGAAATTTTCAACCGTGCTGCCAGCTCATAATACGAATTTGACATTCAATAGTCGATGTTCGATAGCCAGCGATGTGACGTTCGTTAGAACAAGCATGTTTTTCAAGTGTCGAAAAAAGTATTGAAGTGCCTTGGTTCTCTAAAACGTTAAAAAATTACTTCACTCCCTCCGATCCCCTTAAAATCTATACCACTTATATCCGACCGAAAATGGAATACAACTCCCATATATGGGCAGGAGCTTCAAAGCCTATTTTGCACCTATTGGACCGTGTGCAAAGGAGGGCGTTGATGCCCATTAATAACAGTAGGGTATCCAACTCTATTGACTCGTTGGAACATCGTCGAAATGTGGGTTGTGCAACACTGTTCTATAGATACTACCATGGCATATGTTCTTCTGTGATTAGCGAACTCATTCCAAGAGCCCGAGTTACAGTTGGCTCTAACCGCTTCTCTAGAAGATCACATCCATTTGTAGTCTATTGTCCAGTTGACCGCATAATGCACTAGAGAAAAAATTCGTCGAATCAGCCGTATGTGGAATAAACTCCCCGCACAGGTCTTTCTTGATAGTTAGAATCTAACAAAATTTAAGTCAAATATCCGCCAGCACTACCCCTCCTTCCTCCTTCTCATAACTTATTTCCCTGAAATCAACGCAGTGCACAGTATTTGTAGGGGGAATCCCCTGAAAAAAAAAATAATGATCTAAACAAGGTTAGAAAAATATAAAATACAGTTGCTCAGAGTCTTTTGTAAGAAATGTTAAAAAGGAGACAAGACTAGAATCATATAAAGTACAGAATGTGCCGGATCGAAACTCCCAGAAAAATATCGAAGCAACAGAACGTGCTTAAAAACTGAAACGTTATTTCATCAATAAGTATTAATGCTACTTTATGTATGATGAAAAATATACACTTGTTAGAAAAAGTACCCGTACAGAGGAAGATTAAACGCAGTATAATTAGGTGAATCCCACGAATTATGCAACGACGCAGAGTGGCGCCATTTGAGTTTTTTCGTTGCAAAAATCATATCTTTTGAACCGAATAACATAATGGAACAGTTTAAACAGCATATGATAGATGACTGTTCAGCCTATGAAATGAGCGTTTGGAAAGGGTGCTACGCTTTGTAGGGGCCTACTTATGGGTTATCAAAGTTAAAATTTGTAGAAAAATCAATTTTATGGTAACTAAAAAAAATTATTTTTACATTTGTAGATTGTTTTTATTTTTTTTTTGTTTAGGGTTTTATGTTTTAAATTATTACCCAACAAATTAAAAAAAAAATTACTTCTTTTTTAAATTTATTTTTTCAATTTTCTGTAAAATATTCATCACAATTCGTAAGAGAATGTATACCTAAAAGACTAATCATTTCTAAACTATAATTATTTTCTAACTCTATTCGTGACTTCACATGCCGCAGGGAAGAAATAAGTGGATCGAAAGATGCTGCCAACATGTTGAAGATGTCCTCATTTTGCCTTACCCTTGATGCTTTGAATGTGTTCTGCAATCCATATTTTTTATAAAATTTGTTAAGAGATTCCTGTGCTTCTTCAGAAAGCTCTCCAATTGGCAAAGACTGGTACTCAATTATATCTTTGCCATGCGCCAATATTTTACTGACGGTCGGGGTCAACTTCTTCTGTGGATACATTTCTGCTAAAAGAGATGCAGTTTTCGATGCATATTCTCCATATTTTGTAGAATTGACATTTTCTTTGCAGTTTAAAACATTCAAGATCGTTCCCAATCTTTTCACGATTTGATTGTCAATTCCAGTGATTCTAGTAACTGCCTCATCATTTTCAAAAAATCTCCTAGAAGTGTTTCCATCGTTTGAGTTACCGTATCCGTGCTTGGGACAGTCTACTTTTAGTCCAACTTGTTTAAAAAAAGCATCCTGTATTTGCTTCTTTCTGATCTTTTCCTTATCCTTTATTGATGTATTTTCATCGAAGTTTTCCTCCTCTTGTGGTAGGGTATACGCCAGTTTTAGCAAGAACTCCATACACCTTATCCTTGCGTGCAATGGTGACATTCCATATTCGCAATTCTCCTCGTTTGTAGAATCGTTTAAATTACCAAAGTTCTTCTGACTCTTTTTGCAAATCGGGCATGACAATGTTGAGGTTGTTCCTGTCAGTTCGTTTACGACTTTTCCGTCAACCATGGTCAGGTGGAACTCGTAATTGCATTCAATATATTTTCCTTCTCCAATTTGCAGCTTTGTAGGCTTAATCTTGCTTATTTGTTCTTCACCGTGGTCCTTATGAGTTCTGCCGATTCCCTTGCAAACTGAAACATTATTGGTCGGCAGTAATGCACTGATGACGGACGTGGATTTTTCCAGTGCAGGGAAACATCAGATTTTAGCCGCAAAGGAACAACAGATGCCATAAACATATTTCCGTCCGATATTGTAGCGTCATCGGAAGATATCCTTTGCTTATAAACGCTTTGTCCGGATGATCCATCGCAGCCCCATTGGCTGATCAATGTCAGTTTCTCAGGAAGAATTTTCACCTCATTTTCAGTAAGACTCTCCAACAACCGTTTTGCTGTATGGCCCATGAGATCCTGCAGATTGGCTTTCACAGAGACTTCCGTAAACTCCGTATGCAGTGGTCGCGAATTTATTTTGGCTTGCGTAATATGCTTGTATCCTGGTAAAACGTCAGCCCCGTGTCGCATCAAGGATGCCCGTAGTATCTCATATCTTTCTTTGGAAAGTTGTAAGTCCAAAAACAAGGCCAAGGCTTCTTCGGAACCATACTTTTTAATGTGTGCGTTTGTGGGCGTGGGAATGCTTTCCTTAATCCTTTTTAGTCGCAGTGGGCTTGCATCAGCAGCAAAAAATTTGTAATCTGCGACCTAACTCTTTCACTATGCTTTGTATATTTAATAGACGGCGCGTCCGATAAATGCTTCGTGGTCAAGTCATTGGTGGCATCGGTAAGTTTCCTCTTTATTGTGAAAATTGAACACTCCCCAATACTTTTTTTTGGCCTTCCTTTTGCTCCTCTGGTTGATGTGGTGGGTTTATCTACTGCCAATATATCCAGGATGGTGTCTTCATTAAGCCAGTCCTCGTACTTGGAGTTGAAGTTCTGAATGGTTCGATTAGATTTCACCCATTTTGCCTTAATATTTGCGTATATCAGATAAAAATTATTTTTTATAATTTCGCTTCTCTCAATATTTCCGTATAAGCTATCAAGTTCTTCTAAAGCAGCTTCCGTGAAAAACTTTGGTGTGGTTGACCTTCTAAACAGTTCAAATAATTTTAAATTGTTTAACGCCATGGTTTCAGCACTTGTTGCGCCAACTTTCAGTCGTAGACTAATCCAGGCATTATGCTTGTTTTGCAATATATAGGCTTATGCTACCATGACTAAAAATTTACCTGTTCCCTGCATACATATGGATTTAGGCTGAATTATGCAATTTTGATATTATGCTCGTGTCTAAATAAGATTTGTGCCTACCTGGAGGGACCATAAGTCAATATTGTTCTTGACCATTTGTACTCCAAAGTAATTTTTAAGTGAGGTGCGTACCTGCGAATTTCAATGAGTAGTTTTTTGTGCATCCTGTGTCTGTAACAGAATATTGGGAGTAGACTTTGGCAGAGGCTCACAGGTAGACAACCGACTTAAAATGCAATTTTCAAACTATTAGATCAAACTACTGTCAGTCAAAACATGTAAGGGATGCACGCCATACAATTTCTGCAACCATGTCTTTTTAACCTTTTTTACCTCTAGGAGCCAAACGGGCAGATAAAACCTTTTGAATTATGTAAAGAAATAATCAAAGAACATGTTTTCCAAATATGGCAAATATAGAAAAATATAGATTTTTTTCCGTCAAAGTTGAAAAATAGTGAAAAAACGGATAGTTTTTAAATAGTGATTTACCAGGAGAAACACAAAGCAAACAGTTAATTTTTTTTATCATTATACATTTAGTAAATACATCAATCAATACAAACAAAAAATAAGGCGATTCGTTACCTATTTTTCGTGATATTACACCTGAAATCGCAACAAATTGACTAAAAATTGTGTGTTTTTTTGAAAACCGAACGGTTATAACGGTTATAACGGTGAACGGTTATATCTTCTAAACTAAAAATGTGATATTATTAGGAGTAGCATATTTGAAATCGTTGAAAAGTTTCCTATAACATGGGTTTACTCAAAACTTCGTCGGCGCACATGAAAATTTTGATTTTTGCAACCTCGTTTGCTCTACGGGCGCCACTGTGCGACGCACATCGATTTTATTTTAGTATAACACAAACTTGTTTGTATAAATTTAATATTGTCTAATTATATTTTTCGTTGGGAAACTATATTTTGAGATGAATACCAAAATCACAAACTTATCCACAAACTTAAAAGTGTGCTTAAATATATCCGTGAAATAGCTGTGATCATAGTCGAAAATCAATCCTCATAGTCAGAAGTCAATAATTATTTTTCACACAGCTCTATCTCTATAAAATACAAATTTAATTTTCATTTGTTTTTAATGATATAGGATGTGCGTAAATTTTTTTGTTGAACTGTATTTTTTTTTTTATTGAATTTTGTATTTTGACGTATGGGTTTAGTTTACAATACGAAGCGTTACAAAAACATTTTAAATTGGCATGAAAAATTTTTAATTCAAAATTTAAAAAAACTTAAATTCTCATATATCAGATTTCAAACGCTTTGAAAGGTTCGTTTTATAAAATAAGACGATTAGTACTGAAATATAAATGATCAAATTTGTTGCAATCAATTATTTACTTAATTTTTAGCGTTTAAGAAATCTAATAATATTTTAATAACCATAAAAAATGCCATATTTCATTATACCCTATTATTAAGTTTATATATGGATATTGCTATAAAAGCCCTTTATTAAATGTTTTGTTAATTGTAGAGGTTTTAATAATTTAATTAACATATTATATGGTGGTATTTAAAAAGCTAATTTAGTTTTCTTGTTCGCTTCGGGTTCAATGACTTTGGCTTTGAATTCATCAGTAGCTATTAAACTATATATAAATATGAATATAGTACATGTTTTCGTAGAAAAGGTTAAAATTATGTAAATATTATGTACACACACAAAATTAAAGGTGTAAAATTAATCAAAGCAAGAATATAAATGTTGCCAAAGTTTATGGTATGTTCTAGAACGCCAAAAGTTTTACAATGAGTTCTTCAAATCACTAAGATAAATAATTATTTAAAAAAATATATAAAAAAAAGAAATAAAATTTCTGTTTGTAAATATTATTTTATTTAAAAAAAAATTCTAAAAGTTTTGAACAATGTCAGTTTACCACACTTGTGCATCGAAATGAATACCGTGTTAACTAGTTGAGCTCCAAATAGGTAATTTTTAAACAATAATAATTTTTTTGCCTAAAACTTGGGTAAAATACACAATTTTTTAATGAATGAATATAAACTAGACACGGACGGTAGCAATATGAGCTAACCTAGTATTGTTTCCTAAAATCAATATAAAAAAGTTAGTTCAGATGTCTTAACACTAGTTTTTTTTTGTGTGTAGCTCTTAAAATAAACAAATTAAATATTAAAATTTATGTTGGCGGTGATTGTTATGTCATTATGAAATTTTTTGTTTCTTTTACATTTTTTTCATAATATTTTAGTGGATATATATTTAAGAGTGTTGATTATTGTAATTTATTAATTGGCCTGCCAAGTGCCGAGTTTTAAATAAAAACAAATAAAGATTTAACACGAGTTTTTTTTTTAATTTTACACTTGTTACAAATTCTTTGTCGTCATCTGCTTTCGCTATGATTGTGGCTTAGATCGTAATTATTAAGAGAAACCCCCAGACCTTTGGGATGACACATACCGTTAGCTTAAATGCAGGCTTTTGTAACTAACATTTATATTTTTTAATAGGAGATGCAGAAAATTTTACGACGGCGGTCTCAAAATAACCGGACCTAACAAAGAAAACAACTAATTTAGGAAAAATTTTCTTTATTTCTCAACATAATTTCCCTTTAGCTCGATACACTTTTCCCAGCGATATTCAATGGCTTTGATGCTCTGTTTATAGTAAGAACTGTCTATCCAACTTCCCTAGACCCCACCTCTTCATTGCTGGCAAATGTTTTACCAGCGAGTCACATTTTTAAATTTGGCAACAGAAAATGATTCGAGAGAGTTATATCTGGCGAATACGATGCGTAATGAAGCTATTCGAACTTTAATTCATGGATTTTTTGGCTATCGTAATAGTGGATGTGTGAACTGGTACATTGTCTTGATGAAAGAACACTTTTTTTCTTCAAATCCGGCCTTTTTTCTTAACTAAATCAATTAAACGCAGCCATAGGTTACCATAATATTCGCCGTTGATTGTTTTTCCTTATCCCAAAAACCTGACGCCATCACCTTGTCTGCAGATGGAACTGTTTTCGCCATCTTTGGACACGATTCTGCCATTCCAGTCTACTGTTTATGTCAGGTGTGATTCGTAACCATGCCTCATGCTTGGTTACGAATCAATGCAAAAACTCGGCTTTATTGAGGTGAAACATTGCCAAACCCTCTATTGAAATATCTTAACGACGCGGAATTTTTTTTTATTGTGAGCAAACTGGGAACCCATCTGGAGGACAGCTTTCTCATCAAATTTTCGGTCAATATTCGATGTACAGCACTTTTTGAAATGCCTTTCATTTCATCTAACTCACGCAGCTTTAGCCGACGATCATCCGACACCATTTTGTGGATTTTTTAAGGCTATTTAAGGAGCTACACAGTTCTAACTACAAACAGGGTATCGAAGCATTAGAATATCGCTGGAAAAGATGCTGAAAAACAAAAGAAAAATTTTCCCCAAGTTTAATGTGTTTTCTTTTTCAGATCGGGTTGTTCTGGAACCGCCCTCGTACTTACTTTTTACAAATACATATACAAACCAAATTTGATGAGAAGGTATGAAATATTTTTGTTTTTGCAGATCAGATTTTTTAATTTTTAATTACTGTCTACTGTTAAGGGGGAAAGATCCTATAAATCTATGTAGGAGGGCATGGGATGCACTCGAGATACCATATAACTGGCCACAAACGAGGGGACTTAATGTCGACCAGGAGAAGATTGAAATATACCTTTTTATTAGGAAGACGAGAATAGTCCACTTTAATGAACCGCGCTTCCACAGCAAAACGATCTGAATCACGCAAAAGGCGAAATAACTTGGAGTGATTCTCGATACAAAGCTCACTTGGAAGAACCGTATCTAGAGCAGGGTTGCGAAAGCTCACCGTAAATGGGCCATTTGTAGATGAGCTTTAGGCTCAATATGGGGTTAAAACCCGAGGATGACATATTGGGTATACACAAGCCTCGTTAGACCTATTCTAACTCAAGCATCCGTTATCATACGGACATCAATGAATAGAAAGTGCTACATTGAACCTCTCCAGAAGATACAGCGCCTCTGCTGCATATGAATCAGTGGTGCAATACGGACTAAATCTACGAGGGATTTAGAGAATATTCTATCTGGCACCTAATCGATATTAGAATTAAATATGAGGTAGCTCTGGTCATACTAAGTGTAGGAGTCTTTTCCAAAAAAAATAATCGTTGATTTAATGTTTTAATAATTTCATTTTATTTATTTATTTAATTCATTTTACTTATCTATTAAAACACTTTCATATTAATTTAGAAAATAATGTTTGCTTATTATTAATGACAGTACTGTACTGTCTTTTCTTTTAATTGTTCATGTACATATGTACTTAGTTATGAACTTCAATATTCAACGTTTGAAACAAGAATAATAAATTGTATCAATGCTAGCAAAAAGCAAGCGTTAATTTTTTAATGAACTTAATGTTAATACATAATTGTAAGTACTTTGGTTTGGCCTAACGGTAAGAACTAGTTTTGTTTAAGCTGAGAGAAATAGATAATTCAATATGCAAATTATATGATAAGCAAATAGTAATACTGAAGATAGGTAACTTTAGTTAGGGTATCCAGTTCGGCTAAAGTTTACATTTACGTTTGGGTAAAAAATGCCCAAACACTAAGATTAAGGGTATCAGGGCAATATATCACCGACCATAAGGCCAGCGGGATTCAACACAGTGGATATTAGCTATAATAGAATCGCGGAAGTTTCGACAAACACACTCTGTAGTGTAGGGATAACAGGCAGGGAGAGCTGGACGAACGGGAAAATTCTAAAGGGTTTTTCAACAGGGACGCTACAAAAGTAGAAAGACAGGGACAGCAAACGACGCCATATTTCTTGCCGCTCTTTTGACATTTCTCTTCAGTAAGGTTTGCCATTTCATGATGGAAAGATATACGAGCCAACAACGAGTCGAAATTATTAAAATTTACTACAGAAATTCGGAGACAGTGGCCTCAACGTTAAGAGTGCTACGTCCAATTTATGGTCGTCATAATCGTCCTAGCAGATCAACAATTGAGCTTCTAGTAGAAAAATTTGAATCCACCGGCACAGTACAAAATGTTCCCGTGCCAGTGAGACAAAGAAGTGCCCGTAGTGTCGAGAATATTGCTGCCGCTGAGGCTTCAGTTGAAGAAAGCCCAAATGTGTCTCTCACACGTCGTTCTCAAACGTTGGGCATCTCTGTGACGTCGTTGTGGCGAAATTTGCGAAAAGATCTTGGCCTACATCCTTACAAGATCAAATTGACACAAGAACTGAAGCCGCTTTACCACCAGAAGCGTCGTATGTTCGTGAATTGGGCTGAGCAACAACTTGAAAAGATTCGGATTTTCATCGAAAAATTATCTTCAGCGATGAGGCTCATTTCTGGCTGAATGGCTTCGTCAATAAACAAAATATGCGTTATTGGTCAGACAGCAATCCACACGTACTCCATTGCATCCCGAAAAAATTACGGTTTGGTTCGGTTTATGGGCCGGCGGCGTCATTGGGCCGTACTTCTTCCGTGATGATCAAGACCGGCACGTTACTGTGAATGGGAATCGCTACCGTTTAATGATAGCCGAATATTTTTGGCCCCAATTGGATGATATGGACTTGGAGGACATGTGGTTCCAACAAGACGGCGCCACAAGCCACACAGCGAATGTCACAATCAATTTATTGGAAACCAAGTTTGGAGAACGTGTTATCTCACGAAATGTCCAGTCGATTGGCCGCCTCGGTCGTGCGATTTGACGCCATGGACTATTTCCTGTGGGGCTACTTCAAGTATATGGTCTGTGCCAACAAGCCAGCGACGATTGATGAACTTCGTACGAATATCGAACGTGAAATTTCAGCAGTATCGGCCGATTTATGCTTGAAAACCGTCGAAAATTGGGTTCATCGTCTGGACTTCTGCAAGCGTGCCCGTGGTGGCCGTGCAAAAGAGATCGATTTCTATACATAATGGCATCGAACGTACTTTCACAGGAATAAAGAATTTCATTGATATCAAAAACCGTTTTTGTTTTATTTAAAAAAACTTTTGTAGCGCTCTTATTAAAAACCCTTTACAAAGCCTTCCTGGGTAACACTACTATACGTACGGATCTGGTCTGTATGGCATAGGTTTCTATGATGAGGACGGTTCTACTGGTAAATACCTCCGTCTTCCGGACCACAACTCTTTTTTTCTGGCTGAATTGGTCGCGATAACGGAATGAATTAGAAATATTGACGCACAGGGAATCCCAAGTCACGGAGACGCGAAAACATTTACGGACAGTCCAGCGGCTACCAGAGCGATATCCTCGGACAAAACTAGATCAAGGACTATCCTCAAGTGCAAGGATATTGCAAACTTCTCCAGAAGAGGCAGACTTGAAATTATTTGGATCCCAGGACATACGGATATGAGCGATTGTATACAAGCTTGTCCTCTCAACCAAACCTAACCTAATGTGTATAATAAACATACTTATATACACTAAATTTAACCGATATCTTTATAATAATCGGGATCTTAGGGCAATTTAAGTCGATCTCATGTGGGTCATATGTATGAGAACTAATTCTGAACAAGAACCGATTTTCAGCAATTTCAATAGCGATCGTCACATGGTCGAGAAATGCTTATATTCAAAATCGATTGAAATTTGCTACCAGTAGTTTGATTACATGGTTTACATCGACACACAGACAGACAGACGGACGGACATCGCTAAACCGATTCAGAAAAAGATACCCTGAGCACAAAGTGGTGCAGGATATAAATATCTCAAGTACTGTAAAATTGTTATTTTTGTATCTGTATTTATTTCTAAATAACCTTAAACATTTTTGTTTTGTTTGTTTATTTTTGTACACTGTAATTTTTAAATTAAAAAAAATTTTAAATAAATAAATCCGATATCCCAGGATTTCAAATTTCAAAATTCGGATTCAATGTTGTTGGGATGCCCTAGTATCTAGTTGCCACGACAAAGTTCCATTTCTACTTCATATATTGTTTTCCCACGACTTTTTTTTTCCAAACTTAATGAAATGGCTCACGGCACATATCATTAATTTATAATTTCTTTATAGAAGCCCAAATCTGAATGGGAACCTTTCCCTCAATAGGTTTGATGCCCTTTCAGAGCCCGTACCAAGAATCCTGAAGCATTTGTCCAACGGTGAAATCGTTATTACTGGTGAGTTTAATGCTCACAATTTTTCCTGGCTTCGCTATTTAAGCCAAAAAACTGCCGTGGGCTAATACGATTAACTTTTTGCCATCCAAAATCATCTAACGCAACATCAAATATTCCGCGTATTGAAAAATAATTTCAGAAACTCTCGACCTTTTCCTTCCTTCACACCCTGAAAAGTACCAAGAAACCTTAAAGCGCATATCGGTAACTGGTTCTTCCATTCAAACTCTTATAAAGGATGACCTTATACTCACTAACCCGGTTGATAAAGCTAACCTTTTGGCTGAACAATTCGCAAATAGTTATATGTATTTGCCATCAACCATTGCCCGAACTTGAAAGAGTACCTCATACCCGAAATATTATTTCGAGCTCGTGCTTTTAAGAGGGTCCTTGTTGAGCTCAATTTAACCAAAACATCGGGACTGGTGTCTATTGGGAAATCTTTTTAGCGCTTCGTAACGACCGTTTACCTCTCCCTCATAAAGATTGCCAATGTGCGGCCAATCCCAAAACACGGTGCAGCTAATAACCCTGAAAATTACCGCCTTATTGCAATTTGCTCTTCGCTTTCAAAGGTAATGGAGAGCATGGTGAATTACCATCATGTGAACTATCTAGAGACTAACGTATTGCTTAACGACATATAGTATGGCTTTCGTAGAAGTCGTTCTATGGGAGACCTGTTAGCGCGTCTTTCGAAACGTTGAAGTCAGTCCATGAATGTACGATTGTTCCTCTGGATATTTCCAAGGCATTCGATCGGGTGAGTTACAGCGCACTCTTGATAAAACTATTTGCTTTTGGTGTTGGTAATGATTTCTCTCTATTTACATCGACTTTACTCAGACATTGCACTATAGGAGTTGTTTTAGATGGGGTCTCATCCATAGAGTTTCAGTTAAAAGAAGGGCTTTTAGAAAGGTCTATTCTGTGTCTATCACTCTTTCTTATTTTTCATAATGGCTTTCTATGTCAAACCTTTAGTCCGCTCTGCTATTTTGCAGACGACAGCAATATTTGTCATTTATATCTGTTCGATCAAAGTCCAAGCCTTCGGGTGATTAGGGGCCTGAGGCATTATATGAATGACACACTCACTCAGTCAAGACCTTTTGATAATATCTGAGTGTTGTCGAGTGAGTAGGGTAGATTTTAATGCTCGTAATACCCAATGACGGGCCATAGAGTCATCAATGTTGTTTGTATCCATTGGTTGAATAATGTCCGTTGAAATAAACTCATTTTTCAATTATCGAAAGAAACTTTCAAGTGCCTTGGTTTCCTAAACCGGCCACCTTACTATTTACACCACCTATATCCGAACCACCAGCACCTAAAACAACATAATTTAGCCATATTTTTCATATCTCTGGTCTACATGAAACATGTTGAATTGCAGATTTAGTCACTAGCCTTGGAAAGCAGCAAAAGTCTTGGTGGAGAGAAGCTCGACGAGACAGCCTGAAGCGTCCAATGCAGAACCAAATAACTTATTCTCGGCAATTGTAAAAGTGGTGTCGTGAACATTTTTAAAACTGTACAAAACAAATTTCATATAAAATTTTTACTTCGCAGTTTTTTCAGCTCGGAAAGCAGTAAGAGCTTGTTAACGCTTTCGGTCCCAAATCAGCATATATCTAATTTATATGTAAATAAGATATATTTATATATATTTTAGTATATAATTTTAAAAATATTTTTAAAAACAAGTTCTTAAAAAACGCTTTGAAAGCAAATTTCTAAATTTCATATCACAAACGTAATGACAGGCTATAAAAAGTCACACTAAAATCCACTCGCCTTCACATATTTTATTATTTGCAAATTAGAAAATTTCTGAGCATAGCAGATTTAATGAGTATTAAATTAGTAAAACATGCTACGAAGTATCAATAAAAAAAACAAATTTATATTTTATTATACATGTCTTTGAAATTTATTGTACAGGAAGTTTATTGAGAACAAAAACTGAACTAGCAAAACTGATGATATGATGATGATTTGGAGAAAAGCACAAAATAATTAATGAAATTTTTATTAATAAAATATTAATGGATTGAGTTTGAAGCAAATGACATTTAAGATTCACTAGGAGGAGTTAAGCATTTGTGTGTATTAATAAAAATTAAAAAAAAATAAAATAATTAAAAGAATGATTTAGAAGAAATTTCAAATAAAATTATTTAGCCTTAAGCAATGTAGTAGACAAAATTGAAGAGAGTTAGTTAAGTTTTTAAATTATTAATTAAGGAATTACAAATTAATGACTACTTAAATAATGTAATCTATATCTGCATGATAGTGCGTTAGGGCGTTTGCCCAAAAATTATTTTTTTATAGCCCAATAGATTTTCGTTGTTAATTTCTTCAGATTTTTCGAAGGTCGGCCTGGCTGAAGTCGATTTTATCCAGAAATTTGTTTATTATAAAGGGTATCCCAAAATTCACGCAAACTATAGCCGGAATATTGATCAATTATTAAGAGCTTAATTGTAAAATTCCGACAGATTGGATGCCGTTCAAATGTCAATATCGAAGCAGAGCGTAAGAATGCTGTAGCGCGATTCAGTAACTTCTTTTAACGACAATCGAATCGTTAAAAAAGAAAACAACAAAATTAACGTTTCTGCTATTCAGTAAAATTTTTAAACGATATTCGCTATTGTTAAAGTCAGCTGTTGTTGTTATCCAAACGACAACCATTTCTGTGTCGTTTATTCAATCCAGAAAAAGTTAAAAAGGTTGAAATGTCGTCATACATAAATAAAAATCATAAAATAGTGAAAATATTTTGCTTTTATTATAAAAAATATTTATATAATTAAAAAAATTAAATAGCATATTCAATTCATATTTTTATTTTAAACACGACTTGAAATATAACTGAACTCGAACCTGTTTATTGTACATGTTCTGTTTTTTTTTACTACACGAGCCACAACACGACTTAAAATATAACTGAACTCGAACCTGTTTATTGTACATAATCTGTTTTTTTTTCAGTACACGTACCAGAACATGAACTTCAAATAAAGCAACACTCAAAAATGTGTGCTTTATGTGTGATTGAAACAAAAAGTACGTGATACAAAAATGTTCGTGTAAATAACGAAATATTAAAACGAACACAGTCATGGTTGTGTTGGGCACCGAAGAAAATTTAAAAACAAACATAATTGATATGAAAATAAAAATATGTGTGTGTTGGTCTAAGTTATGTTTGTTTACATATATGTACGAGTTTTTTATTCAGTGTGTGTTTTTTTTCTGAACTCTGCTTTATACATGGTACAAGATGCCTCCGACCGTTCACAAAGTATTAATACATGCTGCAGATATTGTGGAACATATTGGAATCCCAATAGGATCATTAACAGAAGAAGCTCAAGAGGCTTCAAACAAAATTTTCAAATCGGCCAGACTCAATCACAGCAGAACATTATCAAGAAAATTGAACAACGAAGACGTCATTCATTATTTACTTATATCGCCAGATCCATTAATTAGTAATATTAGAATAAAGAACGAAAAAAAGAACAAGAGATGTTCGAAGAAGCCTTAGATCTTATTTGGTAAGATTATACTAACAATTTAAAATATCTCTGTATCTACATAGTTATATACTCTAGTATAAAATAAATAAAATTATAAAAAAATACCTTTAATATGAGAGTTAATTTTAGAAATAGGGAATATAGTGGAAAACGGCTATAAAGATCTTGAAAGGATTGGAAAACTCGGACCTTTATAAACGTAGTAATTTTTATAAAAATTTTAAAGGGAACAACTAAAATGGTCGTTATTTCCGTGAGTAGTGTTGTTATAATCTGATTTTCGTAATTTTTAAGTTCATATGCCGAAAAAAAATATTTTACGGATATTCGTATCTATCTTCAGAAATAAGACGATCTTGACAAAATTTATATAGTTGGAAAGCTTATAAATATATTATTTTATATAATAACATAACAAATTTATAAGAATTTCAAATGATTTGTTTATTTTATTTAAATAGTCCATACGTTATTGGCAAACCCATATATACATCGTGCCGAAATTGGTATATGGTCAAAAATAGTATACTTTACTCGCATACCAAATTTCAACTAGTTACATAAAGAAACAAAGAAGATATAGATTTTCGGCCGAAATTGACCATAGTGTACTGGTGTAAATTCAGGAACATCAATTCGGCGTCACGGACATGAATAAAACTCAATTGATACAAGAACTGAAGCCCAATGAGCATGTACAGTGAAGAGAGTTCGTTGAATGAATTACACTGCACACATTTTTGGGATTGATTAATTCCTATGCCAGATGAATATACAAAGTTAGCATAGTAAAACCCCGAAAGGGTTCAGTCAGTAAGTTTTTATGCAGTAAGTTTTTATGCCCGTTTTAAGTTTAAATTTTTTGCCAAACACTTTTTGGAATAAGATGTAAAAACAAGTGTTTATCCGATCTAACTCTAAGAGGAATTTTTTCATTAAACATTTCATGGGTCATTTTAATCATTTTTTTCAAAAACTATTCAAAAAAAAATATAAAACATTCATTGAAAGGGTTATAATGTTCTGCGAATATTTTCTGCAGCAAACTTTATTTGAGGTTGTCGGAGACGACAACTTCTTCGAAAAATTCTATACATAAGATCTAAAGTCCCGAATAAGTACGATTTGGAAATATCCACCTGCGATAATTTTAACATATTTCTCAAACAAAGTAAGCGAAAAATAGAAAATCAACAAAATGTTAAATATTAATTTTGCGGCAAAAGCGTCAATCGTAATTCATTTTAACATAAAAACTTTGAAAAAAAGAGTGAAAATAGTGAAAAAAAAATGGAAGCTTGAAAGCACGTTATGTTTGTTCTAAGTTTGACCCCAGAAAAGAAAGAAAATAACATTTTAGTGGATATTTTCTACATGCTTATGAGGTTTAGGTGGTGGAGTAAGCACATATTTCAGAAAAGCGATATTAAAAGAGACATACTGATGTAGTGATGAATAAAATAAATTAATATTTTAATGGTTCCTAGCCCAGCCCTCGAAATTCGAGTGCACATTCTAGGAATTTCTTTTTAGAGCCTAAAGGTATGCTAATCAATTTTAGCCAATTCACAATTCAACACTTGTTGAATAAAATTTATTAAATTTAATTATAAATATTTGTTGAACACAAAAATAACCAGGAAAAATTCTAAATTAGGTGTAAAAGCATAAATTTGTAGAAATTTACCAAATGTTGTTAAGAGACTGGGCTACACGTTTTTTTATTTATTGATGAAGGGGCTTAGATGACCCATGACAATTTAAGATAGAGGCTTAAAAGGTTCCATGCAAAATTCTTAAAATTCTCTGGGAGACATTCGAATTCTGAATTTACTTCAAAACAACTATTAGACTACTTTTTGACTACTTTTGCCAGTGTTGGCAAAAATAAATATGAAAAATTGCCTACATAGGACCAAACGCTTTTGGGGTTTTACTATAATAACCAAATACAATAATTCGGTACAAAAAACATCCAACCTCCAAGACCATGATCATCTTTTTGTTCTACAGTGTTATTGAAGATCAACAAAATCTTCCTAATCGATTAAGCTTATTTTCACCGGCTAAACTTCCGAAAAGCGCATAACTCCGAACGGTCTGAAATTTGGTACACTAACGTAATTTGACCTGCTAATCACGAATATCATAGTGAAAAATGCAGCAAATGCCGTTTTCAGCTGTGCATTGCCACACTATCCTGACCGATTTATTTAGATTAGCACTTCTACAGCGGAAAATAGTCAAAGTTCAAGTATTGCAGCGGAAAATGTTTAGAAGCTACAGCGTAAAATATACCGAGTGAAGCTACTACAGCGGAAAATATTCCGAGTGAAACAACTACGTGGAAAATATTGAAAGTTAAGCGACGAATTATTTTGGAGTTCATAATTTTATTTCAATTGTATAATCTGTAATTCCGGCCAAATCATAATGGATCGGAATTATAACATCTTTCATTTAACCTCGACATTGTAAGATCACGTAAAATCTTTACAATGGTTACGCGACATTGAAGTGATCCCTACCATAATGGCCTACATAAAAAAGTACATGACACTGTACGAATCACGATTGGGTTGTGGTCAGTTCGTTTGCCAAAGAAAATCTAGAAAATCTATTAATATAGATTTCAAAAAAAAATTCTATTAAATTAAGAATATCTCTAGATTAAATTTTTAATACATTTAATTATCTATAATTATTTTGTAGATTTTTTCACATTAGTAATATTTATATATTAATATATAAATTATTTATATATAATTAAATAAATATAATTATTTACATAATTTAATATATTTATAAATTTATGTATATAATTGTATATAAATATATATACATATATATATATATATATATATATATATATGCAACCACAATGCGACCGCAGCAACAAATACACACACACACACACAAGTAATGCTTATAGACTTTACCTCCACGTGGTGCATTCTGGAGAAAGCAAAAATTGTCTAAATCGGTCAGGATAGTGTGGAAAAAGCAAAGTTTTTTTTCCGATTTTTATACTGAAAACGGCATTTTCTTTAAGATATTCGTGATTCGCAGGTCAAAATACGTTAGTATACCAAATTTCACACCGATCGGAAGTATGCGCTTTTCGAAAGTACACCCTTTTCACCTTGGAAGCTGTCTTTTATAGATCCTGAGAACGGAAAGAATATTAACTATTTCACTTCCTCTTTTGAGCTCTATATCTATCACCCTTCATAGATTTTTAAGAAGTCGAAGTCAACATTAAAATATATATAAAAATTATTTTTCAACCATGGATGCAGCACAACCACATTCTGAAGTCAAAAAGCGTTCTAGATCAGGATTTAAAGATTTCGTTCCAACGACTAATTTGTTACCCAGAAGGATGAAAACTACACTAAAAGAAGAATCGTTTCCCTTCGATACAGACTCGAGTATAGAGATTCAGTCGAGTTCGGCACCAGAATTTGAAGAACCCAAACCGCAGCCAGCAAAGAAGAAGAAAAACTTGGAGACAAAAAAATAGACATCACGACATCCGCTGTTATTTAAGCAATTGATCGATGTCAAGTGAGCAGTCAACAAGCAATGATGGTAATATCTCCCTATCTGGCTGCCGTTGGCATTGATAGTAAAAGCTTGATCCTATCACAATCAACTATAAACAGACGTCGAAGCAACCATCGTACTTCTATTGCAGAAAACATTCGCAACACTTTCGAATCGCGTGATACTCTCTTGACCGTACATTTTGATACAAAAAGAATGAATGATAATACTGAACGTGCTGCTGGACGAGAAGTGAACGTCGAAAGGTTGGCTATCGTCGTTTCATCGATAAGAGGTTGGAAGTTGCTCGCCATTCCAAAAATCGAAAATGGAAAAGGTTAAACTAGTGCAGATTGTGTTTTTAATATTGTCGGCGAATGGAATTTGAAAGGCAATGTACGAGCATTGTGTTTCGATACAACAAGCTCAAATATTGGCAAGTTGTCTGGAAGTACAACGATTCTCGAGAAAATGCTCCCGAGTCCTATTTTGTTCTGTTCATGCCGTCATCATATTGCTGAATTTTTGTTGGGGAAAGCATTTGAGTTGACCATTGAACCCAATACGGTTGCACGAACCATTGGAATATTTCAAAAATTCCAAAATTATTGGCCACATATCAATGTTGACTTCATAAAAATTAAGGAAAATAGTGCGATCAATGAAAAGAAAATTCAGCGGCACTTTCCAACAACAGTTCGAACTAAATTAATAGAATTTGCACGACAACAAATGGATGCACATCACGATCGTGCTGATTATAGAGAACTCGCGCATTTGATGCTTTCATTTTTGGGAGAGGCTGCAACTGACGGGGGCGGTAAACCAATAAAATCAAAGCACCAGGTGCAGTCAGCCGGTTTATGGGCAAAGCAATTTACATGCTGAATACGTACTTATTGAGAGATCAGTTTGTTTTAACAGGTATGTATCATAAATTCAAATGTTCAATGATTTCAAATGTATTAAATTTATTTTATGAATTTAATATTCTAAATAAGGAGTTGAAAGGCTTACAGGATGTGAATATATTCATCGCAATCGTGTACATACGATACTGGTACTATTGCACTTTTTCAGTTGCTGCTCCAATGCTTGACCTCAAATTGATCGAAAATTTAATAGACTATCGGAACATAAATTTGAAGTTGGCCAACAAAATGCTAACAGTATTTGGTCGTCATTTGTGGTACTTGTCAAAATCATTAGTCGGCCTTGCATTTTTCGACAGAAGTATCGATGCGAAAACCAAGAGACTCATGATAACCGCTTTGGAAAAAAATGGTGACGCAAATAAATTTAGACATGCTTACATCAACATTCTTACAGTCACTGTCGCTGATTTGAAGATTGAGAGCTTTATAACGTCACGAACTCTAACATTCTTCGAATCTTTGTTTACAAAAAAACCTGATGAGGCAAATCACTTGGACTTTCTAGAAATTGATCCGAGTCGTTGGGAGAACAACGAAAATTATTTGCGTGCAGAAAAAGTCGCCAAGGGAATGTTGGTTGTAAACGACGCCGCCGAAAGAGCAGTAGGCCTTATGACTAGATTCAATGAAAAAGTCACTAACGTTGAGACCGAAAAGCAAATGGTTTTGCAGCTAGTTGAAAAACACCAAAAAATGTTTGGCTACAGAACAACAACAAAAGAAATGCTTTTGAATAATAATTTTTAAGTACCATTTAAAATGCAACATATGTACACTGAAATAAAAATATTCCCATTCAAATACTGTTTTTATTCGGTTTTTCCAATATTGGTCTCAGCCAGGGGCGTATCCATATATATACAAAAATTTTACTGTTGGTGGGATTAATCCCAAAATCCCTCTCATTGGATCCGCCACTGGTCTCAGCTAATCGGGCTTGACGAAACTAATAAAAATTGGTACAATACCACCAATATCAGATGACTTTTTCTCAAGATATGACGAAAATACACGTTTTCGCTTAAAAATGTATATGGCAATTTTAACGAAATTGGCCATAACTCATCCAAATAACGTGCGATTTAAATTTTTTTTTAACTAAATTCATCTACATAAAATGCGCTACAACCCTGTTCTGTTCATTTTTACATAAGTCTCTTTCGTATCAGTCACCTGACATGATAAATATAAAAAATTAAATAACAAAAAAAAATGTGACTTTAATCGCCGCTGTGGGGTCAGGCATAATTTTTTTTTGACATTCTATCAGCTGCATTCGATTCAGCGGTCAATTTTACATGGGAATTGGCCATATAAATAAACTCCCGACCGATTGAAATACCTTTTAAAAATTTTATTTAAATGTATGAATGGAACTTGATCAAAATATGGAGTTTCGCCTAGGGACAAGCCAGTTTTGACGATATCGGGCGACTGATTTCGTTTTTATGGGTTTTTCGACATCTTCTTTCATATTTACTACATCGTGCACGGATCGGAAAACATGATCCATTTTCATACAAATTTGGATGTATCTAGTATATATATATATATGTATATATATATATTTTGAATGACTGTGAGTTAAAAATGGAGTGTGGAAATTTCTGATAATTAATATCATTAGAATTTCATATATATTTTAAATTTGTATACGTAATTCGCTCTAACATTAAAACTAATTAACATAATACTTTTTCCAACAGCTCAATCCTACTGTGACAGCTGCATTTCTTACGATGCTTCATAAAATTTCTATCGGATTTAATTTGGTGCTATTTAGGGTCACCTAATTTTGGCGATGTATTTCAAGTAACAGTCTTGGTATAATACGCTCTTCTTCAGCTAAGAGAGCATAATTTTCTAAACACACATGCTTTATCGTTTGTTTAATATGGTTCTTCTGAAAATGTTCGTTCGTTCTGTAACATTTTCGGTCTTGCGATGATATAATACGTTTCCAGGAAGGTTCAGAAAATACACACATCAAACACACAACGTTCTGTTCTAAAGCAGCCAACACACATTTCTATTTTCATATCAATTATGTCTGTTTTTACATTTTGTACGGTGCCGAACACAATCATGACTGTGTTTCGTTTTATTATTTCGTTATCTACACGAACATTTATCTGTCATGTATTTTTGGTTTTGAACACACATAAGCCACACAGATTCGAGTGTAGCTTTATTTTAAGTTCGTTTTCTTGCACGTGTACTGCTAAAAAAAAACAAAACATGTTCTTCAGCGCGTACATCAAAAATTAAAACATTATCCACTCGCGATCGGAAAAAGTTGATACACCCCTATAATAAGGACAACAATTGTTTCAACTAAATTTATTAAAAAAATCTAAAGTAATTCATTAGCAGTTATAAAAAAATAAAAATAAAAAAATAATGAAAATAAAAAGATAGTAATAAAATAGAAAGCAGAGAAATTTTTGTTTGTATTAATTTTTAGATGTACGCGTTCAAGAACATGTTCTGTTCAGAATAATCCGTTGTGATATATCTTTGGTGCAATTATCTGCTTATTGCTCGCGAATATAAATTAAAACAATTTTTAACCAATTTTGTTACAAAATTATTTTATGTATAAAAACTATCTATATTTTTATAAATAAAATAAGAAGACCTACAAATAACCCAAAACTAATAAAAGACAATTTATTCAAAAGAATATGAAATATAAATGAATATGAAATATAAAATTAATATAATAATACAAAATTAAAGAAAAGCAATACTTATTGCAAGTCGTAAGTGATTACAGAAAACAATTTGAATCGGACATTAAATCATCTTTAAATACACCAAAATAAATAGAATTAATATTATATTTTATAATTGCATCAAAGATATATCACAATGGATTATTTTGATCCCAGGAGAACTGAAGCCTTAAATAAATAATAAATAACGTAATCATTTTTCTTAAATTCGAAATAGTGGTTTCATCGAGTTTAACAGAAAAACTCGATTTCGGTTATTTTTATTTAAAAATATCTTAAAATCCAAATCTGACCTTGGCAAATAATGGGTTAACGTTCTCGGATTTATCCCAAATTTTAGGAGCGGAAGTTCTACATATTTGGTTATTATATTTTAAGTATTATTTATTAGAATGGGGTCATAAAATTTTTTCCGAAACCATAGGCTATTAAGATAAAATATAACATTTAAAAGTAGAAAAGTGATGATTTTTGATACAAAGTATTTAGAAATAGTACATTCACAGAATATTTTACTAAAATCCAATTTTTCTCGAAATCCGCAAAAATAAAATGCTTGTCAAAAAAATTCTGGCATAGGGATTTACTTAAAAATGCACACAGTTAATCTGTAACATGTATTTAACAAGAACTTAAAGTTTTAGATCCAGTTTTCTAAATTTTGTTTAATAAAATTTTATCAAAAAAAAATGCCATTTTCGGTCTCAATGCGCAATAGGTTAACAACGTGGTAATAAAATAATACTTCATATCTGAGTACTTATAAGTATAGAGACCAAAAGGAAATTATGGCTTTAATCAATTTCTCAAAGTTGAAAAAAATGCCCTCAAAATTCATGAGCTAGTTTTTTTTAGCACAAAAGTGGTCTGAGGCACTTGCTATTTCTTGGCGAGGTTTGATTCGATTTTGAAGTTTTAGTGCTTTTTGAAAGGATAATTTAATACTGATCCCGAATTATATAACAACTTGTCGGAAAGAATAAACTATAGAACGGAATTTTCGTAAAATCTGAAAAAAAGTCATATTTTCCCCATATAAGCACACTTGAAATTTTCAATCGCGTTGAGGCACGACTAAATATTTTTTGAGTGGCCCAAAACTTTGTATTTCTCAGTTTTTTTGCTATTCGAATATTTCTAGGTGGTGAGAACGAGAGTTTGAACACTTTTTTTATTGAGGGCCACCCTAGTACATATACAGTAAATGAAAATACATTTGAAACTTTTAACAAAATTTATTTTTGACTATTGAATTGAATTGCAAAAATTTCAAAACCCTTCACGCTTTGATTATAATTATAAAAAAACGAAAATATTAATAAGAATCAAAAATATATATTTTTTTGTAGCCTCTCTACACTGGTGCTGAGGGTATAATAATAAGAGTTTAATATAAATGAGTTTAAAATTAATAGGGCTGGTTTAATATAAATATGGTTTGCTATCTGCGAACTCTTACACCAGACACAACAACCATAGTATAACAAAATGTGTTTTTACTTAGAATACCTGGATCGGGTTTGAAATGAAAATATTTGTTTATATGCAACAAACCACATGAAAAACATATGTGCACCCTTGTTCATATAGTGAAGATTGTCAAACTAAATATGCACCCAAGATTAACAGAAATTCCTCTTCATAGTGTTTCATAAAACTTGGGCAAATAATTTAAACAAATATTACAGGTAAACATAAACATTTATTTTTTCATTAGATTGCTCTGTCTTTTCAAAAATGGAAACAAAAATTTGTTGAGGCTAAGCGAAATGCATCATTCGAAACACAAGGTACTTTTTTTAATATAATTCAGTTTTTAAGAAATGTACTTTTTTAAGAAAATGTACTTTTGTAAAGAAAAGGCACCTTTTTAAAGAAATATTCTTTTTAAGAAAATATACTTTTTAACAAAAAAAAAAATACTTTTTTATGATAAGGATCTTTTTTAAGAAAAGGTACTTTCTTAAGTAAAGGTACTTTATAAGAAAAGGTATTTTTTTAAGAAAAAATAATTCTTTGGTAAGGTACTTTTATCTAAAAGGGCACTTTTTTAAGAGTATGTACTTTCTTAGGTAAAGGTACTTTCTAAGAAACGGTACCTTATTATTTCTAAAAAGGCACTTTTATAAGTTACTCTTCGTCGAATAATTTTTTTTAAAAATTCTAGCTGAACGATTTTTAAAGTAAAAAATAAACAAAAATTTTTTTTAGTTAAACTATTAAAAAATAAAGAAAAAAATAATATATAAAAATCAAAATTCTTTTTCAGTCTTAAAATTCAATATGAATTTGGCCCCTTTTTTTGGTTTAAATGATAAAGAGTAAATGAGCTTCGTCGATTCGACGAACAGTAACCGTCCAGGGTTAAAGAAATATGCTTTTTTAGCAAACGGCAAATTTTTAAGGAAACGTACTTTTGTATAAGGGTACATTTTGAAAATAATTTAGTTTTTAAAGAAAATAAATTTTTTTAAAGTAGTACCTACTTTACTTTACTTTTAACATAAGGTAATTTTTTAAGAAAAGGCAATTTTTGACGATAAGGCCATTTTGGCAGAAAAGTTTATTTTTTTGGAAAAGGTTTCTTATGAAGAGGTACCTGTTTATAACAAGATCCTTTTTTAAGAAAACTCACTTTTTTTTACGAAAATTAACTTTTTGTGAGAATGTTTTATTTTTTTTAAGAAAAAGTACTTTCTATGTAAAGATACTTTTAAAAGAAAGGTACTTTTTTGAAGAAGAGGATCTTTTTTATAAAAAGCAATTTCTAAGAAAACATAATTTTTTAGGGAAATATACTTTTTTCATATAAGGTAAATTTTTAAGAAAAGGAAATTTTGTATAGGAGTAATTTAAAAAAATGGTCCTTTTTAAGACAAAGTGCTTATTTAGAAAAGGAAATTTTTTTGGAAATACACAGAAATACAGAAAATACACACATGAAACACACAATGTTCTGTTCAAAAGCAGCCAACACATATCTTTATTTTCATATCAATTATGTGCGTTTCTAAATTTTCTACGGTGCCCAACACAACCATGACTGTGTTCGTTTTAATATTTCGTTATTTACACGAACATTTTTGTATCACGTACTTTTTGTTTCAATCACACATAAACCACACATTTTTGAGTGTTGCTTTATTTGAAGTTCATGTTCTGGTACGTGTACTGCCAAAAAACAGAACATGTGCAATAAACAGGTTCGAGTTCAGTTAAATTTTAAGTCGTGTTGTGGCTCGTGTTCTAAGAAAAAACAGAACATGTACAATAAACAGGTTCGAGTTCAGTTATATTTTAAACACGACTTAAACACGACTTAAAATATAACTGAACTCGAACCTATTTATTTTACATGTTCTGATTTTTCTTAGAACACGAGCCACAACACGACTTAAAATATAACTGAACTCGAACCTGTTTATTGTACATGTTCTGTTTTTTTTTTTCAGTACACGTACCAGAACATGAACTTCAAATAAAGCAACACTCAAAAATGTGTGGTTTATGTGTGATTGAAACAAAAAGTACGTGATACAAAAATGTTCGTGTAAATAACGAAATATTGAAACGAACACAGTCATGATTGTGTTGGGCACCGAAGAAAATTTAAAAACAAACATAATTGATATGAAAATAAAAATATGTGTGTGTTGGTCTAAGTTATGTTTGTTTACATATATGTACGAGTTTTTTATTCAGTGTGTGTTTTTTTCTGAACTCTGGGGTATTTTAAGAAAAGGTACTTTTTCAAGAAAATGTACTTTAAAAAAAAAAGAAACTTATTTTTAAAACTAAGTAGTTTTTTAAAACAAGGTACTTTTTAGGAAAAGTAGGAAGGCAAGGAAGAAGCAATTGTTTAGGATAAAACACCTTTTAGTAGAAAATTTACTTTTTTAGTAAAAGGTACTTTCTTAAGAATATGTACTTTTTTAAGAAAAGTTACATATTTAAGAAAATGTACTTTTTTAAGCAGATGTACTTTATAAGAAAGGGTACTTTTTCAAGAAAAAGTAATTTTTAGGGAAATGAAGTTTCTAAAGCCTGTTGTCAGCGTTGTAAATATATAGGATTAATTTGCGATTTTTTGGAAAAATTTCTTCATTGAATGAGAAAATGATTTTGTCCCAGTTTTCTTGTCGGCTTTTCGATTAGAAACACATTCTTATACTCGCCAGTTCATTTGTGCATTTAACCGTTGAATTTTGTTTGATATTCTCTTTTTTTAAACAATGTATGACCCATTTATGAGTGTAACGCAGTTAAGCGGTATGCATTTAAAAGAAAAATATGTACACAAAGTAAATGGATCAAGGAAAATGTTTGACATTAGAATTACTTAGGCGTGAAACCTTCTTAAGCGGGAAGCATTTATCCGTGAAGTACTGTAATAAGATTTTTAAAATTTTTATTGTGCCATCTGTTTCAAATTTCAATGAATGCAATTAAAAGCAGAGATGTGGCCTTCGACGTCTTCAAATGTCCGGAGAAAAGCTTTCGACCCAGCCAGAGTTAGTGGATCCATTTGAAGTGGGGGGTTTCATGTCAAGTGCACCAACTGTTGTCTTCCGATCGGGATGAAATTAGCACCAAGGTTAGTCCTATTGGATAGTAGTTTAAACACAATTTTTCAACAAGATTGGTCCAGATCTCTCTGAGTTAGTGGGGATCAAAATTTGACATTTTGGCCAAACAGGTGTTTTTTCTCATCCATGTAACTTATTACCTATTGTTCTTAGAAAATTTTCTCCCAAATAGTTTAGATAGCTATTTCTTCAATATTTCGGAAAAAAAAAATACTTAAAAAAAAAATATTTTTTTAGACTTTTTTTTTTTTGCTAAATCAAAGCATTTTTTGCCTTTTTTTCAAAAAGGGCATTTTTTTCATAAGAAAGCTTAGGATTTTTCCTTAAAGAGCTTTTTGGTCGCTTAGTGGGATGGGAGTGGGATATCTATCAAAATAAATGGTTTGTAACTCAAGACAACGGTTTTTCAATTTTTCACAAATGCACTATTTTGAATTTTTTCCTATTTATGTCTAAAACCTTACAAATAAAACTTATACTGAGATACTAGACAAATTAACCTTTCCGAAGGTATGTAACGTACCTAACTAAAATTTCATACCCTCGATACTGTAATACCCAGAATATGTTAACCTCAGGAAAAAAAATCACTTTTTTTCTATAGAAATGTTTATTTTTAATAATAATTAAATTAATGTATAATAATAATAATATTAAAAATAAAAAGATAAATCTTATATTTAAAATTCTTCTGTCGCGGTGTTTGTGGTAAAATTCCGCCGAAACGGCTCGACCGATTCTCATGAAATTTTGTGAGCATATTGGGTAGGTCTGAGAATCGGACGTCTATTTTTTTTTTGATATGGCCACTGTGAGGGGCACCCCCCATACAAAGTGAACTTTTAAAATCAGATATCTGGAGTACTATGATAGCCATAAGTGCCACGCCCACTTGAGATACCAAAAAAAAAAATACCTGTTGTCCGTTTATGAGACCTACCCAATATCCACACAAAATTTCATAAGAATCGGTCAAGCCGTTTCGGAGGAGTTCAATTACAGAGACCGCGACACGAGAATTTTATATATAAGAAGTTAAACTCCTTTTTTTGTTTTTATTTTTTTATTTAGTGCAATTTGACTGCAATTCAGAACGTATGTATGTTTTATCATTGGAAATTTTTGTATGTATAAATGGACCCGATAGGTGGCGCTGGGGTAAAGTCATTTCGAATATTCTTATTTACGGTGCGATTTTACTGAAACTAAGAATGTACATATATGTATATTAGATGATGCCAAAAATTTTTTTGTTGGACCCGGTAGATGGCGCTGGCGTTCGAAAAATAATGAGTTGTCAAATTTATTTAAATTTTATAAGTTCCAAGATTCACAAACGTTTTTATATACAAATATTCTAACCAAAAAGGAAGGAAAAATTGCATTGGCTATTGCTTTATCCGGAATAGCCGCAACATTATTGCATGGTGGTCGCACAGCTCATTCAGCACTCAAATCACCGTTAAATGTACAAACGAATGAGAATGCCGTATTAATATAAAAAAAACATTCTGGTATGGCAAAAGTTCTGCAAAAATGCAATATTATTATTTGGGATGAATATAACATGGCTTACAAACATTCCTTAGAGGCACTACATACAACTTTAAAAGATTTGAAAGGCAATGAAAGACTTTTTGGTGGAGCTCTCATTTTATTATCCATGATCCAACGGCTGACCAGTTTTCAAAACAACTACTTGGTTAAGTGAAAGAACTATTTAAGCCGCAAAAAATTTCGATGTCGATAATATTAATGTTATTATTCAGGACATGATTGATTCTGAAAGTGTTATTTCAAATCTATGGATAGTGTTGTTGAAGAAAATGAAGCAGTCAATTATCCAACAGAATTTTTGAATTCACTTGATGTGCCCGATCTACCTCACCATTTATTAAAATTAAAAGTTGGTTCTCCAATAATTTTGCTACGTAACCTCAACGCTCCGAGACTATGTAATGGAACCAGATTAATTATTGAGAGAATAATATCCAATGTCATTGAGGCCACAATTCTCAAAGACAAATATAAAGGAAAACATGTTTTGCTGCCAAGAATTCCTATGAAACCTACCGACACACCGATAACATTCAAAAGATTGCAATTTCCGAACAGATTGGGCTTTACCATGACCATCAATAAATCTCAAGGACAATTATTGCAAATATGTGGTTTGGACCTCGAAAACAGTTGTTTTTCCCACGAGCAACTATATGTGGCATGTTCCCGTGTCGGAAAGCCAGCAAATTTATTAATTTACTGCCAGAATAAGGAAACTAAAAATATTGTTCACTCTTTTTAGAATTACAATGATAGAAATATATTGGTCATTCTTATACATACGTATGTTACAATAAATATTTATTTTAATTTTCATAAATAAAACATGGTTTTTTTTAACAGTTTTAATATTAACAAATGCACAAACGTTTTTTTATATAGATATATACAGATTCTAACTAAAATTAAAAATTCATTGAGGGCAAAACAACGTTTGCCGGGTCCAGCTAGTAATTTAATAAAATGTAATCTTAATTACATTAGATCCATTTATATCATAACTATTTTTATACTTAATTTATTGTATCTGATGAAGTATTTAAGTCTTGCAAATTTTTAAATACCCAGTCTTTCATCCAGCTTTTTGTCGCCTTTATTTACTGCGTTTTTTTGTCAACCCTTTCTTGGCGTTACTAGGTTCTGCTGTTGATTTCGCTGCCGGTTTATTTGTTGGCTTTGGAAAGAAATCGCATTGAATAGAGGCAGAAAACTTTTTCAACTTGAGTCTTCCATCGACAAGCATTCCATTCGATTACCACAGCATCAAAACTGCTCTTCAGTGTTTTCAATGTTTCCTGCTGATCCTCTTTGCTACTAAAAATTATTTTAGTTTCTTTACAATAATTCTTTGTCCAATGGAATAAAGCAGTCGCATCTAAGATGCGATCTTGATGAGAGCACTGGAGGCTATACTTCGCTACATTTCTTTAAAGGTTTGCTGCAATACCATCACATGCTCCTTTACCATGATCAGTAGGATGAAAATGCCACTCAGCTGGCATTCCAAAATCTTTTTCATGAGCCATAAGATTTGCGAAACGTAGTATACCTTCTTTACTGTAAATTTAGATTTTAGATATTTTAGTATTATCTTCTGGTACTCACAAACTGCAACGGTATCATGTTTTAAATCGTCGGATATGATTGCCATACTTTTGTGTTCCAGTTTTTCATCTTTCATGTAGTAAATAACTACTGTGAATATAGTTGCTTGGTCGTTATTGAAGTGGAATGCTTGTATGGCATCCTGAAGAACATATTTATAGTTTTCTGCGAAATCTTATGAAATAACGAATTCACCAGACTTCAAATGTATCTTCAAATCCTTGAAGAATGAACATTGCTCTTTGACTAAAAAGTCATGGTTTCTCAAGTTTAGCAATCCTGTACACATTTCTTCCACAAAATCATCCACATTTAAAATGATTGTTTTCAATGTGCATCTATCAGTCTGAATCCAAGAATCAAATTTGACCTCCTCTATATATTCTCGATCTAAAGAGTTGATTAAATTTTCTTTGATGAATGTGGTTTTCGGGCAATTGGTACATTCACCTAAGTGGCAAGAAGTTGTTGCATTAGGACACATAGTCAATTTAAGGCAATCGCAGTAATCGGTTAAATCTTCTGCCGAAGCATCTGTTAAATACTTTAAGTTGATTTCCTTCAACAACAGTTTAACATTTTCATGGTAAATGCAAACGCATACTGTGTGAGTTCCGCTGCTTTCTGCCAAAACGCAATGTTTTGGCCTCATTTGGGTTAATTTCGTGAAGCCAATTTTAACATCCTCGTGTTCAGATTGAAATGTTGCAAATAACTCTTTCAGGTTACAGAGAACCATTCTCTTCTGTTATGTTATAAAGGTATGTTACATACCTTCGGAAAGGTTAATTTGTCTAGTTTCTCAGTATTAGTTTTATTTGTAAGGTTTTTCACAAAAATAGGAAAAAATTCAAAATAGTGCATTTGTGAAAAATTGAAAAACCGTTGTCTTGAGTTACAAAACATTTATTTTGATAGATATCCCACTCGCATCCCACTAAGCGACCAAAAAGCTCTTAAAGGAAAAATCCTAAGCTTTCTTATGAAAAAAAAATCCCCTCTTTGAAAAAAAGGCAAAAAAATGCTTTAATTTAGCAAAAAAAAAGTCTAAAAAAATATTTTTTTTTTTAAGTATTTTTTCCGAAATATTGAAGAAATAGCTATCTAAACTATTTGGGAGAAAATTTTCTAAGAACAATAGGTAATAAGTTACATGGATGAGAAAAACACCTGTTTGGCCAAAATGTCAAATTTTGATCCCCTCTAACTCAGAGAGATCTGGACCGATCTTGTTGAAAAATTGTGTTTAAGCTACTATCCAATAGGACTAACCTTGGAGCAAATTTCATCCCGATCGGAAGACATCGGTTTCAAAAGTTGGTGCACTTAACATGAAACCCCCCTTATGTATAAAGAAGAACTGGGCTTATGTGACGATTACCCTTTGTAAAATTAGATCACATATTCCCGAGTTGACTATATCATCGTTCATCGATGGCTTTTTTTAGGAAAAGCAGACAGAACAACGGACATCAATAAAAGTAATACCAAATCGATAGGATTTTTTTAACGCCAACCTAAAGATTAAGAAAATATTTGACGCAAATTTGTTTTGCTGTCATATTTGCCCAAAATTTTGATTTGGTGGTCACACTACGCACATTTATCTGCCTCTTTTTGTTTGAGATAATAATAGTGGAAAACATATTTGAGTTACGGTCACACTTGAACAAATATTTGACTAAAATAATCTAAAAAAAAATACAGAATTAGGACATTGTAGCGTTTAAAATTTATCAAATATTTTTTTTTATATCAGAAGCAACGAAAAATTTAAACTAAAACTAGGTACATAATAAAATAAATAACAACCGTTATGGAAAATTTCCAAAACATAGTAAACGAAAACTGTTTTTGAATATAATAAATAAACTTGAATTCTTACAAATATTAAATTAAAACACAAACATTTCAGAAGTCGAACCTTTTGTGGTAAATTAAAAATTTAAATTTTGTTTATTGTTAATGGAAGTAGTTGACATATACTTATTTATATGTATGTAAATAATGTTTAATAAACTTCCTAAACATTTGTTATCTTGTTGTTTGAAATGAGTTTACTATTTGAGTTTTTATATTCACTGTCTCTCATTGATACATGTTCTCTCTATTTCTCGTATGTCGCAGTGTTGCTATTTTTGTGCTTTTCGCACTTCTTTTGTGGGTTTTGTTATAAACGGGTAATGCCAGTGTTTTCCAACGCTGTTTAGCATAACCATTCGTTTAGGGATTTTTATTAGGGTATTTTGAATGTTCTATCGAATTTAAAAAAAATACGTTTTATAAAAAAAGCATTATCATAACAAACAACTTAAGAGAATTTACATAAAAAATTAATATTAAAACTAAGAAAAGTTTTAAAAAAATTATAAGAAATTACAAACTTTATCTCTATTTCTGGTTGATAATTTTTTTAAATTTTGACAATGGTATGTATAATATATTTTATAAAAACTTCATAAATAATGCAAATATCATCGTAGTTTTCATACAGGTTGAGCGAACGGATTCGGGCTCTCCAACCAAACAGTTTGGTTTGATATTGTGTCGATAACTATTTTTGTTTTTAGTATGATCGCGAATCGAAGATCAAATTCTATAGCCTTCTTTTTTTCGAATTAATCGATTTTGTGGTGCTAAACTCTTGTATTGTATACAATAAAATATCCAACAGTAATTATGAACAATTTTCGGTATATCTTTAAGAAATTCGTTTAAAATTCCAACTCACTTGATAAATTCGAATAACTACCCACAATTTGAAAGCAATTTAAACACGCAATACAATACTAAAAACAACAAAGACAGTCATACAAACCTTTTTGTTTTACAAAAGACCTTAAATTATTTAAAACTTACCACTACAAATTCCGTTTTATTCAGTGTCTTTTAAAGAAAAATTTCATGAAAAGTTTTATTTTTTTCTAATTGAATAAAAGGAATAAAACAAAACACAACTGCGCTTTTTACCATTAATGACCATTAGGACATATATGTCCCATTAGAGATCATGTCTGAAGACATAAAAAATTTATTCCCGACATACTCGTAGGTATGTCGATGTCCAATAACATCCGAGAAAAAGTTTTTGAAAAATGGTGGAAAATTATATTTTTTTACATTAAGGACAACCTATTATTAGGGTTATACCTACAAAGTGATGTTATTTAAAGGCCATCCTCTATCGGCGCAAATTACGAAAAAAAAGGTTAGAAAATGTCCAAAATGTAAGAAAAAATTAAAAAATAGGCCAAATGTCAGTCATAGATCGTCAAAGGTGTAATGAAAAAGGATTGAAAAAACCGATGTATGCTGGATAGAAAGTCTGTTGAAGAATTTTTTCTTTAGTATAATTATGAACAGATTATATTTAAGCTCAGCAATTCCACTGCTGCATATTAACTACGGTCTTATATTTGAAAATTTCTATTTGCAAAATTATAAATTGCAATCAAATGTTTTTTTTTTTTTTTGCAATCGAGATACTGTTCTATCAATATTCGTTTCTAATATTAAATTTTTTTTATATTTAACTATTTTTTTCACGTCTTTCATTTTAATAAAAATCGATAAACTATTCTTTTTTAACCATTTTAATCTAAAATTTCCATAGTATTGATTTTGTTTTATTTTTTTTTATTATTTGTTTTTTTTTTTAATCTTATTTTGAAATATTTTATACTTTTTACCCGTTGTTGCAAAGCTCAATGAGTTTTTCTTAGTGTATGCATTGATAAAACTGTATTTGAATATTAGTTTATAAACCAGCATGGCTCAACTGGCTAAAATTAAGAAAAAAAATAGTACACAAAGGTTTTTGACAGCAAAAATAAATTTTTGCTAAAACTATATAAAATGGCTGTGGTGGTAGGTATCAAGGCATAAGGACATAACTCTAGATATTTTCAAATTGAGTTATATGTAACATCGTAATCTTTACTAAATTAAGAGGCTATTAAGCTAGACTTATTAGCACATACATCAATCCCCTACATTAAAAACTGGAATAATGGCATCCACCAATTGAAAAGTTATTTTCTAAAAAGTTACAAAAATAGACATACATAGCCTTACTTTGCGATCACAGATATATAAGAAAACTTCTAAAAAAAAAAACCTTAGGTTGCCATGTATAGAATGTGCTCCGATAATAAAGACTTGTGTCCTTAGTCAAAAATCAATTGTGATCATATTGAATAAGATTTTTTTTAATTGAAAAATGCCATATTTTTAATAAATATTATTTATTTATTTTATTTATTTATTTATTTATTAATTACAATAATACAATTACAATAATTAATTTGGGATAAGGAGTACTAGCTGCAATGGCTTTCGACTCTGAGCATTTTCATTTTAAATGAGGTTTTGTAAACTATTTTCGAGTATGAATTTACAAATTAATTTAATATTAATTTCATATATATTTTTTAGCATATCAGTGGGTTTGTTAGACCCGAAAATACTGGTTCTGGATGAATTAAAGTGGGTGCATTCGTCTAGAATATGTTTAGCGTTGTGTATTGCATGAGGTACACATAGGTGGAGTCGATTTTTCGTAAATATATTTGTGTGAAAATTTGCAGTGGCCTATTCTAAGGCGTACAATAGTGCTAGTTTCTTTTCTAGTACAGTTTTCCGGGTAGATTGCTTTGATTCCCAGTGGATTAAAAGTCTTATAATAATGTTGATAGCTTAACCATTTTTGTGATTTTGAATTATTCAAATAAGTAGAGATGGTGTTTAATATGTCCCGAGGCTCCCAGGTGGGATATTTAAGAAGTGGTCGACGTTTGGCTTCTTCTGCCGCTGAGTCAGCATATTCGTTTCCGACTATACCTACATGTGAAGGCACCCACATTATTTCAATTTTATTTTTTTGTTGAATACATTTGTTTCTGATTTTATTTATTAATGGTGAATCGTGCAGGGAATTTTTTGTGGCAAGAATAGAAGAGAGGCTGTCAGTGCATATTATATATTTGTGATCCTTTTCTGAGGCAAATTCTATGGCTACGAGGATGGCTAAGGCTTCTGCTGTAAAATTGGAGCAGTAATCATTGAAGAAACCAATATTAATGAGATCGCCATCTTGCTTTACTGCAGCAAAGGTGGTGGAACCATTGGACTTAGATCCATCAGTGTACAATAAGTTCCAATTTTGTCTGATTAAGTGGTCGGAAATGTTTAAGAATGTTTGCTTATAAACATCAGATGGAGTAGTGGACTTCGGAAAATCAACCATTGATAATAAAAAAGATGAGTTTTCAATCATCCATGATGGTTCTGGTTGTGGTTTTATATATATAGGGCGAATATCTAAGTTGATATTACGAGAAAAATTTATACATCGAACAATTGTAGATTCAAGTTTAGGTATACGTCTACTGCTTATAGTTTTGATGACCTCTTGATACAAAATTTTGTTTCGGCAGATAAAAATTTTGGGTATAAGTTTGTACGTTAGATTTATAGTTCGCTCCTTGATAGATGGCATTCCAGCTTCAGCTAAAATGTTTGCGGTGGGACTGGTAGGGAATGCTGTAATCCTACGACGGATTGCTGCATGGTAAGGACCCTGTATTAGTTTTATATGAGATGGTGCACACCAACCATAAATGGGGAGAGCATAGTCGATTTTTGAGAGTAAAATAGATCGTGTAATATTAATCATAGTTGAAATGTGAATCATAACATTTTTGGATGTTAGATATTTTACAATATTTAGTCTTGTATTTAAGTTTTTCCTAAGTTGTTGACAATGTTGTTTGAAGGTAAAACTTTTGTCAAAAATAACTCCCAGTATGCGAAGATGATCTACTAGTTTGATTTTAATATTGTTGTATTCTAAGTCGGAAATAGAGCAGTTGCGTTTTTTGCAGATATGTAAAAGACTGCACTTTTCAATAGAAAGCTTAGCTCCAGAAGATGAGCACCATTTATTAATGCTTTTCAAGGTGTTAGAAAAAATCTCCCTGACTTTGTTGTTATCTTGAAGTTTTGTAAAAATAAATAAATAAATAAATAAATAAATATTATTTTTTCCAGAACATCTTATTTTGAGCACGTTCTCCTATTCTATAACATGATATTCCGGAATTGTTTTTTTTTTTATGAAATTAATATTGCTTATTGATATATTTTTTAATTTTTAAGATTTTTACCTGGCAGAATTTATTAACCTGAATTCTATTCGAAATTATTTCCGTCATAAATTCCTTTGCCTCTTAAATCAGTAACTGTATACTTTTTTAAATTGATACTCTAAATATTGAATTCAATTAGTTTAACGAAATTTAAACTTTTTATATATTTTTTTTATATTAACTAAGATTTAATTAGGTTCGTTTGCTTTTAATTTTCATTAAAAATTTGCGTGCTCATTAGTTTTGCAGCGGCAAACTTTTTGACTTTAAATATTAAATTATACTAGCAGATTCCAGCACCCGAAATTCGAGTGCAATTTCTAGCCAGCTTAATTTTTCAACTTAGCCAATTCACAAACCAACACTTTTATGGTTTATTATTATTGTGAATAATGATAACAAACATATTAACAAATTTAATAAAACACACATATCATATGCATAATTTTATGTATGTGTTAGTACAAACTTTAAATGTAATTTACTCAAAATAAAGGAAAAAATTTAAAAATCTGTAAATCTGCAAAACGGCTAAAAAGAAATACCTTTCAAAGAGATATAACTTCTGACTTAAATCCCAAAAAGTTTATTCCTTAAAAAAAAATTTGCGTGCTCATTAGTTGTGCAGCGGCAAACTTTTTGACTTTAAATATTAAATTATACTAGCAGATTCCAGCACCCGAAATTCGAATGCAATTTCTAGCCAGCTTTATTATTTAACTTAGCCAATTCACAAACCAACACTTTTATGGTTTATTATTATTGTGAATAGAGATAACAAACCCATTAACAAACACATTAAAAAATCTAATAAAACACACATAGCATATGCACAATTTTATGTATGTGTTAGTACAAACTTTAAATGTAATTTACTCAAAATAAAGGAAAAAATTTAAAAATCTGTAAATCTGCAAAACGGCTAAAAAGAAATACCTTTCAAATATATCCCAAAATCCCAAAAAGTTTATTCCTTAAAAAAAAATCATGTGAGTCCGATCACAGGGAAGATGTGTAAACATCTAGTAATTAAAGATTTTTTATGTCATTTTTTAAAATCAAACAGAAAGCGTCATCTATGTATCTCTTATAGCAAAAACTGTTTCAGCTAATTCAACAACCCTTTGCTGTAAAACGTTAAAAATATCCCAATATAAACCTATATAAGTGATACATAGATGACGCTTTTAAAAAAGTGCCATAAAAAAAACAATGTTATATCATAATTTTTTCACCAATACAATCATAAGTCACACAGCGTTATGTGTCAGCTCTCACCTATTACGTGTTACACTGTTTTTGTGCTTGTATTGTGAAATAGAAATTTACCCCCCTGCGCGTATAGATGTTTACACATCAAAAAAAATATTTTCATTTCCAAAAGTCTATGAACTTTGTGGTTTATGGACTCATTAAGAAGCTTACGGTTAAGTCTTACTAGCACTGATCTACAAAATATAATTTAATACGAATTTTAAAAAATTATGAATTTACGAAAGAAACAATTAAATTAATTTGATTGCCTAAAATGTGGTCAATAAAACTTAACTTGAAGAATTAATTCCTCAAATGTAGTTGATAAACCTTTTCATTTTCAAATACTCTCACATTTTGAGATTTTTGTATAGTAGAATTTTGATATTCAAAAGTTACAAAGAATTTAAAGGAATGGTAAACATTTTTTTTCATACAAAAAGAACATTTATAAAATAAAAAACCAATAAAAATATGAAATTATCTACGCTGACATAATTTTCTAAAATATTATTTGATTCATACAACTACATACCTTAATGTTCAAAAAAGCGTTAGTTATTTTTTAAGTTTTTAAATAATTACGTTTCATTTATTTTTTAAATTTTGTGCTGCATCTGTTACATATTTAATTTTTTTTTTAATTTTGGTTGCTCTTCAGAATATACATTAAATCACACTATTTTTAAAAGATTTTTAAATAAAATCTTTGAGTATTTGTAATTATTTCTTTATAGAAATTTCATAAATATTTTAACTTGTCTATTAAATTTCCCTTTTGATTCAGAGAACAAATACAAACGAATTATTTTTTTCTCAATACAAAAATTTAGTTTAAAATAGAGTGTTTTCAATAGAAAATTATAAACCCTATATAAAGTTAATGAAAACCGTCAAAAGATATAGAAACAATTTCTTTTCCATGTAACAATTTATCACTAAATGGAATTGAAATCGCTACAGTAGCTACATTGCCTTTATGTGTTTGCTTATTGTTTTTATTTCTCACTTACTTGCATTGAATCGGCACTGATGATTTCGCCACAAAAACGTTCAGCTAATTCTAATGATAATTTCGTTTTTCCAGTACCGGTTGAACCTAAAATAACAATTAACGGCACGTTACGCAGCATCGTAGATACGATTTAACAGTTTTTCACAATATTTTATTGATAAATTCACGAAATATTCTTTAATTTTACTTAAAGAAACCACACGCGTTTCTACAACGTGTTCGTACGCGGACAGAAGAAGAGCAACTAGAGAATATAAACAAACAGCTGTGTGACTTATGAAGAGTGTGAGAGAGCATGTATTTAGAATTTTTTTTTAAGGGTGACCAACTTGTTTTGAGTTTTATTTCAAAACTTAGATGTATGTGCTGATAAGAATCCAGTACTATCGAGAGCATAAATTCCTTTCGTTTAAATAAAAATTATGGATGGAATTTGTACATATCACTGAAAAAAAAAAAATTCTAAACATAAAAAATGTTTTTGATTGGAAAAAAAACCACAGATTTGATAATTTTCATCTCTGGACTACATTCAACCTCACAAAATTCAAGTTTTAAGGTTAAAGCTTTCTCAGACGCATGATAAAATTTTGTTTAATTCATTTTATAACATTTCTTTTATGCTTGAGTGAACTTCAATCTTACGAAATTTAAATGTATATCCTAAAAAATACTGAATTACTTTAATGTAATGAAGGGGCACCAACTAATGGACTGAATTAATTTCAATTCACTTAATAAAAATACAAACTTTCAAAATCAGTTAACAATGTATACCAGGTTTAACAGACAGCAAAAAATTAAGAACAACAATAACTTTAAAAATCTTAGCTTTGCATATAAGCCGAATTCCACATTAAATTAATTTTTGACAAATGTAAGGACACCGATTGAAAAAAAACAAGAAATTAACGCGGTGTATGAAGTTAAATGTAAAGGTAGCGACGAACATCATTGCAATCTAATATCCATAGGAACAACAAAGAGACGAGAATGGGAGAGCATCAAGTGGATATCGTGAAAGGAATAGAAAATACAGCATTAGCTCAACATATATTACAAACAGGTCACACAGCCACTTTTAAACAAGTGACAATACTAGACAAGGAAAAATAGAAAGAAAGAAAGAAAGAAAAATACCATAAATAAATAACTTTACTTTTTTTATATTCCGTGCCTATAGTAAAGGTTTTTCTAGCAACCCACGATAAAAAACTTATGTTTGATGTCCATTTGTTTTACAATTTTATAAGACACTCCCTATATACTCGTTTTTCTAGTTTTTCTAGTAGCAACACGTTGTTAGAATGTAACCGTACAGTAAATGTAACGTTGGCATTAAGAGTTGCTATATAAAATTAACCAAACCTTATCTGCTGTTCACAAATGGCCCGTATAAACGTAGCAAAAATCTATTTTCAACAGATTGGGACGTTCCGGTTACGTGACAGTTCACATCGGTAACTGCTCTAAATGCTTTTCATGTAAAAAAAAAAACAGCTGACACGTTTGGTTACGGTCACGTGTGGCTAACTAGGCCCTTAGACTCACATTCTGATGGTAGTACGGAATTTATTATAAACATTTCAATTATCTAGTTTCTTTTCCGTCTTCCTTAGTCTGCCTATTGGCTATTTTAGATCCAGTTTTGCCTCATTTTTGACATGTTTTATGATGTTAATAACGATCTTATCCCTGTCTTTCATGCAAATACTTAACCTTTTGTTAATGACAATATAGCACAACTGTGTACGATTTTCATTTATTCGTTAGCCTGGCATATTGCAAATTTTATTATTTTCTCGAATATAACACAATAAAAAAAACATTTTTGTTTTTTGACAATATCAATCGCATTTTTTTTTAACTAATAATTTAAGTTTTCAATTTACATATGGGGGTTTCATGTCAAGTGCACCAAGTTTTGAAACCGCTGTCTTCCGATCGGGATGAAATTTGCACCAAGGTTAGTCCTATTGGGTAGTAGTTTAGACACAATTTTTCAACAAAATCGGTCAAGATCTCTCTGAGTTAGGGGGAATCAATTTGACATTTTGGCCACACAGGTGTTTTTTCTCATCCATGTAACTTTTTACCTATTGTTCTTAGAAAATTTTCTCCCAAATAGTTTAGATAGCTATTGCTTCAATATTTCGGAAAAAAATACTTAAAAAAAAATTTTTTTTGTAGACTTTTTTTTGCTAAATCAAAGCATTTTTTGCCTTTTTTTTTCAAAAGGGAATTTTTTTTTTTCATAAGAAAGCTTAGGATTTTTCCTTTAAGAGCTTTTTTGTCGCTTACTGGGATGGGAGTGGGATATCTATCAAAATAAATGTTTTGTAACTCAAGACAACGGTTTTTCAATTTTTCACAATTGCACTATTTTGAATTTTTTCCTATTTGTGTGAAAAACCTTACGAATAAAACTTATACTGAGAAACTAGACAAATTAACCTTTCCGACAGAAGAGAATGGTTTTCTGTAACCTGAAAGATTTATTTGCAATATTTCAATCTGGACACGAGGATGTTAAAATTGGCTTCACGAAATTTACCCAAATGAGGCCAAAACATTGCGTTTTGGCAGAAATTAGCGGAACTCACACAGTTTGCGTTTGCATTTATCATGAAAATGTTAAACTGATGTTGAAGGAAATCAACTTAAAGTATTTAACAGATGATTCGGCAGAAGATTTACACGATTACCGCGATTGCCTTAAATTGACTATGTGTCCTAATGCAACAACTTCTTGCCACTTAGGTGAATGTACCAATTGCCCGAAAACCACATTCATCAAAGAAAATTTAATCAACTCTTTAAATCGAGAATATATAGAGGAGGTCAAATTTGATTCTTGGATTCAGACTGACAGATGCACATTTAAAACAATCATTTTAAATGTGGATGATTTTGTGGAAGAAATGTGTACAGGATTGCTAAACTTGAGAACCCATGACTTTTTAGTCAAAGAGCAATGGTTATTCTTCAAGGATTTGAAGATACATTTGAAATCTGGTGAATTCGTTATTTCATATGATTTCGCAGAAAACTATAAAAATGTTCTTCAGGATGCCATACAAGCATTCCACTTCAATAACGACCAATCAACTATATTCACAGTAGTTATTTACTACATGAAAGATGAAAAACTGGAACACAAAAGTATGGCAATCATATCCGACGATTTAAAACATGATACCGTTGCAGTTTGTGAGTACCAGAAGATAATACTAAAATATCTAAAATCTAAATTTACAGTAAAGGAGGTATACTACGTTTCGGACGAAGCTCGTCAACATTTTAAAAACAAAAGTAGCTTCGCAAATCTTATGGCTCATGAAAAAGAATTTGGAATGCCAGCTGAGTGGCATTTTCATCCAACTGCTCATGGTAAAAGAGCATGTGATGGTATTGGAGCAACCCTTAAAAGAAATGCAGCGAAGTATAGCCTCCAGTGCTCTCATCAAGATCGCATCTTAGATGCGACTGCTTTATTCCATTGGGCAAAGAATTATTGTAAAGAAACTAAAAGAGTTTTTAGTAGCAAAGAGGATCATCAGGAAACATTGAAAACACAGAAGAGCAGATTCGATGCTGCGGTAACAATCGATGGCACCGCCCAATACCATGCTTTTATACCGCTTGTCGATGGAAGACTCAAGTTGAAAAAGTTTTCTGCCTCTATTCAATGCGATTTCTTTCCAAAGCCAACAAATAGTCCATCAGAGAAATCAATAGCAGAACCTAGTAACGCCAAGAAAGGATTGACAAAAAAACGCAGAAAATAAAGGCGACAAAAAAGCTGGATGAAAGACTGGGTATTTAAAAATTTACAAGACTTAAATACTTTATCAGCTACAATAAATTAAGTATAAAAATAGTTATGATATAAATGGATCTAATGTAATTAAGATTAATTTTATTAAATTATTTATCTTTTTATTTTTAATATTATTATTACATATTAATTTAATTATTATTACAAATAAATAAAAAATAATAATTTTTCAACATTTCTATACAAAACAAGTGATTTTTTTACTGAGGTTAACATATTCTGGGTATTACAGTATCGAGGGTATGAAATTTTAGTTGGGTATGTAACATACCTTCGGAAAGTTTAATTTGTCTAGTTTCTCAGTATAAGTTTTATTTGTAAGGTTTTACACATAAATAGGAAAAAATTCAAAATAGTGCATTTGTGAAAAATTGAAAAACCGTTGTCTTGAGTTACAAAACATTTATTTTGATAGATATCACACTCCCATCCCACTAAGCGACAAAAAAGCTCTTAAAGGAAATATCCTAAGCTTTCTTATGAAAAAAAAATGCGCTTTTTGAAAAAAAAGGCAAAAATGTTTTGATTTAGCAAAAAAAAAAGGTCTAAAAACTTTTTTTTTTTTAAGTATTTTTTTTCCGAAATATTGAAGAAATAGCTATCTAAACTATTTGGGAGAAAATTTTCTAAGAAGAATAGGTAATAAGTTACATGGATGAGAAAAAACACTTGTTGGGCCAAAATGTCAAATTTTGATCCCCTCTAACTCAGAGAGATCTGGACCGATTTTGTTGAAAAATTGTGTCTTAACTACTATCCGATAGGACTAACCTTGGTGCAAATTTCATCCCGATCGGAAGACATCGGTTTCAAAAGTTGGTGCACTTTACATGAAACCCCCCATATATTTAACATGATTTACAAATCCATTATAAATCGTTCGATAAAAATTACAAATCCATTCAAATTTGAAATTAGCGCTAAAAGCATTTATATTTCTGATAATGAAAAAAAATTATTCTATAATATTAATAGGCAAGGCGATTTCTTATGACCGATATAAAAATTTTTGTTACAACCCGATTTTAAGCAAAAAATACCTCAATTGGAAGGCATTTCTTTTTAGCTGTCCACCATATTTAAAGATTTGCACCGACTGACACATTTTTTTTTTTTTTTTTTGAGTTTATTATAAATATCAAAAGCCCTGTGTTGAATTGTGAATTGGCTAAAATTGATGAGCATACCTTTAGGATCTTACAAAATTATTTACCAAATGAGAAAACAAAATTTGTAGAAATTGCACCGAATTTCGAGGGCTGGACCCTGCTGTTACGTTAAAATACGCTTGGCAAAGAACAAGTGCAAATAGAATAGACTAAAATATTTAGTGGTCCTTTATATATATTAATATCTAACCCAGGAACATATTTATAAGTAAATTAATAAGATATTAAGAAAGCAAAAAATCTAATTTCTCTTAGTTGTTGGTTAATGGCTTCAAAATAACAAATACTGAAGAGATTTTATTGTATTTTAAAAATCATGTTCTCTGCCAAATATGAATATAGTTGAAATAAATGATACCCCTTCTTAATTTTTTTTTTTGAATTTAATCATAATTTTTCGAATTTAATAATAAAAATTAAGAACAATTTCCTACTGCTTATAGTTTATTGAAGTACTCTAAATCATTTAACATTAAAAAATTTTCAGCCGTAGATAAAATTTCAAAATTAAGTATAAAAAAAACTTCCGGAATAGTGTTTGTGTATTTGACTATTATTTTTAACAAGTTTGTAAATAACTCTTACTTCCTAAATGTGTGAGAAGTTGCAAGGATTTGTCCAATAAGACATACGATCTATTTCTTTGTGGGAAAAATCTTCGGGAAAGTCAATCGGCAATGAACCCAAAGGTCCATTTTTTACATGCGCTACTTACATTTCATAATGATGTTGTTAAGAATTTAAGAAAACAACGTAGTACTATTGCTACGAGTATATCTCTCGATATAGAAAGTGATCATTATGGGTTTGGACCCTTTCACCAAAAATGATTTAAAATTTTTTTTTTACTAATAAGCAATTTTAAATGCAACATCAAAATGAGTTTCAGCCTGGAAATATTTATTGTGGTGTGTCGCAGGGATCATTAATATAGTTCTTTCATTTCTGAAATTTCCATATGATATTGAATCTTTTCTTTATGCTTACGGTATCTCCCTAGTTGATACTTTAAAGTGTGTATAACAATAATTAAATGCATTAAATAATTACTAAAAAAGAAATGGGGTATAAAAATAAATATGTTTTATTTTGTAAATTTCTATTTATTAAATTCAGTCGAATCGTGGTGGGGTGCAGAACCCCCACATTTTATAAAAAAGTATTTTCGGACGAATTGGATTCTATGTAAAGCTGTAAGGGGCCAGCAATATGTCAAGCGCCGAAAAGTGCTTCTTATTAATAAACATTAAGAGAAGGTACTCATTCCATTATTAAAAAAAAAAAATTCACATTTTTCTACTTAGATACTTTTTTTCCATCTCAAATTCAAATGCACACACAAAGCCGTGAATAATGTGTTACAAGAGCATTCTGTAGGACATGTGACACGAAGTAAACGTTGAAATTTGATTTTTATATGTTTTTTTTAACAAATGGATTTTACAGTTTATTTCATTTATTAATTTCTTTGCATTCAATAAAATAATTCATAACATAAAACAATACATCAATTAATTGTTTTATATTTGAAACGCAAACGATTATAAATATGGACTGACTAAAGACTCACAAATGATTAGAAATAGCAATGATAAACGACTCGAAAATGGCTCTTAAGTGCCTGAAAAATTACTGGAAAAAGGCTCGCAATGATTATCAATATAACTCGAAAATGAGTTGAGGAAAAGGATCGTGTTCTTACGTTAGAAGACCCCCTAACGCTAAATACAATCCTAAATTCACAACAAAAACCATTAAACATGGTGGTTCTGGCATTATAGTACGCTGGTGGTTTTCCTACTATGGAGTTGGACCCATATATTAGATTAGAACAATCATGGAGAAGACAGTTTATCTTAATATCTTCCATGAAGTAATGCTATCATATGTTTCTGAGGAAATGCCGCTGGATTGGGTGTTGCAGCAGGACAATGACCCGAAACATACCAGCAAACTTGCAGAGAACTGGTTTCAGAACAATAAACGAAACGGTTGGAATGGCCAGATCAGTCTCCATATCTAAATGCAATTGAGAATTTATAGACAAATATGAAGAAGACATTATCCTAAATACAGCCAACCAGTAACGAAGCTCTTTGGATGGCTGTACAGCAAATCTGTAACTCAACCTCGAAGGAGAGGTGCCTAAATCTGGTGAAATCGATGCATAAACTTTGCGCAGAGGTTATTGGAAATAATGGGCAACCAATAAAATATTAATTTCAATATGATAAGATTTCATAAAAATACTTAATTCAAAATCGTTAATTTATTTTTTAATTATTTTTAGTTTAAGTATTTATTTTTGTATTTTTTCACTGAGTGTTTTTAAGTCGTTTTAAAAAAGTTGAAAATTTGTAATAAAAAAAAAAACAAAATCAACAGTTTGTTATTTAATATTGTTTCACAGTCTTGTAAGTATCTTATGACAAGTATTCAATGAAATCAGTTTGACCTATTTATATGCTGGTGCAATTTTTATGATCGCAGCTGTATATTATCACAAAATGCATTATAAACCTGGGTAAATTTAGGATATTATTTTTTGTCATTATTTCGAACAGGTTGGTATTTAAAAAAATAGGGAAAATCGGGTATCATTGTAACAAGATATGGAAACACCTCCAAAAATTCAAGTTTGTTAAATTGTTTACTTCTTCAAATATTTTGTTTACATTTATTTTAAATAATGTAATAAGTCCAGTTATTAATGTAAATGTAAAACTCTAGAGGAGGGTATCAAAGATTCGGAAAAGCAGAATTTTACATTCTTACTTGTTGAAATTTAACTCTATCATAAATTTCATTGGAAAATTGTCAAATGATATCGTTATAAAATAATAATACTTTTTTTTATAAACTTCATGGGCAAATTTGCTGAAATTATATTTGCATACATTTCTATTTTGCAAACATTGCTGATATGGTCACCCCATTATTAGTTTGCAAACACTCCAATCCATACAGTGGGATTGCCTAAAAATGATGCTAAGTTCACTTATTAAATAAAGAAGGGGCCTCAAACTTCTATTTAATATCTCATCAAATTCAAATTTATGCAAATATTGAACAAAATAAATTAAAAGACAGTAATTATTATAAAACACACGTGTAAGCCGTACAATTTCAAAACTATGACCCAAATCTTGAGGTGCTGTTGCTATGATTGAATGAGTGAATGAATGAGAAACCTTTTTTCAAAATAAAACTCCCCAATTACTGGTAAAGTAGGCATTGAGATTTACAAAGGACTTATTGAAATTAAAAAAAAAAAAACATAAGAAAAAGGGTGCTCTTTAGAACACAACAGAGTACGCAGCCAAACACATGGGAGATAAAACTGTAATTTTTGCTAAGCATGCATGTTTAAACATGTCTTTTAGTGTTTACTAAGGAAGTGATTTTTTAAGTTTTTTCGAATTGTTATTCAATTGTTTAATATCGTCTTTATTTAAGTTTTATTTAAAACGCATTTGGCATACTATAGTTTGAAGTACAGCTAACCAAGTGTATACAACATAACTTGATGCGTCATTATACCCTATACCACTATGTGGTTTGAGTATGACTTTGTGCTGCTGTTTGTAACTACCAAAAATATTTGACCTAGACCCATCTTTTATTATACCGATCGAATCAGAATCGCTGATTCGATTTAACGATGTCCGTCCGTCCGTCCGTCCGTCTGTGTGTCCATGTAAACTTTGTAATCAAACTGCAGGTCGCAAATATGAATATATTTTGATGAAATTTGGTATGTAAGCTTTTAACGACCATAGGATGAACGCTACTGAAATCGGTCCATGTTCAGACCTAGCCCCCATACAAATGACACCTATGAAATCGACATAAATTGCAATAAGATCCAAATTGTCATATAGATCTTACTCAAATTGGGTTTGTATGCGTTTATTACATCCATTAATGAGTAGCCCAAAAATGATCCCTTTGGGACAACTCTTAGTCAAAGGCCTCATATAGAGCTGCTTCCCGATCTTCACTTAAACCTGTCAAATAAGAAAAATATTGCACTGATTCTTCTCAAATTTTGTTTGTATATGTTTTTGCAAAATACAAGAGACTTTACCAAACATAGTCAGGATCGGTCCACTTTTGGGCCTAGTCCCCATACAGATATAGCATCCGATATGAACTTTTTCATATCTGCAGCCAAACCAATTAATAAAAATCCCATTCAAATTTGGTTAATGCTTATTTTCTATGTCCAGTTAGTTGGGCCTATGAGATACGGTATCTAAACGCATGGTATAGGTAATCATACAGTCGGTCTAGACCGACTATAATTTTCTTACTTGTTTGGGACATTGGCGTTAGATTTTTTTTTGCATTAATGAAGAACTGACAGAAAAATAACAGTAACCGGGAAAATTTAATTTTTTAAATTGTAATTTTCTGACAGTTTTGTTAAATATCAATTTTTTAAAAATTTTAATTGTTCTTAGCTACCTCCAGCCACAAAAAGACTAACAAATACCTAAACAAATATGTATTTTTTTAAACTAAACTTACTACTCTTCTTAACCCTTTCAGACCCATCAAGAAAATATGCTCTAATTTTCACAAAAGTAAAGATTTAAAATTTTTCTTTTTACAGACGTTTAAAATTTAATTTTTAAAATTTTTTCACAATCATGAATTTTTGAATAAGGACCTGACACGTTTGTGTATTTTGGCCATTTATATGTAAAATAATTATTATTTTTCGAAAACGACCAAGCACAATTATGTACTTTGGTCGTTTAGTGGTAAAATAAATTTCATATTTTCATAAAAAGGATTCATTGTATTTCAACTTTATTCAACTTAAAAATCAAAAATAAATTAGTTTAATAACAAAACAAAAACCAAATAAATAAATTATACACTAAAAAATGTAGCGTATAAATTGGTATAAAAGAAAAAGAAATTCAATAAAACTTAAAAATATAATTATTTAACGAGATATGTTTTATAAACTTAAGACTAAAATATAGGAACTTTGTGATTCATTCAAAACTGAAATTAACGTTTGATATGATATTCCTTAAAACAGTCCTTGCCTTTCGCAACACACAAACTTACTTTGCACTTTTGACATATTGCCCTTGTTCTGCTTCCATAGAAAGTGTTCCGACATCTTTTTGCGGTTCCATCTACAAATTGGGGCCAATGCTCATAACGATCGTATCTGATGTCATCTGGAGCATTGTGAGGACGGAATTTTGTTCCGTGAATCTCATGAGGTAACTCAAAAGGTTCAGCTATTTCTGGAGGAGCTTCTTTGTACTTAGCTAGCACTTCTCCTATTTCTAATTTGAAAGGGAGGAATGTTTTTATGTTTTTCTTCGGAACACCAACTATTTTTGCATCATTTCTGTATTCCATCCAGCTGTTGTATATCGCCCTGTCAAGATAATGAAAAAAAACTTTGACTGGCCATTTCTTAGTCTTCATGCTGATGCGGTAGTATTCCATCATTTGATCTGCTGTATCCACGCCTCCCATTTTTGAATTGTACAATTGAATTACCGCAGGTATTGGGACTGGCAAACGACGTTTTTTAGCTTTTATCCAACGTTCTACTTCGCCAACCGGGTCCTTTCCACATGCAGTTGAAGCAATCGTTACACACTTTGTGTCACACCACTTTACAACAGCAACTTTGTCGTCTTTAACGAATTGAGTCATACTGCCACGTTCCATTTGCTTTTTCCTAACCGATTTCCCATAATAGTACCACTTGCTTTAAAACCTTTCTCTTCAAGTTTTACCATTAGAAGTATTGTTGTGAAAAATCGATCAAAATAAAGAAAACTGCCTTTGGGTAGGAACTTGGTTAATCTCAACACAATTGATGGTCCATGACCCAGTCCACTATCAGGAAATGTACCAGCCCCTTGAAACATTTCGAAGTCAACGGGTAATCCTTCGGAAGTAGCAAAAACAAGATTTTTAAAACCCACCGGTCGTGGCTTTGATCTTATGACTTGTCTTGCTGGACATCTGCCAGTATATGGGACCATTTGCTCATCAATTGAATAGGATGTAACATCGGTAGCTAATTGATTGCAACGATTCCTTACTAAATCAATTACTGGTTGAACTCTCCAAAGCTTGTTCGTTGCATTGGGCATTTGATTATCAACAAAGTGAATCATATTTCTCAGCCTAAAGAATTTGTTTCTCGACATTGCGTTTGACCAGTACATATATACCTGTGGATAATTTAGGCAACCTATGATTATAGCGCAGCCGTAAAATTTCTTAATATCGACTTTTGTGAGATTCATCTCTTCCCCGGTAGTTGCTAGAGCATATATTTTTGTATATTGTACAGTTTCTTCATAGTGGCTTTCCACAAAATATCTTGAAAAATACTCGTAAGGCGATTGTAGTTGAACAACATTTTGACAGCTATATACCGTTGGAATAGTATGAACTGGAAACTCCTTTTGTTTCCATATGTCTGCTCGCGCCTTATTTAAAGTGGTATTTATATTTGAAACAGCAACTGGTTCTAAAAAAATTTAAATTGATGTTCAAATTTATTGAAAAAACAGTTGCATAAGAAGCGTTTACCTCCTTCAGATCCGCCTATGAATGTTTTTGACGCAGATGGAATGCTTAACACTGGTACATCATCAGCAATATTAGCAAGATTTCCTAAGAGCAATAATAAATAATATCAGATACGAAATATTACAAGAAATAAGTGGTTACCATCTTCAACTTCGTCCTCGGATGAGCTATCATTGCTATGTGCACTGTTAAGAAGAGAATAACTTGGTTTCCAAGCAGTATCGCGGTACTCATCATCAGAGGAAAAATCATCTTCTGAATTTTCGAAAATATTCAGGACTCTTTGCAGGTCTGCATCCGTGGATAAGTTAAATTTCTTACCTATAAAATTTAGATAACACAATTGTGAGTTTGCAAAGATATGTCAATTTGTGACCGTGATACACGATTGTGTTATCTGAGTTTTATCTCCATTTAACTATTGATAAAACTTTATATTTTAATTAAATCACTTTCGAACACTATTTTATAAACTATTGGCTACTCAAAATCACTCTCATCAGAAACAAAACACTTTTGCTCTATCTTGTCTTTTTACTTACCACGCGACATACTTCTTCTCACTTTGAATGCACTGAGGAAACTGGTTTTTATTCTTTTTTTTTCAAAAAGTTTTCACTTGTTCTCTTTATTTATAATTGAAAAAGAACCTAACACAGCTACTGCGTTTGGAAATTTTTTCAAAAAATGAAAAATTTGCTTCCTAGAATTTTTTCAATCCACATCGCACAATTGTGTATGCTGGGTCCGAAAGGGTTAAGTTTAACTTTCCCAGGATAAATCTCCTTACGGGCAATCTTTATTTACATATAATTAATTGTTACTCGTATGTTTCATACCTGAATAATTTACTTTATATTGTATTGTCTGTTGATTAAACATTGATGTTTATTCTCATGTTAATGGGCCAACGCATATGTACATATATTAGGGTGACAGCGGTTTGTATGAACAAATTTAGTTTTTCGAATCTAAAGGAGCGCCGCACAGAGGACCATATTTTGAGAAGGCGGCCAAAAATCATTTTTTTTGTTACCGATTTTAAAGTTATGTTATTCTTTGAAAGTAAATACTAGTAAACCTCGGGAGCCAAAAAATTGCGACTCTATCTCAACTATGTCACAGCGAACAGGGTCTTCGAAAATGGGCTCTCTCAGTATTTTGCTAAAATTAAAAATTTCTTTGTAATTTTTTACTTTTGAATGACTGTAACTTTTTTGATTTAAAAGATTTTGAAGTGAAATAAATTTTGTATAATTTTGTGGCTTCCATACTAATAATGTTAAAAGCGTAAAATGACTGAGTCATTCAGAAATTAAAAAAAAAAAAATTTTAAAAAAGGTCGAAATTTTCCAAAAATATCCTACTTAATAGAGCACAACTCCTGCCAGTCAAAAGCAGTCAGAAAAAATCTTGCAGTCTTCAATAGTACGAACCCTCCCCTATACTCTTATACCCCATTATACACCCGCCAGTTTCCGCCCGTGTGCACCAGAACAATTTTTCTGACCCAATGTTAGATATTTTCTGCAAAATTTATGAATACAAAAGTTGCCAAAAATATTGGACCTTTATCCATCTGTTATTATACGGATCGACTCAAAAACACTTTCTGAGTCGATTAAACGATGTCCGTCCGTTCGTCTGAGTGTTATGAATGCAAAAGTTGGTCGTACCGGTGCACCGCGGTGTATTTTTTCGAAATTTTCCAAAAATATCCTACTTAATAGAGCACAACTCCTGCCAGTCAAAAGCAGTCAGAAAAAATCTTGCAGTCTTCAATAGTACGAACCCTCCCCTATACTCTTATACCCCATTATACACCCGCCAGTTTCCGCCCGTGTGCACCAGAACAATTTTTCTGACCCAATGTTAGATATTTTCTGCAAAATTTATGAATACAAAAGTTGCCAAAAATATTGGACCTTTATCCATCTGTTATTATACGGATCGACTCAAAAACACTTTCTGAGTCGATTAAACGATGTCCGTCCGTTCGTCTGAGTGTTATGAATGCAAAAGTTGGTCGTACCGGTGCACCGCGGTGTATTTTTTTGCGTGTCGGTAGAGTTGTCAGGAGTTGTTATATACTTATAAAAAAGGGTTGAGAAATAATGTGCTTAATTGTTACAGGTACATTTACATAGGTACCTTTCAAAAACATTAATAGTCTGAATTAGAGTTATATAGTTTAAATACCTGACAAAATGGGAAACAATTTAAATAACAGGTAAATGGTAAAAAAAAAACTATTGCGACATAGCCCTTTAAGATATGACCAGGTATGCTTCACCTTTTAAAAGGGGTTTGGGTGTGGGTTTTTATGCTTCTAAAAGTGGTAATAAAAGATAAAAGTTTTTATTTTACATAATTGCAAGAAATAGTATTTATAATAATGTTTCCACAATTATTATTCATTGCAATTTGTGCAATGGCTAAGTACTGTTACAGAGATCTGGCAGATATTTATTTTCAACGAAATGATGTAGACGATGCAATTTTGCACATAGTGAGCAACGACTTCTTTAAGAATTGTAACCTAGAAGACATTAAAATGCACAAAGGAAAAATTACTAATTTTGCATCGAATTTGAAAAGCATTGAATGCTCTCATAGCAAGGCAAAGATGTACAAACGTTACCAAGACTGGTTAATAAAGGAACTTATTTTTGAGAGTGCATCTACAACTGCCAACGAAAGTGGAAAAAAGGGTCGACCAGCAAAACCAATTGACGGATGTTGTGAAAGATCTCGAAGGCGCAAGCTGGAGAATATCAATGAAGAAATTTCTCAAAGAATTATTAAGGATTCATTTTTGCACCAAATTCAACCAACCCAAAATAAAAAAAACAAAATTTAAATAATTGAAAAAATAGTAGAAGCGAGCCAAAGGCGCACAAAGAGGATTTTGAAAAGCATTCCTACACCAATTGCAGATAAGAAATTTACGCCGGAAGAAGCGTTCGCCCTATTTTTGGATTTGAAATTGACCAAAAATCAATATAAGGAATAGTTTCTTCCAAAAAAGAATGCTTACCTTCACAATCTGCTATTAGTGTCACTTCAACATCAGCAGAAATAAAATTGCAAGATCTCCTTGAACATACTGCAGAACGATTGCTAAATACGCTTGATACTGATCATTTAAAAAAAATTGGTAATGGCAGCATTACTTTAATTTCCAAATGGGGATGTGATGGATCCTCTGGTCAGAAACAATACAAGCAATTTAATGCCGAAAATTCATCAGATGCCAATTTATTTATGGTATCTTTCATTCCATTGCGCTTAACAAAAAGGTATAGCTTCTTAGAGCCATCAACTAGTAGAGCAAAATCTGTGCAATATTTTTGTTTTTTGATACATTTAAGTGAAGATCGGGAAGCAGCTTTATATGGGGGCTGTGACTAAGAATTGACCTATAGGGTTTATTTTTGGACTACTGATTAATGGGTATAATAAACACACACAAACCCAATTTGATCTATATGATAATTTGGATCAAATGGCAACTTAAGTCGATTTCATAGGGGTCATTTGTATGATTTTCGGCAATTTCAATAGCGTTCATGCTATGACGTATCAAATTTCATGAATATATGTTCACATTTGCGGACGGACATCGCTAAATCGACTCAGAAAGTGATTCTGAGTCGATCGGTATAATAAAAGGTGGATCTAGGTCAAACATTTTTGGTAATTACAAACATCAGCACAAAGTCATTATTCCCTGACCACTTAGTGGTATAGGGTATAAAAAGCTCCCAGTAGAAAAGCAGCCCGGTTAGCTCACTACTCGGACTATTTGTTGCGAAAATGTTAATCCTCTGCATGTTTAAAAACATACAAAGTGCAAAAAGTTCCACACTGGAACACTGCAAAAAATTTGGAGGCCAAAAACGGAAATTGAAATTATAATCCATAAAAAATACTCCTGCTGCATAATGGAAGACACAACGTATGTACTGGCAAATTTTGGAAGATTGTATACAGGGATAGACTACCTGTTCCAAAAAGTAATAGAGACCACTATAGAATTCCTAATGAATGGAAAAAACAGTTATCTATTTTTGGAAGCTTTGATATAATTTCAATTAAATAATCTAACTGTGCGTGACTGTGTTTGACTATCTTAAAGTTAATCTTTAGCCACAAAAAATCTATGGACAAAGTTTCTGATCGATCGGATGGGGGGAAGTGAGGATTTAATCTCTCCGTGACTGTGCGTGACTATGTTAAAGTTAATCTTTTTTCACAGCAAGTCTATCGACCAAGTTTCAGATCGATCGAATCAGTGGAAATATGTTTTCAGTCTCTCCGTGACTGTGCGTGACCATGCGTGACTGTTCGTTATTAAGTCAAAGTTAATCTTTTTCCGCAGCAAGTGTATGGACCAAGTTTCAGATGGATTGGATGAGGGGAAATGGGCTTTAAATCACTCCGTGGCTGCGTGTGACTATGCGTTACTACCCCAAAATTAATCTTTTTTCACAACAAGACTATGAGCCAAGATTCAAATCAATTGGATAAGGGGGAAATGGGGTTGACCCACGACTGATGGACGGACAGACAGACGGACGGAAACTGAGAAAATGATTCTGAATCAATCGGTATAATAAAATGCGGGTCTAGGTTAAACAGTTTTGTTAGTTACAAACGTCAGTGGTTTAGGGTATAAAGATAAATTAATTTCTCTAAAGGAATTATTCCAATTTTTTTGTTTTACTAGTCCTACCTACAGTTTCCCTTTAAATATATTTTCTTTACCTTGTCATGACAACTCTAAAATTAGATTTACAGTAAATATTATTCTCTTCAAAAAATAAAAACCCTTTTAATTACAAGAAAATAGAAGAAAGAATTTGGATCAACAAGTAATCTTGAGATTGATAAGATCATGAATGGGATACAATTACGATACTCAAATACAAAATACAAAAACAATTGTCAATTTCAGCACGGAAAGGGATGATGTTTTGGTAAGAAAATGTAACAATAATTGAACAATTGCGCTTTTATGTTTGACTAACAAAGAAACAAACATGGATAAACAAGAAAGATCCTTTGAATTTGTTTTTTGATTGTTTAGGAAACAAACTTGAATGTTCTAGAAAAACTGTTGTTAATGACGATGACGACGACGATAAACATGAGAAGGGTCAATTACAAATAGCGTACTCTAATTAAAATGTATTCAAAAATAAATTAACAGAGATTTATTTAATGTTTTTGAAATCTCCGTTTTTTAAAGGATGTATTTTAAACATTTCTATTGCGTTTTAATTAATTTGTAGATGAAAAATAAGTTGCAAGTATCAATTACTATGTCAAACAAATTTCAAGGGTTTTTGTTTTTTGTTCAACTTTTCTTCTGATATTTCACACCTGCTACTTTTTGATGATGCTCTTAAATTTCAAGTGTAGTTTTTAAAACCTTTTCTTTTTTTTTTTTGGTTTTCTACCAATCCTTTATTTATTCAAAAGATTAGCGAGTTCTTTTCACGTTGTAATCCTAAACAATTATACGATTTTTGTGTTAGTGTAGACGTGTTAAAAGTAGGAATTATCACAGTTCCATGTTAAGCGAAGCGTTTAATTGGTTGTTGAAAATCATAGAAAATGTTACATGATTGATATATGTAAGCTTACTGTTTGAAAAAGTTCACAAATTTATAGAAATAAATATTTAGAAAAATTTCAGACAATATGCGGAATGTTTCAATTTGAAATGAAAATCGGTTTATGAATAATAAAGGGTCCGCCATCTAACTTTTTTTTTCAACTAGTGCTTATTTCGTGAATGATAACACTTAGCTCATGTCTGATTTTTTTTTTTTTTAATTAATCAACACTCAAGGAATGCCCCCTACAAATGCAGTGCATTGTGTTGATCTCAGGAAAATAGGTTAATGACGAAAGAGGGACAGATAATTAGTTTTATCCTTCCGCTGAACGAATATGGTTGTGTATACGCTTGAACAACGCTGGGAAATATTGCGACATTACTTTGAAAATCATGGTAATGTGTTCGTTATCTTGTGAAAAAAGTGAAAGAAACTGGCATCCTCATCGATAAACCAAAGCGTGAAAAGCCAAAAACAGTGCGTACACCCGAGAATATTGCTGATGTGGCAGAAAATGTGCATGAAGCGCCATCAACATCAATTCACCGTCGTTCTCAAGAATTGAACATTTCGGGGCATCATTGAAACGAATTTTGAATAAAGACCTTGGTATGACGCCATACGAAGTCCAATTGGTTCAGGAGTTGAAGCCGACTGACCATCCAATGCGTTTTCGCTTCGCTAAGTGGGCCTGCGATCGAATTACAGAAGATGCCGATTTTGCCAAAAAAATCATCTTTTCAGATGAAGCACATTTCGATCTTGGCGGGTATGTAAACAAGCAAAATTGTCGCATTTGGTGCACAGAAAACCCGCACGCATACATTGAAAAGCCGATACACCCAAAACGAGTCACTGTTTGGTGCGGATTTTGGTCCAGAGGCATAATTGAGCCATTTTTTTTCGAAAATAAGCAAGGAGTGGCCGTTACAGTCAATGGCGATCGTTATCGGGCCTTGTTGAACGAATTTTTGTTCACAAAAATTGAAGAGGAGGACATTGGCAACATTTGGTTTCAACAGGACGGCCCTACGTGCCACACAGCCGAAGCTACACTCGATGTTTTGCGCCCTGTTTTTGAAGATCGCATTATCAGCCGCAGAGCTGATGTCGTTTGGCCACCCCGGAGCTGCGATTTGACACCGTTGCACTATTATTTGTGGGGTGCCCTCAAAGATAAGTGTTACGCCAACAAGCCAGAGACAATTGACGCTTCAAAGGACCATATTCGTGAAAATATTTTAAAACACAGCTATTGAGTAGCGTTGTCTACGATACTTTATACCCTAATGGTGAGGGTATAACGAGAATATTTGCCCTAGAACCACCTTTTTTATACCGATCAACTTAGATTCACTTTTTCAGACGATTTAGCGATATCCGTCCGTCCGTGCGTCCTTCCGTCTGTCTGAGTGTCCATGTAAACTTTTTAATCAAACTACAGGTGGAAAAAATGAATATATTTACATTAAATTTAGTATATAAGCTTTCATCGACCACAGCACAGATTTGGAGTATGTATGTTTATTATACTCACTAGTCAGCTGTCCAAACTTAAACCTTGTTGGATAATTTTTAGTCATAGTCCCCATATAAAGCCGATTCCCGATCTTCACTTAAATCTATCAAAAAACAAAAGTATAACCTGTTATTTGATAGATTTCCAATTCGGTTTATGTACGTTTTATAGAAGAGAAGATGACTGCTAAATATGATAATGATCGGTGCATTTCTTGACCCAGTCCCTATATAAAAATAACATCAGATATGTGCTTTTTCGTATATGTACGCCACAAATTAATAACAATAGCACTAAATTTTTACTTATACTCATTTCCTGTATCCAGTTATTGCTTTAGTAAAGTTGGGTCGACAATTCTCTCTCGAAATGCTTATTGTTAAATGTTAATTGTAACAACTACATTTTAAATGTAAAAACATATTGTAAGTTGTTATGTTGAATATTATTTTGTATAATCTATAATATTAATATGCAGGGCGATTTGTTGTGACCGATTTTAAACCTTCAATTACCAACCGATTTTTAGAAAAAAAAAATACCCCATTTGAAGGGTATTTAGAGATTTGCACTGTGTCGAAAACACATATTTAAGCTTCAAATATAAAACTATACAATGCTGTGTATGTGTAGCTTTATTTTAAGTCCGTTTTCTTGCACGTGTACTGCTAAAAAAAAAAACAGAACATGTTCTTCAACGCGTTCATCTAAAAATTAAAACATTACCCATGTAATCACGTCAGGTAGGTCTAGAACTAGGATACTTTTTATATATAAAAAATTGACAAAATGCTGCAATGTTTTAAAAAAAATTCAAAAATGAGCTGTTTTTTGGGGGTTTTTTGTCCCCCCCCCCCCCCTGGTAGTAAAGTTAGCCGAATTATCCTAGTACAGGACCTGCTTGACGTGATTACCTACAAAACGCCGCCCGCCGCATCTTGATCCTCAGTTTGAAAAAAGTGATATCGAGAAAACGCCTTTAAAGTTTTATTACAAGAATTTTCTATATTGTCGTACAAATATATATAAAAACATATTTAGCTCTGTAACTCCAAAAATAATTTGAATTTTTAAAAATCCTTTTAGGGCATTATTTTTGAAGGATTTTAGAAGACGTTTATGAAGAAAAAAAAAATAAAAAAAATTTTAACTGCAGGCCCTACCTTAAATAAATTATACTAAATAAGGTGATTTACATACTTTACATAGTTTCATCGCACAGCTCAAGTGAAATTTCGGAAGCACATATATACACATTTAATTATTGACATATATGGCGATGTTTTAGCAGACAAACATTTTTCGGCCCTAAACGTCTTTAGGCAGCGAGAGATTTCGATGAAGAACTAATTCCCTTCACGTCTATGAAATGTTTTTCCCTTGTTAGGGTATAGAAATATATTAAAAACTTTTCACGTCTACTTTTTTTTTTAGCGTATCGACCATTAAATTCTTTGCCAAACAAATGTTTGTCTATTAGTTTAACAAACATTTAAGTGGTCAAACACGTACCAGGGAAGAAACGCTTAAGTTTCTGTAAAAATTTTTTATTTTTTTTTTCCATTTAATGGAAAAAACCCACATACACACATAAATAGTTTCAAACATGAATGTAAAATAGGCCTTCAATATGGTTAGTTATGCAAAAAAAAAATATTACCGAAATTTCCGTGAAATAACAGTAATTCTGAGCAGGTAAATAGTTATTCTAATTTGACGGAATCACCATTGAAATTAAAAACAGGTTTCCTATGGGCCTAGCGCCTTTACATGGCCAATTTAGTTATTGTCTGGCTAAATTGGCCGCTGTGGACCTGTCACAGGGCTAATCCTAAACCTGTAATAAGCAGCTAATTTACGCAGTTTATGATATTGTCATGTAAAATCGCATATGACCGGGTCATATGACTTTCCCGTAGGGTTGTGATACAAAGAAGTACGCTCTGAACTGAATAACTGAAATCAATAACATTTTTGAATGTTGTTTCTTTGAAATGCATTGAAATAATCTGTTAGGTATTTTTTACTACTTGACCTTTTTTTGTTGGGTAGTGAAGTAACTGATTATAGGAAGTAGATCTTGAACAATATTATATCAATAATATATGAAGTGATATGAGTTTTATCTGACACCTTATAAAATATTAATCTTATCATATGTATAAAGAATTTTTAAGCCCAAAATATTATATGATTTGAAATACGCTAGATGACCTTAAAAACCAGTACAGGGTGGACCATGTAAGTTTTGCATTTTGATATTTCTATATATAAAAAACTCATAATCTATTTTTCATTCGCGTTTTTTTATTCGAAATTATAAATCCTTGCGATTAGTTACAGAACACCATCTGACTCAAATCGATTCCTTGGCGTTGCAGTACGATCAAGTTATTTTTTTTTAATTTTGGACAGTATGGAGCTTTAATTTACCGATGACTGCATTAATTTCTTTTTTCAGTGTGTGATTAGCTTAACATCTATCCTTAACAGCTACCCACAAACAATAGCCCAACGGTGACACATCACAGCTGTACACCACCAATTCCGTCTTTGCCATAAGGGCACACGGGGCCCGTGCTCAGGGCCCTGACCTCATGGGGGCCCCGAAAGGCCAATATATTCGATTACACGAAAGAAAGAAGTTAAATATTTTGTATTTTTCTGGTGATTTTCAGCAATTTTTTTGTTAATTTTTTTTTTTTTTTTTTTGTTAATTTCAAAAACAAAAAGGAATAGAAAAAAAAATTTAACCGAAACTTAAATATTAACAAATACTAAAAAAATGGCAACCCTGACTGGTGCAGATAGTAACAGCTGACATTGTGTATATTTAGGGGATTTCCCGTATGAATGTCAAAGTTTAACGCAGTCAATAAGTGTAAGGTCAACTCAGTGAAGGCGTATTAGTGTTTAATGTGTATTATTGAACTTATTTAAAATAAGTTTTTACCAGTTTGACGTCTTAGTTGTAAACAACTTGTCTATATTGTTTTATAAATAATTTAATTATGTCGAAAAGAACATATCTAAGTGGTTCACAAAAAAGAAAAAAAGTTCTAACTCAAAAAGAAATAGCCGAAAAAGTTCCTCACTTCATTTTTTACGGTGGAAGAAACAAACAGGATGACTGATTCTTCGCCTTCATCATCTCAAGATCCGGTTACTTTTGAATTTCAACGGGAAAAAGAACTTAAGTCTGACAAAAATGATAATATTATGCAAGTTCCAGATGTAGAGACAGTAACAGGTACATTAGATGCTGAATACTCCAATTCAAGCTTCTGTGACTTATTATTTACGAGCATAGAAAGTGTATCCCTGATCCTGGTACGTACTGTGATGAAATTTTAACGGAAGAAGTACGCGATATTTGGACTCAAAAAGGGCCAGAATTTTTTCAAAATAAAGAGTGTGACTTCTCCGAAACTTCCAAAATTTTTCCAGATTCAAGCGATAAAACAAAAACTAGATACTTGACTAAAAATATGTTCACACGTATATTGATGAATGGTGAGTCTTTAGAAAGAAAATTGCTCCTATTTTCACCGTCAAAAACCTGTTATTGCTGCCGTCTATTTAATACTACTACTGGTACTGGTCATAATTTGAGTTCTCCAAATGGATATAAAGACCGGAAACATATAAGTAATTTATTAATGGAGCATGAGAACAGTTTACAACACAGGGAATCAATGATGAAATATGTCGCAAGAAGCAAAACTACTGGGCGAGTTGACAGCGAGTTTTTGTCCCAATATAATACACAAGTCAATTATTGGAAGAATGTACTTAAAAGAATTGTTGCACTAGTGAAATTTTTGGCTTCCAGAGGACTTGCCTTTCGTGGTGATAATGAAATATTAGGGTCTCAAAATAACGGAAATTATTTGGGATGCTTAGAACTAATTAGTGAATTTGATCCTTTTCTTGCTGATCACATGCGAAACTGCGGAAATAGTGGAAAAGGAAATTAATATAATGGGACAGCAAGTGCTACAAGCGATTGTTAATGAACTAAAAGCTGCAAAATACCACTCTATTAGTGTGGATTCTACACCAGATCTTTCACATGTTGACCAACTCACCTTTATCGTTAGATACGTCAAAGACGGAGAACCTATTGTGAGATTTTTGCAATTTTTGCCTACGGATGAACATAATGCTCAATACACAGCAGGTGCCATTTTAAACTTTACTGAAAGTCTTGATATTCCTATAAAAGATTGCCGAGGGCAGAGTTACGATAATGCATCAAATATGGCAGGAAAGTATTCTGGTGTTCAGGCAAGAATAAAAGAAAAATGTGAATTTGCCATTTTTGTTCCATGTGCGGCACATTCATTAAATTTGGTAGGTGTTGAAGCTGTTCAATGTGTTTCAGATCCAGTATCCTACTTCCAATTCGTCCAAAAATTATTTAATTTTTTCTCGGCTTCGACCAAACGATGGAAAATTATGACAGCGAATTTGGGAACAAATAAAGTTTTGAAGTCTCTCCCGGATATTAGATTATCTGCACGTGCTAATGCTATTAATGCTTTGCAAAATGGTTATTTTCATGTACCTAAAGCTTTAACATCAATTGCAAATGACATCAATTAACCAGGAGAAACAAGAAACGAAGCTCAAAGCCTAGCAAAAAAAAAAAAAGGAAAAATTTGAGACTATGCCTCTAACGGAGATTTGGAATGATCTTTTAGGAGTTATAAATAAAACAAGAATAAGTTTACAAAAAAACACTTTGACACTGGACGTTGCAAAAAAACTTTACGCATCTTTAATCGATTATGTCAGTAACGCACGCGATAATTTCGATCAGTACGAATAGGCCGCTAAAGAAAAAACCCAATGGTGACTATAAAGATATGTTTGAAAGAAAAAAAAATTCGCAGCACACGTCTTATTTTTTTTGACGGATCAGCGGAGACTGTACAGTTAAAATGGCAAACAAAAATTCCGCGTAGAAACGTTTATTCCTATAATTGACACATAACATGTTCATTTAAAAAAGCGTTCTGCTGCGTACCAAGAAATTGATGAAATTTTTAGTTTTCTTTCTCAATTAATAACAATTGATTCTGACCAGTTGTCAAGAAAATGCAAAGAATTTGCCGAATTCTACCACAAAGACATTAATGCTAAGGAGTTTATATCAGAATGTTTTCATTTAAGGCAGAACCTCAAGAACATAGCAACGGAATCATCGGATTTGAGTATGTCAGCTTTACATTTTTTTTTTTTAAGCCTAGTTCCGCGAAGCCGAGTGGCTTGTCTGCAGATTCTAAGTTTGGCTAGTTTTTTTTTTTTTTTTTGCAGCGACACACCAAAGCCTCTGGTGGGAACCGAACCCACGACCCCCGCATGATAGGCGAGCACGCTACCTACTCACCTAATAAAGTCTGATAAGTTAGAAGAAACTTTTCCAAATATTGAAGTTGCTACAAGAATATTTCTATGTTTAATGATCACTAATTGTAGTGGAGAGCGGTCATTTTCTCGGCTAAAGAGAATAAAAAATGAATTACGAACGTCTATGTTATAAGAACGCCTAACTAACTTGTCAATTATGTGCATTGAAAGTGATGTCCTTCAAAAAATTGATTTTGAGGATATAATAGCCAATTTAAATCAGAACATAAATACCTGGGTTATATTTCTTATAACATTAAATAACATGTATTAAATTTGTATTTAACATAATAAATTTAAAATCATAACAAAAAATTCTTGTCATTCGTTTTTTTTTTACTTTCCAGTGGGGCCTCAAATTACTTTGTGCCCAGGGGCCCCGACATGCCTTAAGACGGCCCTGTACATCACATCGCCAAAACGGCTAATAATGCGATTTTCTAACTTGCCACGCAAAAGATCGATGTTTCACGGCTTATGCGGCATGGCGTGCCATCCTGTTGAAACTAAGTGTTTTCTAGATCCATATCTTCGCAAATGGGTCACAATTAAGCAGTTATCATTGCACGGTAGCGATCACCACTCGCACTGTATCGCATTTACCTTCCGCATCTTTGAAGATAAATGGAGCAATGATACCGCCTTCCCAAAAAACACACAAAACAATGCACGTGTGGATATTCTGTGCCCAGATGTGACAACTTTCCTAATTGTCATAACTACCGAGATGCAAATGAGCTCCGTCAGAAAAATTGACTTTTCGTTAAAAATACTGATCTTCCTCCAAGCGTTTCGTAGACCAATTGTTGAACCGAAAACGTTGCGGATGATTGTGCGGCATCAGCTGCTGCACTAATTGAACTTTATATGGCGTCATACCAAAATCTTTATGCAATATCCGCGTCAAAGAAGTGCGTGTAATGTTAAATTCATAAGAATGATGCCGAGTTGAGGTGCTTGGTTGTTCTTACACACTCTGGGCAACAGCAGCAATGTTTTAGTTCATACGTACTGTACGAACACGAGATGTTGTTGTTTTATCCAATATTGCCTGGAAGGTGCTTCTTTCATTATTTCTCAACGTTGTTCAAGCGTAATCCGACTTATTCCGTATTTCTGACATTGGTGTTGCCATACTCAATATAATTAGTAGTTGCAATTGCAAAAACTATAGGGACTACCCTGTAACATCAAATACTATAAAATAAATCTTCAGATAGATTATAGGGAAAATATAAGGGCGGTCTCAAAACAACCCGACCTGACGTTTAGATGGCGGCAGGTCGGGCAACCTTATGATTTAAGGTTTAACGCGCCACGTTGTTTAGTGTTTATTTGGAGCCATCAAAAGTAAACGATATCAGTGGACTTGTAAACATGGAAAAAATTGGTCATCATTATGTAATTCAACAGTTTCATTTGAAAGGTCTCAAACCAGCCAATATTAAAGGAGAACTAGATTTTACTTTGGGAGAGTCTGGTCCTTCATTTACAACTATAAAATATTGAGTGCCTATTTTTAAACGAGGCCATATGAGGTGGTCATGCCAGCAACGGTTAAGAAATCTATAAAATGGTATTGGATAATCGTCAGCTGAAGGTGCGTGAGCTAGCTGAAATGATAGGCATTTCAAAAAGTGTTCTACGACGCATATTAACCGAAAATTTGGAGATGAGAAGTTGTCCGTAAGGTGGGTGCCAAGTTTGCTTCCTATAGAACAAAAAACGCGTCGTGATGATGTTTCATCATTTTGGCCTATTTTTCGGAAGCTTTTCCCTTTTTCCACAATTTAATAATTTTTTATCTTTAGATGTTCCAAATTTTCACCTTTGGTTTCCATATTTTAAACGATCAATTATAATAACAAAGAATAAAGAGCGAGCAAAAAGAAGAGAACATTTCTTAAAAAGCAACGAATTGGGGAATTGTGGCAATTAACAGAAGTGGAAAGTTCTCTGATTGCCTTTCACTTGGGAATGGCCAGAAATGATTCTTTTGTCTAATTGTCAAAGCAACTCACACCGCCAGCACTAGGCTAGGTATTCCCCGGGCAATGGTTTCTGATATCCTTCAGAGCTAGCAAACGTGAGAAGGCGAAATGTAAACTGTGCAGCCTGATGGTCTAATGATGACGTCTCAGGTAATTAGGTGTCGTCAGTCACTGAATTCACAGTTACAAGTCGGTCTGACAGCTTAGGTGGCAGCCCCATCATCAGACTAGGATATCTTGTGCCGATTACTCATTATATCCGAAATTACACAAACAATTCCCAGAAACTCAATGAAAATCAAACTTAAAAAAAAAAAAACGATGACGACCCCGCGCAATGATAAAGGACTTCGATTCGCTACATGGAACGTTAGAACGCTCTATCAACCAGGCAACCTTGAGCAAGTTTGCAAAATTTTTGGAACATACAATCTCGCCTTCCTAGCTATGAGTGAAGTACGATGGAACCAAAATGGTCATCAACTGCTGTGGTCTGGTATGCCGAACGAAAATGCTGTGCACCAATATGGTGTTGGTATACTGATACATGCGAATATCTGTGATTATTTATTAGACTACAAATTTGTTACCGAGCGCATTATGTCTGTTCGACTGAAATTTAAGAACATCAATCTTACGGTAGTGCAATGCTATGCGCCTACTGAAGGTGCTGACGTAGAGCAGAAAATCAAATTTTATGATACACTGAATCTAACCTTGAAAGATATCCCCAATAAAGATTTTAAAATTGTAATGGGAGATTTCAACTCAAAAGTTGGAGCGATAAACGATGGTATGGAGGGAATAATGGGTAAACATGGTATTGGATCGATCAATAGTAATGGTGAACTCTTAGTACACTTTTACCCCACAAATTGAATCACAAAACGACGTCGAAATCACCTGACGCTGAAATTCAAAATCAAATTGATCTCATCTGCATAACAGCAAAGTGGAGTAACTGTTTATGGGATGTTCGAAATAAGCGTGGAGCAGACATAGGATCTGACCACTTTATGCTCTTTGGTAAACTACATTTGAAACTGCCGAACAAATATAAAAGAACACATACCCCACGTACAAAATATAATGTAGAACGTATGAAAATACCGCATATCAAGACCATGTTTTGTGACTCTCTGAAAGAGAGGGTTAACAACCTACCGCCGGAAATGGATATAAACCAGAAATGGTTAAAACTTAAAACTGCTATACAGGATACATGCCTAAACTCACACGGTAAGTCCCGAAAACAATACGATGAATTTATCTCCAAAAGCACATGGAAATTGATTAATGAACGAGGAAAATTAAAAAACAATATAAACGCTACAACGAATAATGTTAAACGGAAAGAGGCTCAAAAAGAATATAACCAGTTCAATAAAATAGTTAGACGAGCAATCAGAAATGATAAAATAGAGTTTATCCAATGACCAGCTTTATCTGCTGACGAAGCAGCAAAAGCACACGACATGAAAAAGCTATATAATATCACTGGGAAGTTCAATGGCTGTAGCAACGAAAAATCTGTTCCAATTAGAAATAAAAATAGCGAAATTATTACAAATACACGAGACCAGTTCGTCAGATGGAAAGAACACTTTATGGAAACAATGAATATTAACCGCTCCGGTATAGAAGTAATACATACGAACAAATTCCATACGAACAAATCCTCCTACTAAATGGGAAATTTACGAATCCATAAAAGCTCTGAAGCTAAACAAAGCTGCAGGTGCTGACAATATCCCAGCAGAAATGTTTAAAGCAGATCCCAATATGTTCAGTGAATTCCTGTACCCACTTTTTAATGAAATATGGCATAGAGGACAATACCCTATTGAAATGTTGAAAGGTATTATAACTAAATTACCAAAGAAATGTGATAGAACGAGATGTGACAACTGGCGAGGTATAACGGTTCTTCCAGCAGTGATGAAAGTAATCATGAAGATAATATTAGAGCGGATGATGGCCTACATAAACAACAAGCTAAGACCAGAGCAAGCCGGCTTTAGACCTGCAATGTCCTGTACAGACCAAATAAATACGTTGCGATTAATTATAGAACAATCTCTCGAAATGCAATCACCCCGATATATGTTGTTTGTTGATTATGAAAAGGCGTTTGACTCAATAAATAGAGACTGTATATGGGCAGAACTGGCCAACCTCGGAGTTCCAGATAAAATAACACGCATGATACGTCAGAGTTACGACACATTTGAATGCTCCGTGCTACATAATGGCGAAATCTCTGTACCATTTAAAACTTGTATTAGAAGCGGTAGTTAAACGCCTAGCTACAAATAGCTCGAGAGGAATAGTATGGGACCCCCTAAATCCGCAGATCCGTTTGGAATCACTCGACTATGCCGATGACAAATGCGAGCTTTCTCACAGATATGTTGATATACAAGCAAAAATTGACGATCTTGCCAGAGAATCAGAGAAAGTAAGTTTGAAGATTAATATCAGCAAAACAAAGGAAATACGCATAAATACAGAGGCAACACAACCACTAACGATCGGCAACCACGTTATAGAAAATGTAAGCGAGTTCCAATACTTGGGCAGTATGATTGATACAAATGGTGGTGCACTTCTTGATGTCACGACAAGAATACGAAAAGCAAGAGGTGCTTCTGCCCTTTTATCTAAAACATGGAGGTCGAACGAATACAGCAACATATTTTCAGCCTGTGTACTGTCAGTATTATTATGTGGGTGCGAAACATGGCTAGTAATAGAAGAAATTAAGCGGAAAATGCAAGTGTTTACTAACAGATGTCTCCGTATAATATTAAGAATATTTTGGCCCAATACAATAACTAATGAGCAACTACTCGCTACAGCAAATATGAGTGATATAAACTGCGAAATCCGAAGACGAAAACTTGGCTGGATAGGGCACACCCTTAGAAGAGAAGACGCGAACATATGCCAAAGAGCTTTAACTTACAATCCCCAAGGCGCAAGAAGACGAGGAAGGCCAAACAACTCTTGGCGTCGCTCAACTTTAAATGAGATTAATAATCTGCCTGATTTTAATGATAGAAAAATTAATAACTTATTAGAATTACGAAGTATTGCAAATAGACGCTCCAGATGGAGATTTCTTATTGAGAGCCTATGCCTAAATTAATTTAGAGCAAGGCTTATTATTTGTTATTATTATTAACGATACTGTCATAACCAACAAACTGAAGGAAGACTTTTTAGTTGCTTTATTTACTCGATGTTTAAAAAAGTTCCTCTAATCCTTACTGCATTTTTTTGCTTTTTGAATTAAAGAATGTAAACAAATAATATATGAAAAAAAAAATTTATATGAAAGACATATTTTGTTGTTTTATTTTTATATCATTTATTTGTATTTTTATATCATTTATATCATTAAAAAATGGTGAAAGCAGACTTTATTGGCTTTGTGTATGAACTATGAAGACCTTCAAGTTTATTTTTTTTTTTTTAATTAGCTCCACTATACTTATCGTTAATATGGCTTTATTATCTAATGATATTCGTAAATTTGCCGAAAACGGCACCCGTTAATGAACAGCTTCTGTTTAATAAATTTTTTTTTTATAATTTTTCATTTATCTAAAGTAAGTTTTCTTACTTGAAATTATAAAATATTGTAACATAGTTACGCAATTTCAATTAAACAATTTATGAAGCATGCTGATAAAACTTATACTCTAAGACTCCCCATAGTTGAATGTTAATGTTAAAAATATGCAGATACTGGTAGAGATTGGAACACACCCCACCAGAGCTATGAAAACTAGAATTACTATCTTAACAATTACGTGAAAAACCTTAAGCCCACCATTCATTTTATATCTGTATTAAAAACATTGTGCTATTGTTGTTATTAATATCTACGCAAAATAAAGTTCAGTTAAAGAAAGCAATTTAAACATAAAAAAAAATTTTAAATCTTAATAAGAAATCTGTGCCTGTATGCGTACAACAGGTTACTTTAATTTAGCATTGCGTTTGCGCACCAGTTTTATGGGTTCCACATTGGAATCTTAAATGCGTTAATAAGCATTCAAATGTATTAGGGCAGTACTAAATCGGATGGAATTTTTATACCCTATACCACTATGTGGTTTGGGTATAATGACTTTGTGCTGCTGTTTGTAACTACCAAAAATATTTGACCTAGACCCATCTTTAATTATACCGATCGGATCAGAATCACTATCTGATTCGATTTAACGATGTCCGTCCGTCCGTCCGTCTGTCCGTCCGTCTGTGTGTCCATGTAAAGCTTGTAATCAAACTGCAGGTCGCAAATATGAATACATTTTGATGAAATTTGGTATATAAGCTTTCATCGGCCATAAGGTAAACGCTAATGAAATTGGTGAGAATCGGTCCATGTTCAGACCTAGCCGCCATACAAATGACCCCTATGAAATCGACTTAAATTGCCATAAGATCCAAATTATCATATAAACCTTAGTCAAATTGGGTTTGTATGTGTTTATTACATCCATTAATCCGTAGTCCAAAAATGATCCCTATGGGACAACTCTTAGTCATAGGCCCCATATAGAGCTGCTTCCCGATCTTCACTTAAATCTATAAAAAAACAAAAATATTGCACTGATTCTTCTCAAATTTTGTTTGTATATATTTTTGCAAAATACAAGAGACCTTACCAAACATGGTCAGGATCGGTCCATTTTTGGGCCTAGTCCCCATATAGATATAGCATCCGATATGAACTTTTTCATATCTGCAGACAAAAAAATTTATAAAAATCCCACTCAAATTTGGTTTATGCTTATTTTCTATGTCCGGTTAGTTGGGCCTATGGGGTAGGGTCTCTAAACGCATGGTATAGGGTATCTTATAGTCGGTCTAGACCGACTATAATTTTCTTACTTGTTTTTGTTATATTTGAATAAAAATGTTCCTTTTATTAAAAAAATACCTTTTATTAAAAAAGTATTTTTATATTTTTATTAAAAAAGCACAAAGGTACTTTTTATTTTAAAAAAGTACATTTTTAATAAAAAAAAAAGTACTTTCAATTAAAAAACTAACTTTTATTAAAAAAGTATCTTTTATTACTAAAAAAGTACCTTTGATTAACAAAGTATCTTGTATGAAACAAGCAGCCTTTATTAAAAAAGTACATTTAATTTAAAAAGTACATTTTGTTACACAAGTACCTTTCATTAAAAAGTACATTTTATTAAAAAATGTACCTTTTATTAAAAAAGTATCTTTTATTACTAAAAAAGTACCTTTGATTAACAAAGTATCTTGTATGAAACAATCAGCCTTTATTAAAGAAGTACATTTAACTTAAAAAGTACATTTTGTTACACAAGTACCTTTCATTAAAAAGTACATTTTATTAAAAAAGTACCTCTTATTAAAAAAGTACATTTTATTAAAATAAATACCTTTCAATAAAAAATTACCTTCTATTAAAAAGTACCTTTCATTAAAAAAGTACCGTTTACAAAATAAGTACCTATAATTAAAAAAGTACCTTGTATTAAAAGAAGTAAATTTCTCTCCTCTTTAAAAAAAGTAAATTTTGTTTAAGTACCTTCTATTAAAAAAGTTAATTTTATTAAAAAAGTATCTTTTATCAAAAAAAGTACCTTTTATTAAAAAAGTACCTTTTATTAAATAAGTACCTTTTATTAAAAAGCACCTTTTATTAAAAAAGTAGCTTATAAATATTAAAAACGGACCTTTATTAAAAAATACCTTTAATTATTTAAAAAATTAGCTTTTATTAAAAAAGTACCTTTTATTGAAAAAGTACATTTGATTATAAAATGCCTTTTATTAAAAAAGTACCTTTCATTAAAAAAAGAAGCTCTTACTAAAAATTTACTTCTAACGGACCTTTAATAAAAAAATACTTTAAATTATTTAAAAAAGTAGCTTTTATTAAAAAAGTACCTTTTATTGAAAAAGTACATTTTATTATAAAATGCCTTTTATTAAAAAAGTACCTTTCATTAAAAAAAAGTACCTTTTACTAAAAATTTACCTTTATTAAAAAAGTACTTTTTATTAAAAAATTACATTTTATTAAAAAAGTATCTTTTATTAAAAAAGTACCTTTTATTAAAAAAGTATCTTTTATTAAAGAAAATACCTTTCAATAAATATTTGTGTTTTCTTCGACCTTTTTGCTGTTATTAATTTATACATTTATTGAGCTTGAGGCCAATTTTGGAATTTTTGTTGTTGTTTTTTATTTATTCAATATTTCGCTATTCACTGGATAGCATCTTCAGGAATATAATTTGAGTAACAATAATTAAAACTAACAAAAATGCATCCTTGTGCTTTTACATTTCATATTGTACCTTTATAAAAAAGCACCGTTTATTAAAGGGGTATCTTTTATTAAAAAAGTACTTTTCATTAAAAAAGTAGATTATATTAAAAAGCATCTTTTATTAAAATAGCACCTTTTATTAAAAACGGACCTTTATTAAAAATGTACCTTTTATTAAATAAGTACATTATATTAAAAAGTATCTTTTATTAAAATAGCACCTTTTATTAAAAACGGACCTTTGTTAAAAATGTACCTTTTATTAAAAAAGTACATTATATTAAAAAGTATCTTTTATTAAAAAAAGTACCTTTTATTAAAAAAAATACCTTTTATTAAAAAAGTGCCTTTTATTAAAAAGTACCTTTTATTAAAAAAGTACCTTTCATTAAAAAAGCTCCTTTTATTAAAAGGCACCTTTCATTAAAAAGTACCTTTTATTAAAAAAGTACATTTTATAAAAAGGTAAATGGCTTTCTTCTTTAAAAAGTACCTGTTTTAAAAAAGTACATCTTATTAAAAAATTAGCTTTTACTAAAAAAGTACCTTTTAATAAAAAAGTACCTTTTATTAAAAAAGTAGCTTTTATTAAAAAAGTACCTTTTATTAAAAAGTACCTTTTATTAAAAGTACCTTTTATTAAAAAAGTAGCTTTTATTAAAAAACTACCTTTTATTTAAAAGGTACCTTTTATTTAAAAAGTACCTTTTATTAAAAAAGTACCTTTTATAAAAATTTACCTTTTATTAAAAACGTACCTTTATTACAAAAATTGCCTTTTATTAAAAACGTATCTTTATTACAACAAGTAAGAAAATGATAGTTAGTCGGTCTAGACCGACTATACCATACCCTATACCATGGTTTAGGGACCCTATCGCTTCGGTCCAACTAATTGGATATAGAAAATAAGCATTAACCAAATTTGAGGGGAATTGTTTTTAATTTTTTGGCTGCAGATATGAAAAAGTTCATATCGGGTGATATATTTATATGGGGACTAGGTCGAAAAATAACACGATCCTGACCATATTTGGTAAAGTCACTTATGTTTTTGAAAAACATACACAAACCAAATTTCAGAAAAATCTGTGCAATATTTTAGATTTTTAAAAGATTTAAATGAAGATATGGGGCCTATGATTAAGAATTGCCCTATAGGGATTATTTTTGGACTACTGATTAATGGATATAATAAACACATGCAAATCCAATTTGACTGAGGTCTATAAGATAATTTGGATCTTATGGCAATTTATGTCGATTTCATAGGGGTCATTAGTATGGGGACTAGGTCTGAACATAGACCGAATTTCACGAATTTCAATAGCGTTCATCCCATAAAAGCCAATAAAAGCTTACATACCAAATTTCATCAAAATATATTCATATTTGCGACCTGTAGTTTGATTACAAGGTTTACATGGACACACAGACGGATGGACGGACGGACGGACGGACATCGTTATATCGACTCAGAAAGTGATTCTGAGTCGATCGGTATAATAAAAGATGGGTCTAGGTCAAATATTTTTGGTAGTTACAAACAGCAGCACAAAGTTATTACACTCAAACCAAATAGTGGTATAGGGTATAAAAATAGCATTTTATTAAGAAAGTACCTTTAAAAAAACTTTTATTAAAAAGTACCTTTCATTAAAATAATACCTTTTTATTAGAAAAGTACCTTTTATTAAAGAAGTAAATTTTTTCTTAAAAAAGTAACTTTTATTGAAAAAAGTACCTTTTATTAAGAAAGTACCTTTTATTAGAAACTTATATTTAGTTAAAAGAGTGCCTTTTATTAAAAAAAAAGTATCTTTTATTAAAAAATTTCCTTTTATTAGAAAATACCTTTTATCAAAAAAGTACATTTAATTTTTTTTTTCTAAAAAGTACCGTTTTTTAAGAAAGGTTTTACTAAAAAAGTACCTTTTCATAAAAATGTAAATTTTACTAGAAAAGTAGTTTCTATAAAAAATATTTTTAAATTACTTTTAAGAAAAGTGTCTTTTATAAAAAAAGTACTTTATATTAAACAAGCACCTTTTATTACAAAAGTAACTTTTGTTAAAAAATTTCATTTTATTAAAAAGCTACTTTTTCTTGTAAAAGTACTTTTTTTTATTTTAAAGCAGTACCTTTTCATAAAAAATATGTACCTTTTTTAAATAAGGATCTCTTATTTAAAAATTTACATGTTATTAGAAAAATACACTTTTCATAAAAGTACGTTTTCTTAAAAAGTGTTTAAAAATTATCTTTAATTAAAAAGAGTACCTTAATTAAAAGAGTACATTTTGTTAAAATAGTACCTTTTTTTAAAAAGCACTATTTATTAAAGAAGTACTTTTATATTCAAAAAAATGCCTTTTATTAAAAAAATAATTTTTATTAAAAAAGTACCTTTTTGTTAAACAAGAAAATTTTTTATTAAAAAAGTAATTTAATTAAAAATGTACCTCCTATTAAAGAATGCCTTTTAATAAAAAAGGGGTTTTTATTAAAAAATTGCTTTGTATTAAAAATTACCTTTTATTAGAAAAGTAAATTTTTTTAAAGAAGTACCTCTCATTAAAAAATGACTTTTTTAGTAAATTTTTTAAAAAAGTCCTTGTTATTAAAAATGTGCCTTTTATTAAAAAATTATCTTTTATTAATATAGCACTTTTATTCAAGTACCTTTTTTAAAAAAGTATCTTTAATTAAAGAAGTACTTTTTATTTAAAAAATAAGAATCTTTTCTTAAAACAGTACCTTTTCAATAAGTACGTTTTATTCAAAAAGTACCATTTCAAAAAGTACCATTTATTAAAAAAGTACCTTTTATTTAAAAATTATCTTTTATTGAAAAGGTACCTATTATTCAAAAACTACCTTTTATGCAAAAAGTACCTTTTGATTAAAAAAGTAAACTTTTATTAAAAAAAGTACCTATTTTTAAAACAGAAATTTTTTAGTAAACGGTAATTTTTAATAAAAAGTATAATTTTAACAAAAGACACTTTTTAGTATAAGGTACTTTTTTAATAAGTACTTTCTTTTTTAATTAAAAGGTGCTTTTTATAATATAAGGTACTTTTTCATTAAAAATTAGTTATTGAATAAAAGGTACTTTTTGAAAATTTCGTTTAATTAAAATAGTCACTTTTATAAAAAAAAGTACGTTTTATTTTATATGTTCTTTTTATTAAAAGTATGTTTTAATTACAACATTGAAAGGATAATTATCCATCCATAAAAAAAGAACCCTAGTGAAAATACTAGGTTTATAATTCTCCGCCAACTTCATAACAATGTGTAAATATGAGTGTTTTTTTTTAACATATAATTGTAAACTTTTATGTTTTAACATTACGTGTATGAAATATTTGATGAATATTTAAATTTGTACTATTCGTTTGGGTGCTAAGTACTTGGCACCTAATTTCAATCTTCCTTTTTCATTTGGTTTTTATTCTATTTGTTAAATTTTAATTAGAAAAAATAGAAATGATGTTGCTATGTTGGTAGTGTATAATTGGTTCGTTGCCTCCGTCGTGTGTTGGACGCATACTAATCATGTGGTTACGCATTTTTAGTTTTTTTTTTTTTTGCTTAATTTCAGAATGTTACTGATACGTTAAAATGTTGTTTTAAAGAACCGCTTCCATTTAATCATTCATGAGTTACGGCATGTGAACGCAATATATTTTGTGTTATTTTTTTCTTGCTCATCTGTGAAGCAGCGTTGACAACATATAAATTACCAAATTTATTTTTTTTTTTTCCTATAATCAAGTGTTTTGTTAAGAGAAATACATAAGTATTGTATTGATGAGTATTTTGAATTGATTTTTTATGCAAAAATTCAAGTTGTTACTTTCTAAGAAAGTTGAAGTATTGGTTACATGTCTCGAAAGAAGAAGGTATTTCATGTGTAGGTAATGAAGGAAGTATAGATAATATTAATAAATGTAAAACCGATAACTAACTGAGCCATTCATAAAATAAAAGTAACATATATTAATCCATTAAATTTATACCTGTCTACACAATAAACTTGAGGAATTTTTGATGGGAAAATAATTGTATTGTTTGTGTTATTAACATTTTGCTTCCAGTTATATTTAAGCTTGCTGTTACTTATTCATTACTATATTAAGAGGGCCCCCCTTCGGCTATAGTTCTTTTCTTTTATTTAATAATAATTTCATCGAAAATATATTAAACCCTTTCTTCGGCCCTTCACCATTATCTAATCATCAAATGTCAATCAATTTATTTATGTTTCGTTTTTTATTTATTTATGTTTTTTTTTTTGATTTTTTATTTCCTTAATTATCACTGACATTGTTGGTAAACTCTTAAGTTGCGTGCCAGAACAACTTTTCGTTTATGATGATTGACATTTTCAAATGTTATTTTAAGAATTATATCTTGGGTTAAATCTTCAATCCATTCACTTGAATATGTAGCGCAATTGTGGCCACCCAGTAACCAATTTTTGTATTTTTATGGGGTGTTTAAATATTTACTTATCTATTGATAACTAACTGGTCTATTGGAATAGGCAGTCATGTTTTGTAGATATTTTCATTCAATGCCCATGATAATGTTAATTAAATTATTTGTTACTAGCTGTTTTTACCCGGTCTTGCCCGGGATAAAAAGGCCTTTGACTTGAAAAATGGTTCACTATGCTTACCAGGCGCTGAGTACTTAGTTCCCAATGAACAAATTCCCCAATAAAATGAACTTTCTCTCCAAAAATTTGTATGGGCAGTAAATTCATTTTTAATTTCATTTCAAAATTTTTTGATTTTTTAATTTAGAAGTTTTTTATAAGATGCTGCAGCAAAAATGCTTCAAAAATAAGCTGCGAAACCGCTTTAAGTTTTTTTTTTAAGTTTATTTATAAACATCAAATATAACGGAATCGTTTGCAGATTAAAGGAATCAGAACTTTTAAAAATTGAATTACTTCAGTCAATAAGTGATCATCATTATGCAGAGAAGTCAAATTCATAGAAGTTTCAAAAATGAAAAACTACTGCGACGTTTAAAATTGTGCCACAAAGTTTCTTTAAGCAACTGCTTATATGTGTGGCCTATTTTGATCAACACGTAATTATTTCACATACGTAGATAACAGTTATCATAAGACTTTTCACTGAGCTGTGTGCTGCCGCCAGTTGTTGCCAACTTATTTTAATCGCCAAAATATATTTTTAAGATCATTGCGATATTTTAGCTGAGCTGTGTTCAGCGAGCGCGTAGTTTCCGCTCACCGAAATGATGCTATTGAAAAGAATACTCATTTTAAATACGTTTATTGTAGGACATATATTGAGAGCAGCATGCAGATTTTCACTAAAATAAATATTTAACAAAATTCATTAAATAAAAACATATAACAATTTAAGAGTGAATTTGGGGAGTAAGTTAATTTTTTATTTCGTTAAAAAAAATGTGAAATTTGTTCATTCCTTTTGGGGACCTTTTTTTAAATTTGGGGAATTTGTTCACCGTGAAGTTATTTCCCGTGTAAACCAAATTTCAGAGAAATCCGTTGAAAAATACAAATTTGTATAGGGAAGAAATATACCACACAACAAAAAATGAATTTTATATGAAAAGCGGGCGTAAAAGTAGGCATGGTCGGTAAAAATCATATGGCGATCTTCGCTGGAATATGTACTAAATTTCGGAGAAAGCCGTTGAAAGATAAAAATTACTATAGCGAACAAATATACCAAAAAACAAAAAAAATAGAAAGTGGGCGCAAAGTAGGCATGGCCTGTAAGAAGCATATGGTGACCTTCCCTGGAGTATAGAGATCGAGTATACCAAATTTCAGAGACATCCATTGAAAAATAAAGATTTCTATAGTGAACAAATATACCAAAAAACAGAAAATGAATTTTGTATAAAAAGTGGGCGTAAAAGTAAGCGTGGCCGGCAACAATCATATGGCGAACTCCCTGCAGTACAGAGATCGTGCGTAGCAAATTTTAGAGAAATCCGTTTTAAAAAAATTGTGTAGCGAACAAATGTACAAAAAAAAAGAATATGAATTGTATACAAAAAGTGGGCGTCACAGCAGGCGTGACCGGTATGAAGGATATGGCGACCTTCCCTGGAGTAGAGAGATCGTGTGTACCAAATTTCAGAGAAATCCGTTGAAAAAGAAAAATTTGTATAGCGGTCAAACAAACAAACAAACAGAAACGAAAACTGAGAATAGTGGAAATTAGAAGTATAAATGCAAAAAATATTCAAAAATTCAAAAATAACGATTGTTTGTTTGGACAGAGTTGTATCTTCTGAAATTAATACAAAGTAAAGCTGTATGGTACGAAAACTGAAAACTAACCACACTGCTCGTAGGCCTGACTTTAGGTGAGTGTCTTAAAGCGCTGACCAAAAAGTGCAAGTACGAGTGTATGTGAAGGTTCACGGTTCAAAACCTCACGGCCGCCCTAAGTAGAAAAAATTTTCATATAGAAACAACCTATTCAATTAAAAACATAACAATTATCACAATGTTCAATAAATCGCTGATGAAGGCTGAAATGCCAGAAACCGGTCCGATTAAAAATACAGTGCAGTTATGAATTTTTGAAATATATGCTTTCTTCTTCTTTACCACGCACCATTTAAACAAAATTAAAATTGCATATTAATGCCAGTAGTAATTGCAATATGTCTGAAAAATGACGATAAATCTAACAAACAAAAAAGAAACTGAATTTTATATATATAGATAACTAGCTGAACCGGGTGTGATTCGCTACCCCTCATCTTAATTATTGCACTAACAACTTTATGTAGTCAAGGGATTAATAGAAGTTATTATGGATGTTAATTTTTCAAAAAAGGGCGTGGTCAAGCCCAGTTTTCTTTTAGTACTATTTCTATTAATTTCAATACGATATATACCAAATATCATCGCCGTAGGTTAAAAATGGCCGAGATATGACGATTTCAAATTTTGGGTTATATGGGCGGGACCACGCCCCTTTGCCCACTAACAACTTTATATAGTTAAGGACTTGTTATTTCACAACAATATCCTTTTGTGAAAATTTCATGACGATCCTTCCAGTAGTTTAGAAGATAATACGATTTTTTCTTTTTCTAAAAAGGGGTGTGGTCACGCCCACTTTTCTTCTGGTATGTATTTCTATTCATTTCAATACCATATGTACCAAATATGACCGCCGCAGGTCAAAAATTCCCGAGATATGACGATTTCAAATTTTGGGTTATATGGCCGTGGCACCGCCCCTTTGTCCAGTCAAAAATTTATGTAGCCTATTATTCCATCCAGAGTCACAGTCGGTTGAGTGGTTTAGCCTCCTATAAAGCACAAACACACATTCATTTTTATATACATATATAGATTGAAAGCAGATACCATATTCAAAGCAGATTAATTATAATTTAAGGTAAAATGGGGCGAAAAAGGGGGATTTGGTAATAAAAAAATGCATGGCTACCTTACCTGTAGATAAAAAGTGTATAAAACTTTAGGTAAATACATATTACAAAAAAAGTATTTTGTATAGCAAACATTGTTAGTGGTATAAGTAAGTATCTGAATTAAAATAAAGGGGGCGGTGAAGTGGGCGTGGTTCATAGTTATATGGCGACGTTAACAGTATTAAGAGCAATATAATACCAAATAAAAAAAAAAATCCGTTGGAAGGAGCAAATTTGTACAGAGAACAAAAAGTTTAAAACTTTCAAAAAAAATTTGGCGTGAAAAGAGGCGTGAAAGGCGTGGCATAAGAAATGTTTATTTCTACCTCGCCTGGAGTATAATGTGTATACAATTTGAGGTAAATCTGTTAAAAACTACATGGGAGCAATTACATAATTTTAAAAAAGTGGGCGTAAATTGGGCGTGGTCGAAAAAAGTACCCTATTAATCATGCCAGAGTCCCAGTTAAATGCTGTGAAAATTTCAGGAAGATCGGTCTAGAGGTTTGGTCTCCTATAAGGTACAAACAAACAAACAAATAAACAAACACGCATTCCATTTTATATATATAGAAGAAATATAGCTAGCCCACATGTACGTATGTTACTCGTATGGCAAAATAATGAATGAAATTAAGATGGCGTATTAATGTAATTGATTTTAAGTTAAACATTTTGGTTAGAAGGTATAATAAGTATAATAATTTTCCAAAAAACCTTTTTGGTTTCAACATTGCATCTTAATAAATGGAACGATTTCAATCGTATGACTTTGATAAATAACTCTTGAGTGTTGACACACATTTAGGGATAAGGTTTTTATACCCTACACCACTATGTGGTCAGGGTATAATGACTTTATGCCGATGTTTGTAACTATCAAAAATTTTTGACCTAGACTCATCTTTTATTATACCGATGTACTCCGAATTACTTTCTGAGAATCACTTTCTGAGTCGATTTAGCGATACACGTTCGTCCGTCTGTCTGTAATAGCCGTCATGAAAACCTTGTAATCAAACTACAGGTCGCAAATATGAATATATTTTAATCAAATTTGGTATATAAGCTTTTTCCGGTCATTGAAGATGCATGCATGAGTGCCCTATGACTTCAGGATTTTGGTAGTATGAAAGACGGTGACCCAAAGGGTCACACTAGAGTCATCAAATTCTTCATCAATGACCCGGCACCGAGAGTCACGCATAGAATGCTACCAAGGTAATTTGAAACCATGACATGACACGGAGCTTATGGACCAGTAGAACTGGGCACCGGTGCAGGATGCTCACGTGTGATTCAGAAGATGGTTCGAAAGATTGTAATGTGGACACGGGCTTGGGTATATTGGGTCCCAATTTTCGAAATATTTTACCATATCTTACTCATCCATTTTTCAAGTAGCGGTCTTCACCATTCATGCATGAATGACTGAATGTCTTCGAAGAGGAATAAAAAGGGCACTTATTTATATACTATGCTCCAGCTATGATAGGCTGCACTAAAGGCAATTATGTCCCACAACATGACGTCTAGACTCGTTCTGGATTCCATCGAAGTGCTAAACTTACCAGGCACATGCAACAAATTAGCTTTAGGTTGAATTCCGGAACACGAGGGACACGAAAGGGCTGATTATCTAGCCAATCGTGGGGCCCGTCGTCCTTTCATCGGTCCGAAACCAATCTGTGTTGTTCCAGCTGGCTACATCTGAGAAAAACTAAAGGAGTGGAGGGAATCACAATTTGTAGAACACTGGGACAAAAGTCCGGGTCAACGGCAAGCTAGAAGTGTTCAATCGGAAAGATTACTTTCTGTTGATAAGAAGGACTTAAGAACTTTGACGGGATTCTTTACTTAGATATTATATACTGATGAAAGGTCTGTCTGTCACAGACACGTGTGGGTTCTGCGAATAGGGGATAGAAATAGCAGCACACATTCTTTGTGAATGTCCAAGACTAGGTGGCAAAACAACCGTCGCCCTTGGAGGATACACTGTATCTCCCCGGGACATATGGTATCTCATGCCAAATAGGGTAATTGGCTTTATAAGAAGCCTTAATCTTAAGGATAAGCAAAATATCAAATTGGTCGCGGTGCTGGGCCCTTCTTAATCTAATCATAATAATTTAGTTATAACCTCAAAATAAAGCTAATTCCCGTTGTTCACTTACCCTTATCAAAAAGTGACCTAGTCCCCAAATATATATAGCATCCGATATGAACTTTTTCATACTTGATGCTATATTTTTATGGGAACTAGATCGAAAAATGGACCAATCCAGACCATATTTGGTAAAGTTACTTACAATTTGCAAAAACATAACCAAATTTGGAAAAATCTGTGGAACATTTTTATTTTTATTGTCCTACAGGGTTTATTTTAGGACTACTGGTTAATGGATGTAATAAACATACAAAAACCCAATTTGGCAAAGCTATATATGATAATATGGATACTATGGCAACTAAAGTCGATCTCATAGGGGCCATTTGATTGGGGACTAGGTCTGAAGATGCAACGATTTTCATAAATTTCAACAGGGTTCATGCTATGGCCGATAGAAGCTTATATACCAAATTTCATCACAATGTATTCGTATGTACGACCTGTAGTTTGATTACAAGCTTTACATGGATACACAAACGGACAGACGGACGGACGAACATCGCTAAATCGACTCGGAAAGTATTTCTGAGTCGATCGGTCTAATAAAAGATGGGTCTAGATCAAATTTTTTCGGTAGAACAAAGTCATTATACCTCTCATACAAAGTAATAATTCATTATTATGTATCTGGAGTACTATGACGACAGCTTTGCAAATTTGTCTGAGGTCATCTATTATTAATATAATTAGTCAGATAATTGGCGGTATCGGACCAATGGGCGTGGCATCTCCCATTTAAAGTAAAAATCACTGGTGTACTATAAAAGGGAAAACATCGACAGTTTGCAGAGTCCATCAGATATTAATGTGAGTAGTCCGATAAAAATTGGGCGGGATGGGATTAATGGGCGTGCCATCTCCTATACAAAAAATGTCAAGTACTACGAAAGCGACAGTTTTGAATCTTTTGACAGGTACGTTAATTATTAATGTGAGGAGTGGTGGAAAACACGGGTGGAATTTCCAAGAACAAAAATGGCCAAAATAAAAATCGCCAAAACAGAAATCGCAAAACCAAAAATCGGTAAAAAATAAAAATCCCAAAAACAAAAATCTTCAATTCCAAAAATCAGCAATCGCTAAAATCAAAAACCGGCCAAATGGAAAATCGCTAAAATTAAAAATTGCCAAATGATATTCTAAATTCAAGGCCAATAGTTAAGTGTTGTCAGATTTAATTTGGTAAAACCATGCATTCTTCTCGAAAACTAAGCAAGATGTAGGAAAAAGGGATATAATTTGGGAGTACCCGTATTTTTCATAAAAAAAAATCAATTTATATGAGAAAATTAAAAAAATCTATTCTTGCCCAATGAACAAAAAGGAAATGAATTTTTCTCGAAAACTAAGCAAGAAAGCAAAAAGAACTTTAGTTTGGGATCACATATTTTCAATAAAAAAATCCAATTCTATATGAAAACTTAAAAAAAAAATTCTAACCAAGATACAGCAAAATGGGCTTTGTTTGGGATCATCTACTCTTACTACTCACATTAATAACTTACTGATCCCATGCAAGTCTCTCAGTATATTTGATGGTAAATATTTACTTTTTATGAGAGTTGCGATGCCAAATTGCCCGATACTGTCAATTATTTAAAAAAAAAACCCAGAGTGCTTTAACCAAATATATGATCGGTAGCTCTTGCTCTTATGGCTCCGTTGATCATGCATTACAAACAAACGAAGAAATGACTGTTTTTATAAAGATAACAAAAAAAAATATTTTAATTTTTTTTTCTGTATGTTTAAGATTTGAATCAAATCAAAGCAAATTTTTATACATATATTAACAAATGTTTAACAAACTTAATTATAATAGAACCACCAATTTCCAGTTTAAACATCTCGAAAATGACTAATCATAGCTAAAAACATAATCGATTGAAAGTTATACAAAGACATTCCAGCTCAGACCGGCGATAAAAACTTTAAGATATCTACTGCAAATCGTATTAGTGACGATAACAACAGTTGTTGCTGTTTTAATAGTTTGACTCAGTCTTTCAAAAAGTTCGTGGCATCCATTAAAATGGGATAGAATGTCAACTCGAACACCCAACGACAAACACGCTTCAAACCAACAACAGGTTGATCATTTCGTCTTGGAACAGGTAGATGAGTTTCTTTTTTTTTTTTTTGTTGCTCTTGGTTGTCATTAAAAACTACATATAGACAACATCAGCATAACTTTTTCGGCATTATGTTCAGATTTATAACTCGATAAAAAATTTACGTATCAACAACATCAAAAGAATATGAAAAAATTGAAAAAAAGAAATATTATTATACTCGTATGTCGATAGATGGTGGCAGAGAACCTGAAGTAATTTAAATTTTGTTAATTGGTTTTTATCACTTTATAGGTGGCATTTGTTGTATGTGTGAATGTTATGGCGCGTGCGTTCAGGCTTGTGAAAGGAATGTTTTATGTATTTTTGATAATCGTTTTAAGTTTTAACAAAATTTGCAAATAATCAACTATTTGGGAATTATTTTCAACGTAATATTACTGCCGTTTCATTAGCTTCGCCTTGAAAAGAAAGTGGACGTTAGCTGTAGATAAACGATATGGTAATTGATAAAAATGGTAACAATGTACAACATTCCCCATTCTGGGGATGATGTCATTAAAGTAAAACCTACAAAGGCTTTGGCGTTCTCAGGCGTTTTTTTTCAAAGATTTTACATAATATACAATTACAAAAGGGAACAAGGTTTTCGTCGATTAAAAACTGAAATTCAAGTACCGAAATTGAGGTACTTCCACTAAATATATTGGAATAACTTGAATACGGTTCACTACATTCAGTTAGAAAAATCGAAAACTCGTCAACAATATTATCTTTAAGGCGGGCTTACTTTGGTTTTAAATTTGCCCAGTAGTTTCAGAGATATCGATAAAGCATTGAAAAAAAGAACATTTAACCCTTATCCTGTATTAATGGGTCAAAATTGCCCAAACCATTTTTGTTTCCTAATAATTTTGGAAGTTCTTAACATTGATTCGTGAAATTTTCTAACAATTATTTTTTTGGCCTAAATTTGTTCTGTAAGGCCTCATTTAATTAAAGGCCCTTTTTGGTTAGGGCCTAGAAGCAAAATTACGTATTCTGTATTTATGGGTCAGTATTGCCCAATACAAATGTAATACGAAGTTTTTTATTATATTTTGCTATAATAGCGAATGTGACACGTTTATATCAAAATATTTGTGCTTTGTATTTCTTCAACAGAGAACAGTAGAGATGTAACGGGAATAAAATAATAGTATAAGTGAGAGAGAGAGAGACAGACCGCCACCGCATTTTCAACCATAAGAGCAAGAGTAACAACAATACGTGAGTAGCAATACGTATGAATTGAGCGAGCTCTATGGAGCCACACAACCAAATGACTTTGTTTGTTGCTCAGTGTTCCGACAACACCTACATGTAATTGCACCATGAGTGTGTGCAAAAGAATTGTAACGGGAAAATATATGGAAAAGAGTAAACTGAAGAGAATCAAGGTAGTTTCCACTATTCTATTTCATTTGCAAAAAAGTAATCAACGTGTGTGTTTTAGAAGTAAATATTCGCGGTATGTCTCGTTTGAATACTAAAGAAATAGAAGATCTGTTAGATCAATCTGATTATGATGCAACTCCAAGTGATTCTTCAAGCGAAGAGGAAGATATTGTTATATCTGATACTGGTTCAACTTATGAATTGAATAGATCAGGTGGAGAAAGTGCTTCTAGTCTAAATGGATCCAGCATTTGTAACGAAACTCCAGTGTCATCAAGTTTTCTCTCCAAGGAAGGAAAATATGTTTGGTTTGAGCACCCACCGAAGCAGAATGAAATAGGAAGACATGTTGCCGAAAATGTTATGGATAGTGCTCCTGGTCCTACCCATTGTGCAATCGCAAGAACAGTGACATTGTATCGTCATTCGATTTGTTTATGACAAGTGAACAACTAAAGATTATAATAGATATGACAAATTTAGAAGGTAATGCTTTTTTACATTCGCTGGCGCATTTCGATTAATATTATTATAAATTTTAGGACGTTCCGTTTTTCGAGAAAACTGGATTCCCGTAGATGGTACTTCAACAAAAGCATATTTGGGGCTTCTACTTTTAGCTGGTGTATTTCGATCTCACGGTGAGGCTTTAGAAAGTTTGTGGGATGATAGAAAAGGCAAGCCAATATTCAAGGCAACCATGAGCCTTCGAAGATTTCAGAATATATCCAGAGTTCTGCGATTTGATGAAAGGTCAGAAATGAAAGACGAGCGCGTGACAAACTAGCCCCTATAAGAGACTTTTGGGACCGCTGGGAAAGAAATTTGAGAATGTACGACCGTAACGTATAATCCAGCGAATGTACGACCGTAGATGAACAGCTAGTTACATACCGTGGACGTTGCCCTTTCAAGCAATATATACCCTCTAAACCCGGAAAATATGGAATAAAAATCTGGGCTCTCTGTGACTCAAAAACAAATTATGCATGGTCGTTGCAAGTATACACAGGTAGAGCTCCAAACTGCAAGTCGGAAAAAGATCAAGGTCGTCGGGTTGTTTTAGATTTAGTAAAGGATTTGAAAGGTCGAAATGTCACATGCGACAATTTTTTTACTTCCTACGAACGGGGAAATGAACTACTCAAACGAAAGCTTACTTTGGTTTGCACAGTCTGAAAAAACAAAACGTTCCTTCCGCCAAAAATATTGAACATGAAAGATAAACCAGAAAATTTTTCTCAATTCTTCTTCGATAAAGAAAATAAGACAACCATTGTCGCATTTGTGCCGAAGAAAAATCGTTTTGTTATTACACCACACTAATGCAATTGATGGCGACAAGATGAAACCGGAAATTATACACTACTATAATGAGACGAAATCAGGAGTTGATACGCTTGATCAATTGGTCAGAAATTACACTTGCAAGTGCAGATGTAATCGATGGCGTCAAACTCTATTCTATAACATGTTAGACATAACAGCTTATAATGCCTATGTTGTCTTTACTTCAATAAATAACGACTGGAATAAGAAAAAGAATTTTCGACGTCGAATATTTTTAGAAGAATTAGCCACATCGCTTGTTCAACCGGAAATATCTCGTCGAGAGCATATTCCCCACTGCAATTCAGCCAAAGTAATCGTTCGCACTTTACAACCTGATACTATAAGAGAACTGAAAAAGACAAACCTTAAGAGGGGCCGTTGCTATGTATGTCCCAATCACTCAGACAGTAACAAATATTCAAATAAGTGTTCCAAGTGTGCAAATTTATAACGTAAAAATCATTCTGATACCATAATTACTTGTAAAAACTGTCAAACTTCTTAATAAAATTCAGATATACAAATAAATTTATATTGGGCAAAATTGACCCACAAATACAGTATGTATCATTTTTTTTAAATACAGGATAAGGGTTAAAAGAAAATAAATAATTTTTGTTCTTTAAAAATTCATAAAAAATAAAAATGCGACAAAAATCACAGTTTTGGTCTAAAAACATTTACTTAAACATATTTCGAATGAAACGAGCTTTATTTTATTGTAAGCGGTGGACAACTTTTGATTTTGTTCACGATTTACTGAGAAAACTGAATTGATAAAAATCGCGATTTTTGTTTAAAAATGCGAGCTGATAGAGAAAAATTGAGATTAGATTTGAAATCAACGACCTAAAATTACTAAAAAAAATTGCAATAAAGTTCCAGTCAACACCAAAAAAGGTCAAATTTGTTCCCTTGTATTACCTACCAATAACCATTGACTATTTCTGCTTTCATTTTTTAGGCATTTGATGGATGATGAAACATATCTTAAATCCGATTTTAAGCAGTTGCCTGGAAACAAATAATATAATGCAACGAAACGTGGAAATGACGTCCCTAAATATAAGTATATCAAACTTGATAAATGTGAAAAAATTATGATATGGTAAGCTATATGCAGCTATGGCTTGAGGAGTTCTGCATTTGTAACATCATCAATAATGACTGCAGAATTACATGTATATAAAGTAATGTTTCCCAAAAAGAATATTACCACTCATTACACAGAACAAGAAATCAGTAAAATTTTGCCCTGAGCAATGACGTGCTATAAAGCCAAACGGCTAGGTGTAATACCCAAATATATTAATTCTCCTAATTGCCCACAATTTCGACCAATCGAAAGATATTGGGCAAATGTAGAAAATAAATTAAAGAAGCGTAAAGAAACAAAAACTGAACATTTAATGTTAAGTAAATGGAACAAATATTCTGCAGATGTGGGATGGAAAAAAGTGCAAAAATTAATGGGAAGTATCAACAAACATGTCAATGACATTTACCAGTGGTGTTTTGTTTTCAAATCGTCTTTCAGATTCGAAAACCTACCTAGGTAACCATCCCCAAATAATCTCATTTATTAATCCACATTTTATCAAGTAAATTTTCTTGGCTTAATTACAAGCCTTAACAATTCTGACAGTATGGAAATTGATTCATTGTAGCCACCGAATTAATTGCCAACCGGTTAATAACCGAATTAAAGATTGATTATTTCCTAACCGGAAATATGTTAACATGACAGAAAATAGTTAGCTGCTTTTCAATTTCTGTTGATACAATCGAAAATAATACAGTCGCTAAACTTAGCAACAATTCGGTGGGCGAATTTTCATTCTGTATATGTTAAGGCAAACTATTCCGACATCCGAGTTCAAAACTATCACTGTCATCACCCCAACTTCGGATTTCGAATCTAAATACTACTCGAGCCAATTGAATAGCTCGAGCTACTCGAGTTGCTTTTACTACTCGAGCTACTCGAGTAGCTTTTACTACTCGAGCCAAACTAGTAGCTCAAGTAGTAAGAGATAAGATCTTTAATATTTGCAAGCATGTTAAAAGATATATGTAATATAAGTATTTAGTGAAAGAAATATGTACTTTTTGGAATCGTAAAAGTGCCAGAAATGTCATTCTTAAATTTCATTGGGAAAACTACTACTCGAAAAAGCACTCCACATTTGCTTGACATTATTTTACGAAAAATGCCGAAACACACGGCATAATTTTATATATTTTCGAGTCAGTTATATGAATAGATTATTTTCTTCAAATATTAAAGTATTCTGCTGAAAACTGTGGTGAGTGCGGGGAGTTTATTCCACTTACGGCTGTTTCGACTAATAAACGAATTTTCTCTGTAATTTATTGTGTGGTCAACTGGACAATAGCCAACAAATGGATGTGACCTACTGGAGAAGTGGGTAGGACTACCTGAAAGTCTAGCACTTGGAATGAGTTCGCTAATCTCAGAAGAACATATCCCATGGTAGTATCTATAGAACAGTGTTACATAACACACAATTTGACAATGTTCCAACGAGTTAATAGAGTTGGATGCCCTATTGTCATTAATGAGCATTAACGCTTTCCTTTGTACACGGTCCAGTAGCTCCAAAATAGACTTTGAAGCTCCTGCCCATTTATGAGAGTTGTATTCCATTAGCGGTCGGATATAAGTGGTATTGATTTTAAGGGGATCGGAGGGAGTGAAGTAATTTTTGCACCTTTTTAGAACACCAAGAATGCTTCTTTCGATACTTGAAAAACATGCTCGTTCCTACGAACATCACATTGGATTCTCATACCCAAAACATCAAGAGTATCCGATTCCTCAATACTTATTCCACCAGCTCAACGAGTAGCTCGAGTAGTAAAAATTAACATTTTTCATGTTTGAAAGAATGTAAAAAATTAAATATAATACAGGAAATTTCACTTGAATCGAAGTGTCCTACTGGCGTGGGCAAACTACTAATCGAAAAAGCTTGACGAATTTATATAGAAATGTATGAAAATATTCACTTCGAAGATGTTTGACTTCATTAAAAAAGGTTTCCCAAAAACATGGTATATATTTTGAAGTCAGTTGCATTCATAGATTACTCTCCTGAAATATTGAAATATTCGGACAAAAACTATGGAGTAGGCTAACTATTTACTACTCGAAAAATATCATCCACGTTCCACTCAAATGTATGAAAATATGTTCTTCGTATATGTTTGGTGCTCGTTTACAAAAAATTTTTCAAGAACACTTGAGAAATACTTTCAGTATTTTAATCTGAACATATGTAGAGAATATGTTTTCAAAATTTCAAAGCATTAGGACCAAAATGTTGGCGTGTGGGAAAAACTACTCGAAAATGATCGGAAATTTTGCAAAAAGTGTAAAAAAAATATCTTAACTCTTTTCACTGTCTGTAATTTACTATATTCATAGATTACTCACAAAAAATTTTAAACCATTCCGACCAAAATTGTGGAGTCGGTATAGCACTACTCGAATTATATTGACCACTTTCGATACAAATGTGTGAAAATATGGTCTTATTTAAAGTTTGATGATATTTTCCAGAAAATTTCCACAATGACTTAACAAAAAATTGTATTCGTTACAGCTGTATATGTAAAGAGAGCGCTTCCTTCAAGTTTTAAAGCATTCAGAAGAACATTTCCCATGGTAGTATATATAGAACAGTGCTACACAACCCACATTCTGACGATGTTCCAACGAGTCAATACATTTGCCATTAATGAGCATCAACGCTCTCCTTTGTACGCGGTCCAGTAGCTCCAAAATAAACTTTGAAGCTACTGGCCATATATGAGAGTTGTATTCCATTTTCGGTCGGATATAAGTGGTATTGATTTTAAGAGGATCGGAGGGAGTGAAGTAATTTTTGCACGGTTTTAGAAAACCAAGACACTTGAATGCTGCTTTCGACACATGAAAAAATGCTCGTTCCAACGAACATCACATTGGATTCTCATACCCAGATCATCAAGAGTATCCGATTCCTCAATACTTATATCACCCATATATACAGATGAAATTGTTGAACCCAGGGCACTATGAATCAACATTGAATTCTCATGCCCATAACATCAAGAGTATCCGATTCCTCAATACCACCCATATATATAGATGACATTGTAGAATCCATGGGCCAACAAACAACATTGAGTCTTCTGCGCATTAAAATCAACCCTATTCGCTTTGCCACAGTCGGAGGTTAACAGGTCTGGATTGAGCTTGTCATTTATTGTCCGTCTTTTGCCCCCAACCTCAAAGAGGCTTGGCCTGCAATTAAAGGAAAATGAATGACAAATGTTGCTGTAATCTGCGAAAGAGTATATAGAATTGAAAGTTTTCTTGGTCTCTTGGTCGTTCAGAGAGATAAGGAAAATAGAAAGATAAAGAACAGAATCTTGCGGTACCCCTGCATTGAGCTGAAACTCATTAGATGAGACTCCATATAAGTCGATATAATCGAGAGAAGTCAATATCAACCCTAAACGCAATAAGCCTTGATATCAGTGCACCGTGTCACATGCGATCGAACGCCTTGAAAATATCTAAAGCAACCACTTTACTTTCACCATAATTGTCAATGAATCGACTCCAGCGCTCAGAAAGTAGAGCTATGAGATCTCTCGTATAAGGATATTTATGGAAGCCACACTGTCGATCATTAAGAAGTTAGTTGGCCTCTACTAGTTGACAAGATGGAAGTTTATCATGCTCTTCATCACCTTTGAGATTGCAGAGCAGATTGGAATTGGACGGTAAAATTCAGGGTTATTAGTCCCACCCTTCGTAGGGATTGGTTAGACATTGGCAGCCTTCGTACCGCATGGTACGAAAGGCTGAAAACGTTGGCCAATGGACTAGCTAGCGTCGAAGAGCACTGTTTCAGCACCAGTGCTGGTATAACATCCGGCCCCGGACACCTATTTACGTTGAGATCCGAAAGAACCTTTATAAATGCACGTGCTCGGAAGAATATTTTGCAATACTACAAGATACTATTTCAAGTTCGGGCAATGGTTGATCGCTATCCGGTAAAAAAAAAATGTTTTGCAAATCAAGGTTAGCCTATCAACCGGATCAGTGAATATTTGGTCATTCATTATAAGAGTTGGGATAGCACAACTAGCATTATTCTGTACTCTTTTAACAAATGACCAAACGCTCTTAACCGAGGAGCAGAAAGAACTTTAGCATGAAGATAAGAAACTTTTCGCGCCTTAATGCTTTGATAACGGGTGATTTTTTTGAGGTTAGGATTTTCATGCATTAGCATTTGACAGATCACGTGGGATTTCAGACATGGTGTCAAAGAGAAAGATGCTCAGTATGCTTTGACATTTCATCATGAATAGACTTACTAACGAGCAACGCTTGCAAATCATTGAATTTTATTACCAAAATCAGTGTTCGGTTCGAAATGTGTTTCGCGCTTTACGTCCGATTTATGGTCTACATAATCGACCAAGTGAGCAAACAATTAATGCGATTGTGACCAAGTTTCGCACTCAGTTTACTTTATTGGACATTAAACCAACCACACGAATGCGTACAGTGCGTACAGAAGAGAATATTGCGTCTGTTTCTGAGAGTGTTACTGAAGACCGTGAAATGTCGATTCGTCGCCGTTCGCAGCAATTGGGTTTGTGTTATTCGACCACATGGAAGATTTTACGCAAAGATCTTGGTGTAAAACCGTATAAAATACAGCTCGTGCAAGAACTGAAGCCGAACGATCTGCCACAACGTCTAATTTTCAGTGAATGGGCCCTAGAAAAGTTGGCAGAAAATCCGCTTTTTTATCGACAAATTTTGTTCAGCGATGAGGCTCATTTCTGGTTGAATGGCTTCGTAAATAAGCAAAATTGCCGTATTTGGAGTGAAGAGCAACCAGAAGCCGTTCAAGAACTGCCCATGCATCCCGAAAAATGCACTGTTTGGTGTGGTTTGTACGCTGGTGGAATCATTGGACCGTATTTTTTCAAAGATGCTGTTGGACGCAACGTTACGGTGAATGGCGATCGCTATCGTTCGATGCTAACAAACTTTTTGTTGCCAAAAATGGAAGAACTGAACTTGGTTGACATGTGGTTTCAACAAGATGGCGCTACATGCCACACAGCTCGCGATTCTATGGCCATTTTGAGGGAAAACTTCGGAGAACAATTCATCTCAAGAAATGGACCGGTAAGTTGGCCACCAAGATCATGCGATTTGACGCCTTTAGACTATTTTTTGTGGGGCTACGTCAAGTCTAAAGTCTACAGAAATAAGCCAGCAACTATTCCAGCTTTGGAAGACAACATTTCCGAAGAAATTCGGGCTATTCCGGCCGAAATGCTCGAAAAAGTTGCCCAAAATTGGACTTTCCGAATGGACCACCTAAGACGCAGCCGCGGTCAACATTTAAATGAAATTATCTTCAAAAAGTAAATGTCATGGACCAATCTAACGTTTCAAATAAAGAACCGATGAGATTTTGCAAATTTTATGCGTTTTTTTTTAAAAAAAAGTTATCAAGCTCTTAAAAAATCACCCGTTACATCCACTTCTCGCCTGTTTGTGTAGCATGTTAGTGACGGCATTTTTATTTTCACGTCAATACCTGAACGTTAAACTTAGTTCTGATATGTTTCTTATTAAATGGCTATAATATTTTGCAACATTTAGGTTTTGGCCCACGAATTAAATTCTTCAATTGATTTGGCCTAAGTCAAAACTTAAAAAAATATTTAGCTAATTTAATTTTCCGCATATATGTGACTTAGACCAATTTTGTGAAGATTTTCGGTAACTAAATATAAAAATATTTTTATAAATGATTGGACTGTACTTTAGTTTTATTATGTTCGCATTTATACTAAATTTAAACTTAATATATATTTATATATATATATATATATATATTAGTTTAAAAATCTTTTTCATCCCCGTTTTCTTATAAGATTTAAAGAAACAAAAGAATGCATACTCGTCCTAAGTTCTTTGTCAAGGATATAAAAAAGGCAAAAAGACAAATACTTTTGCATGACGATGATAAAAACTTAAACATACAATAATATTCATAAGACCCATCCAATCCATACGCACATTAAAAACTCACACTCGTTCACCGACTGACTGAACAAAACAAAACAAAGCACAGAAAACATCAAATAACCGCGTAGTTTCGTATGAAGCGTACTTTTTATTCATAACATTTTATTATCCTTAAATGCAGTTCAGACACAACAACACCAGCAACAACAAGACAAAACAAATAAATTTTTATATGATTGTGTAAGTATACGAGTAGTTATGTACGAGTATTTACCTAAGTACCCGTAATAAAATGTTAACCTTGGTTAAGTTTACGATTTATTTACCTATTTTTGATGATGTTGATGTCTTACATATTCGAGTACATGAATGTTTACGTATGTATACACATATTCAAATAATAAAATGTGTGTGTGTGCGTTTGTGTGTGTACTTTTCACAGATATTATTAATGGTTTATTTTTGATATGATTTTGTTTTGAGCCTGTTTTCTATACAAAACAAAAATACATTCACACTTTTATGGCGAAATAAAAGCGCAAACGAGCAATATTTTCTGGAAGATTATTTATTATACTTTGGGAAGAATGTGGAAGATATTGGATATTATGTATTGTTGTGAAATTAAAGGTAAGAGCTGACGATTAGTCAAAGAATTTCAAAAAGAATAATTTGTTAATAAAAGTTATCAGTGAGAGTGGAAAGATTAAAACATCCAACGTCAGAAAAATATTCTTACTGAGGGCTCTAGTATTGAGAATGGAACAGGCAGTAGTTTTCATGCTAAGGAACTGGATTTGTAATGATATTTATATTTGTCAAGCTGAAAATTATGCGCACAAATGGTCAGAAACCTAAAGGAGTCTGAAATTTAATTCCTGCTATTCTTCCTTTTTGACAGAATGATCATTCTCCTAATTGCAGATGATGTAGGGAAGCGAAGGTGTATAGAGATCACATTAACATAGATGTAAATTACCTCATATAAGAATTAAGAAATTTGCTTCATTGAGAATCTGTAGCGGATAAGATCAGTCAGTTTAAAGACCGATGTCCCAGATAGATCATACAGTATGTGTCGGCCTTGTGTTGTGAACCTAATACTACCCAAAGCATCACACTTGATGATGAGATGATATATTGTTTCCTCTTCCCCAGGTGTTCCGCAACTGCGGCAGTTAGGGTTGTTCTGAAGTTCAAGACTTCCAGCGTATTTCCCGATTAGATTATGATCCGTCAACACAGCCGTAAGCCTTGATATCTCCCTTCTTCTTCTACTGAGGAGAGATTTAGAGATAGGACTTTTCTATTTCTACTTAGGAGAGATTTAGTCCATCTTAGGTCATCTATACCTTACACTCCTGCATTTGCCAATATTTTTCATATATTTTGCGCTGCTCATAGGAAGTGCACAAAGATTCCTCCCTTAAAGGTTCACCGTGGAGTTGCAGCTGCCATTGCAGAAAAAACACTAAGAGGAGAACCTGTTCCTGCAAGTTTGTCTGCCCGTTCATTACCGTAAAAGTTCTTATGGCCGGGGACACACGGTCACGCAAAGTCGGCTTAGATGTACCAGTTCCTCCTTGGACTTTCCTACCAGAATGGATGACGTAATATGAGAGTTGAAAAGGAAAGGTGCCGCGTGACCGTTGACAAAGATGCTTACATTTTCCTTCATCCTATGTACGTATAAAATCCTACAGGCTTTTCTAATCGCCAGCCACTCTCGGTAGTCAATGAGAAAGATGAACATCGAGAACCTGTTAGAAATGAGTCCTTGGACATTGTTCGACTTTAATTGAGTATCGAAATGGAAAACTTAAGTGATTGAAGCTGAAAGGGAAAACAACAGCGACTTAACAGGAATCATAATGGATGCTAAACTTTTTTATCAAGAATGGTGTCATTCCAAACCTAGTAAAACGGTATTCCCTCGTTTGAACTTTTTTAGATTTATTAAGGAATTTTGTCCGAAAAATTACTCCATTAAAATTTTGAATAGAACATTATTTATAACGATTGATCGATAAATTTCTTGTCAAATGTTACAAAATATATCAGATGAATAATCAAATATGTTGAAAATAATAATAAAAATGTAATAAGAATATTTCTGGAATAAGAATATAAGATTATAAAGAAAATTAAAAAATCATTGAAATTCGCCAACATATACCTTTTTATACCCTATACCACTATGTGGTTTGGGTATAATGACTTTGTGCTGCTGTTTGTAACTACCAAAAATATTTGACCTAGACCCATCTTTTATAATACCGATCGAATCAGAATTACTATCTGATTCGATTTAACGATGTCCGTCCGTCCGTCTGTGTGTCCATGTAAAGCTTTTAATCAAACTGCAGGTCGCATATATGAATATATTTTGATGAAGTTTGGATTATAAGCTTCTATCGGTCATAGGATGAACGCTATTGAAATTGGTAAGAATCGGTCCATGTTCAGACCTAGCCCCCATACAAATGACCCCTATGAAATCGACATAAATTGCCATAAGATCCAAATTGTCATATAGACCTTACTCAAATTGTGTTTGCATGCGTTTATTACATCCATTAATGAGTAGTCCAAAAATGATCCCTATGGGACAACTCTTAGTTATAGGCCCCATATAGAGCTGCTTCCCGATCTTCACTTAAGTCTATCAAAAAACAAAAATATTGCACTGATTCTTCTCAAATTTTGTTTGTATATATTTTTGCTAAACACAAGAGACTTTACCAAACATGTTCAGGATCAGTCCATTTTTGGGCCTAGACCCCATATAGATATAGCATCCGATATGAATTCTTCCATATCTACAGCCAAAAAAATAATAAAAGTCCCACTTAAATTTGGTTTATGCTTATTTTATATATCGAATTAGTTGGGCCTAAGAGATGGGGTCTCTAAACGCATGGTCTAGGGTATCGTATAGTCGGTCTAGATCGACTATAATTTTCTTACTTGTTTAAAATACGTTTAGTTTTTAAAAAAAGTTAATATTACCTCATACATGCGATTAGGCAATACGTCATAAAGACTTTCGATGTACTTCAGGTAATTTTTATGGCATTTGTCAGTGATGTTTTGTTAATGTTTGTTGTCAGGTAACCGTCCACAAATAATCTTAATTATTTAAATGCCTAGCATCCATATTATATCAAGTAAATTTTCTAGGCTTAATTGCAAGCCTTAACAGTTCTCGCAGTATGGATTGGATCATTGTTATATTGGAAACTCCATGGAAATCCAATTTCTAGTATATTTTCTATATACAGAAAATAGTTTCATTGTAGCCACCGAATTAATTGCCAACCGGTTTGCAATGAAGTTAATAAACGAATTTGGGATTGATTATTTCCTAACAGTAAATACGTTTGAAACTATTCGGTGGGCGAATTCTAATTCTGTATATGTTAAGGCAAACTATTCCGACATCCGAGTTCAAAGCTACCACTTCTGTTTTCGTATCTAAACTACTCGAGTCGAACGAATGGCTCGAGCTACTCGAGTAGCTTTTACTACCATAAGACCCAATTTATCATATAGATCTTGTTTTTAATTGATTTTTTTTGTGTTTATTACACTTATTAATCAGTAGTCCAAAGTAGTAATAAACCCTGCAGGAAATTTCTTAGTCATGGCCCCCATACTAAGCTGGTTCCCGATCTTCACTTAAATCTATCAAAAAAACAAAAATATTGCACAGATTTTTCTTTACCATATGTGATCTGTATCGAACCATTTTTCGACCTAGTCCTTATATAAATATAGCATCAGATATGAATTTATCATATCTGCGGGCAAAAAAATTAATAACAATGCCACCGAAATTTGGTTTATGCTTAATGGTTTATGCTGTATCCAATTAGTTGGACCTGAGAGCCCCTCTCTCAACGCGTTGGTGCAGGGTATCATATAGTCGTTCTCGACCGACTGTAATTTTCTTCCTTGTTTTATATATTTTTGAACCAGCTATATGAATAGATTAATTTCCTCAAATATTGAAGTATTCTGATGAAGTCTGTGGAGTGGGCATACTACTACTCGACAAAGATCAGCCACCGTATATGTTTGACGCCTAGTTTCAAAAATTTATCCAAAACACTTGGAAAAATCTATTTGGATTTAAATTTGAGATTATGCTTTCATGTGGAAACAACCAATCGAAAAATATGAGGAATATGGCAAAAAGTGTATAAAACAAAAAAAAAAAAAAAAACAAATCTGGACTTTTAGGTAGGTAATTGAATGGGGGAGCCAGTCTCAGCCTTTTTGGGGGATAACTGGCAGGAGCTAAGCAGTGGCCAGGCTTGGTAACGAATGCGAAGGCGTTAAAATAGTACCACGTGTAAGTCATATTGCCCAATGAAGATGATTCGTGAATACTCTTAACAGAGATAATGCGAACAGGAATATACACAGAAGATGACTGGCTTAGGAGGTGTTAAAGCCTCCCAGATGAAATGTTTGCTCACATGCCATAATTTGTGATACCAGGCGGTTATGTTGAATCGGTAAAACATGCGTTGAATTCTATTCTGAGTGCTGTCGAAGCGGACGTCCTCTTTTATCTCGACACAGTTTCCTCAGCGATATTCAAAAGCTCCGATACCGTGTTTATAGTAAGAACTGTCTAGCTCCTTCAAAAGGCCATCTACCGCAGACTCCACATCTTCGTTATTGACAAATCTTTACCGCAGAGCCATTTTCTCAAGTTTGGAAACAGAAACTAATCTGAGAGAGCTAAGGTGCGTGATAAAGGAATACGCTAGCGGATACTTGAAATGGAGCATTGTCGTGATGAAACAACACTTTCTATTTCGTCAAATGCGGCTTTTTTCTTAAACTGAATCATTTAAACGCTGCAATAAGTTAGCATAATTTCTTTTCCTTTCTGAAGATAATCACACAGCTTTCTAATCTCCAAATTCGGGTCGATATGCAGTGTATAGCACTTTTTGAAATGCTTATCATTTCAGCTAGCTCACGCAACTTCGAGACCATTTTGTGGATTTTCTTAACCGTTTCTGGCGTGGCCACCTCAATTACGGTCTCGTTTAAAAACTGCCACCCAATATTTTATAGTCGCAAACAAAGGAGCAGACTCCCTCAGAGTAGAAACTAGTTCGGACTAAGACCTTTCAAATCAAGCTAGTGAATTACTTAACGGTAACCAATTTTCACTGAACTACTAAACAAAGTAGCGCCTTCAACTTTCCACTTTTCACTGCCTCCATCTATACGTCAGGTCGGATTGTTCTGGCACTCATTGAAAATTTTAAGCTTGGAGGAACTATTATTCGACAAAAAACAGAAAATAAGAAATAAAAAATTAGTTCACCATATTAATAGATAACTCATTTACCAAATTAAAGTATTCTGCTAAAAATTGTTCTATGGCCGAATAACTGTTCGAAAAGGATCACCCACTTTCTATATAAATCTGTGAAAATTTGATCTTATTTGAAAAAAATTTGCTCTCATTTACAAAAAAATGTTCAATGACGACTTGGGAAAATTTTTTTTACTATTTGTAGTTGCTTTAACATAAACTTCATAAAATTTCAAACCAATCCCGTCATAATTATACTGTGTGCGATCTACTACTCGAACAACTTCGATTACTTTCCATACAAATGTATGAAAATATATATTATATTGAAATTTGGAATCGATTTACAAAAAAGTTCTAAAGAACGCATAGTACAAATTTATAATTTCCGGATTTAGAAATCTTAGGACCTACATTCACAAAATTTCATATAATTCCCACCAAAATTGTGCCGTTGCTGAACTAAGACTCCAAAAAGATGAACCAATTTTTGTAAATCGATGTCAAACTTCCGTGGTGTGCAGTTTTATTCCTATTATTTGTATTGCAATTGACAGATCTTTTTCGAGTAGAAATTCGAATTTTTTGGGCCGTTTCTCATATATGCCTTATATATCAAAGGCGGCTACTGACCAAAAAATATTAACTCTGATTCAAAAAATAAAAAAGAAGCTCAAAACCATTGATATAAAGAGAATTGCAAGGTTCTTGTTTGTAATTCGGAAATAAGTAGCTGCTATAATTATATTTAGCTGCTATCTTTTCTGTACTCCTTAATTTTTAAAATGACATGGAGTATCAAGTAACGTGAATTGAATTTTCTTATTAATTTGTAAGATACAAATAGCTCCTGACTAAGGCAGACATATTTGATACAGTTTGTCCAAAAGTTGTTTTCCAAAAAAGCCTGAGTTTGAAGACACACAAAAGAAGTAAGAAAAAAGGTAAACAGAGACGATATGCAGACTGTGCCATCACTTAAGCCACCAAAAATTAACACCAGCTAAAATGAGTATTTTAAGATTTGTTAAAGGATTCTTAAAATACCTTCTGCTTTAATACGTTGTTGTTTTAATGAAAACAATTGAATATAATATTCCAAAAACGAGACAGTTTTTGAATTTGTATGTATTTCATACACACAATAAGGAAACGAACAAGAAAAAGACAATATTTTGGTACAGTACTCAGGGAGGTACACTGAAAATAAAATGATAGCAAATAAGGGGTTTGCGGTAATTTACATGAAAATAGTAGAAAATGGAAACTAAGCTGGAGGCTTACAAAATTCTTTTTAACCCTTGATCTCTCAAGCCCATTTTATGGTGTGCCGTAAAATTTTATTTTTGTTTTAAATTTGTCTTATATGAGAAATTTAGGGAAAAAAATAACTAAGATGAACAAAACCTTTTCAGGAAGTCTCTTTTTGAGCTGCATCAATGCGATATTAACGGGTTAATTAATAATACTATACCATTTCTAACTTTGATATGGTATATAGCTAAAGAAAAGGTAACTAAATTCATATTTTAAAGCATGTCGCAAAATGCACTCAAGATTTTAATTTGCTGCCACTTGGCAACTAAAAGAACAAGAAGGTAAGGAAAAATTGAGAATTATACAACAGAACAACGTGTTTTAGTTACAAAACAATATTTCAAAAATAATGAACGTTTCGAACTGTAGTCCTCAGTTCAAAAACTTTTTGCAAGTCGGAATATTGATCTAACTTTGACAACTTCACAGAGAGTAGACGAGAAAAAATTCAAGCAGACAGGATCACTGGTCGTCGAACAAGCCGTTCGAATGTTAATTTCGAAGCAGTGCATAAGAGTGTTGGTGAAAGTCCAGAAATATCTCTACAGCATATACTTACTTACATCTGAGTCTCCACGTCTATAAAGTTCAATTGATACAAGAACTGAAGCCCAATGACTATTCACAGCTAAGAGAGTTTGTTGAATGGGTTATTGAACGTCAAGAAGTGGATGATGTTTTTTCGAACAAAAACGTCGTTAATAGTCAAAAGTTAGTTGTCAAAATTTCCGCATTTTGGGTTTAGGAAACCCAGATGTATTCGTCGGAAAACAAATGCATCCATGTAACTGTTTGGTGCGGATTTTAGGCTGGAGGCAGAGACTGTTAATGGTGCTCGATATCACAACATGATAACAGAGTTAATTTCGCCTAAATTCTATGAAATTGATTTAGAGGACATGTGGTTGTAACAAGACGATGCCACATGACATACAGCCCGTAAATCGATTCAATTACAGCATGAGTAATTTTCTGATCATGAACTCTCTCGTATCAGTGATCAGAATTGACCTCCTCGATCATGTGATTTAACACCATTGGGGTTAATTTAGCTCAAAGATCTTATGCTCTCAAGCCCACAACCACCTGTGCATTGAAGAAGGAAACTAAACTTAACGCTGCATCAAGGAAATTCAGCAACATTTCTGGTTGATGTGTTGTTTCATACATAACCTTTTATCTATATTAATAGGCTAAGCGATTTCTTGTAACCGATGTTTTGTCCTACCGTTTTATCCCGATTTTGACCAAGCGTATATTATTTGAAAGGTATTTTTTTTAGCCGTTTTGTAGATTTACAGATTTTTTAATTTTTTCCTTTATTTTGAGTAAATTGCATTTAAAGTTGCTACTAACACATACATAAAAAAACAAGTAAGAAAATTATAGTCGGTCTAGACCGACTATACGATACCCTATACCATGCGTTTAGAGACCCTATCTTTCAGGCCCAACTAACTGGATATAGAAAATAAGCATAAACCAAATTTGAGTGGGATTTTTATTAATTTTTTCGGCTGCAGATATGAAAAAGTTCACATCGGATGCTACATATGTCTATATGGGGACTAGGTCCAAAAATGGACCAATCCTGACCATGGTTGGTAAAGTCTCTTGTATTTTGCGAAAATATATACAAACAAAATTTGAGATGAATCAGTGTAATATTTTTGTTTTTTAATAGATTTAAGTGAAGATCGGGAAGCAGCTCTATATGGGGCCTATGACTAAGAGTTGTCCAATAGGGATCATTTTTGCACTACTGATTAATGGATGTAATATATACATACAAACCCAATTTGACTAAGATTTGTATGATAATTTGGATCTTATGGCAATAATTGATGATTTCATAGGGGTCATTTGTATGGGTTCTAGGTCTGAACATGGACCGATTCTCGCCAATTTCAACGGCGTTCATCCCATGGCCGATGAAAGATCAAATACCAAATTTCATTAAAATATATTCATATTTGCGACCTGCAGTTTGATTACAAGCTTTACATTGACATACAGACGGACGGACGGACATCGATAAAACGAATCAGATAGTGATTCTGATTCGATCGGTATAATTAAAGATGGGTGTAGGTCAAATATTTTTGATTGTTACAAACAGCAGCACAAAGTCATTATACCCAAACCACGTAGTGGTATAGGGTATAATTATACATATGGTATGTGTGTTTTATTATATTTGTTAATGTGTTTGTTAATGAGTTTGTTATCTTCATTCACAATAATAAACCATAAAAGTGTTGGTTTGTGAATTGGCTAATTTGAAAAATAAAGCTGTCTAATTATAGCACTCGAATTTCGATCGCTGGAATCTGCTAGTTTATACTAAAATAATAAAGAGGTAATGTGTGTTTGTTATACCCTTTACCACTATGTGGTTTGGGTATAATGACTTTGTGCTGCTGTTTGTAACTACCAAAAATATTTGACCTAGACCCATCTTTTATTATACCGATCGAATCAGAATCACTAACTGATTCGATTTAACGATGTCCGTCCGTCCGTCCGTCCGTCTGTGTGTAAATGTAAAGCTTGTATTCAAACTGCAGGTCGCAAATATGAATATATTTTGATGAAATTTGGTATATAAGCTTTTCTCGACCATAGGATGAACGCTATTGAAATTGGTGAGAGTCGGTCCATGTTCAGACCTAGCCCCCATACAAATGACCCTTATGAAATCGACATAAATTGCCATAAGATCCAAATTGTCATATAGATCTTACTCAAATTGGGTTTGTATGCGTTTATTACATCCATTAATGAGAAGTCCAAAAATGATCCCTCTGAGACAACTCTTAGTCGTAGGCCCCATATAGAGCTGCTTCCCGATCTTCACTTAAATCTATCAAAAAACAAAAATATTGCACTGATTCTTCTCAAATTTTGTTTGTATATATTTTTGCAAAATACAAGAGACTTTACCAAACATGGTCATGATCGGTACATTTTTGGGCCTAGTCCCCATATAGATATAGCATCCGATATGAACGTTTTCATATCTGCAGCCAAAAAAATTGATAAAAAGCCCACTCAAATTTGGTTTGTGCTTATTTTCTGTTTCCAGTTAGTTGGGCATGAGAGATAGGGTCTCTAAACGCATGGTATAGGGTATCGTATGGTAGGTCTAGACCGACTATAATTTTCTTACATGTTTTTTTGTTTGTAAGAGGTAATCTCCGTAACTACTGATCTGATCTTCCTGAAATTTTCACAGAGTTTTACTGCGGATATGGGAAGTGCTATTGGCTATAACTTTTTGGACATATTTTCAGTGGGCGTGGAACCTCCACAAACTAAATTTTTAATATCATATGTATTGAGTGCTATGATAGGGAGAGCTTTGCAAATTTGTGTGAGGTCACCTATTATTAATGTTAGTAGCTATTCCGGAAATTGTCGCGAGCGGATAAGTGGGCGTGGTACCTCCCATACAAGTACTTACTCAATTTCATATATCTCGGGTACTATGACAGAGACAGCTTTGCAAATTTGGCTTAGGTCATCTATTATTAACGTGAGTAGTCAGCAAATAAAGGGCGGGATCGGACAAAGGGACGTGGCACACCGCATACAAAGTAAATAATAAATGTCATATATATGGAGTTTGTAATAGTAAAAGACTTGGGACTTTGCGTTAGTCCTTTCATTGCGATACGGTGGGGTGGGGGAGGGGGTGTAGGGGTGGCGTAGCACACCGATGATTTTTTGTAGACAATTGTAAACAATTTCATCGTAAATCATAAAAAAGGGTCAATAAAATTTGAAAATATTTGGCAATTGTAAACACTTTCAACGTAAGTCATAACAAAAGGTCAATAAAATTTGAATAAATTCGGTTGAAACAATTGTCGTCGTTTTTATCGGGGTGTATCAGATCGCGAATTGATGTTTTAATTTTTCACAGTACACGAGCCGGAACACGAACCTGAAATATAACTGAACTCGAACCTGTTTATTGTTCATGTTCTGTTTTTCGCTGAACACGTACCAGAACACGAACTTAAAATAAAGCTACACACGAATCTGTGTGGTTTGTGTGTGTTCGAAACAAAAACACGTGATAGAGAAATGTTCGTGTAGATAACGAAATATTAAAACGAAACACAGTCATGATGTGTTCGGTACCGTACAAAATTTAGAAACACACATAATTGATATGAAAATAAAAATATGTGTTTGTTGGCCTGAGCTATGTCTGTTTACATATATGTACGAGTTTTTTATTCAGTGTGTGTTTTTTTCTGAACTCTGGTTTTTTGTTTATTCAAACTTGCGTAAATTTTGGGTCTCTAAAAAACCAAATGTTTGGAAATCCTTTTAAGACTGCATATTGAAATAAGAGCATATTTTGTCGCAGATTATTACGAAAATATTTGCCTGGTAGAGTCGTGCAAACCTCAAAATAACAAGAAATCACGCCTTTTACTTGCTGCGTACTTTAAGATCGGTTACATTGCAGAATTTAAAATAAATAATTTATTTGGTTCCCACATATGACACAAAGTCTAAGACCAAAAGACCAAGTGACCTCGGTACGGGAAAAAACGCGATGAAAGTGGTATGATGGTCTTTACAACCTTTCCATGATATGCTATTGGATCTAATCAGCCAATCACAGAAATCACGAAAACAGATATTGTGATATTTTGAAGGATATTATGATCAATAACATCAAACTTCTCAAACTGGGTTGATTGCACAAGAAGTTTCTGCTTTAGCATGGGTTTCTCATGTAACCGATCTCAAAGCGAAGGAGAATTTGTGGAAGTTCGGAGTGAAAAGTTTTTAGCAGCAAAAATCAGCTTCAAGGAACAACAAAGTGCTATTGGAAAATTTTCGAAAGCTTATACCGTTGGGAATTCTGAACATTTATAACTATAGTAGGCGTAATCTAAACTGGGACAAAGTATACGCCTATTTTCAATAAAAAAAGAGGTATTTGGGAAATTTATACAGCCCATTTTTTTCTTTGTTTATACTAGGCCATTTCATTGCCTTTTTGTTAGCAAAATCAGAGGTTAAACCCTTTAAATGGAACCATAACAAATCAGCATTCAAATAAATATTTAAAAAAAAGTAGGCGCAAACCAAACTGGGATATTCATTTGATCTTTCTACAGATATTTTTGCTCACTGTACTTCACATGTGCACTACTTACTCCTTTTTTGCCATTACCTTTTCTCTAAAAAAATAGAGGTCCTTAGTACAGTTGGAGGGTATATTTATTGTATTTTTGGGTTTTCCTTTATAACTCGAAGATGGTAAATGTAGTTGTAGTGTGTTTTTCATAATAACACAGGAAGTTGTAGAAGTTCAATGTACTTTATTTCGCGTGTTTTATTTTGAATATATTTAGGGCATTTTTTGGTGTTTTTTCTTTTTTTTTTTTTTGGTAATGATTTTTATTTTTATTATGAGTATAATAAGTAATAACGATGGTAAATTTCAGAAATAATAACAAAACAGCAAGAAAAAGTATGATGAAATTTGCATTTGCTTGTTGTTTTTATGGGATGTGTTTTAAGTTTTTGTTGTATTATATTTCATTTGAATCGTATATTAACATTCGACATGAGAAGCAAGGATGTTTTTCGTGTTTGAAATTTGTAGACATATTAAAGCGAATTCTTAGAAAATCCGCACAAAATAGCAGCAGTTGCTTTTAGATATGCACTTATTTAAATAATATGGTTTCGGGTATCGGTATTTAGATAAACTCTTCTAAATATGAATGAGAAGGACTTTTCATATTTTCTATGACTTTCTGGTATAATGTTAGTATCAAGGAAAGTATTGATTAAATTCAAATTGAACTTGGGTACTCAATCGAAAAATAGCTACACGGAGAGGAAGATTTTAGTTGTTTAAACCTTAATTGTTATAAATAAAATTTTGAAAACTAAAATATTTTCCAAAAAAGAAAATAATCATATATATCTATAATATTAATAGGCTAGGCGATTTTTTGTGACCGATGTTTGGTTCTACCATTTTATCCCGATTTTGACAGAGCGTATATTACTTGAAAGGTATTTCTTTTTAGCTGTTCACCAGATTTACAGATTTTTAAATTTTTTCCTTTATTTTCTGTAAATTTAATTTAAAGTTGCTACTAACACATACATAAAATTATACATATGCCATGCGTGTGTTTATTAAATTTGTTAATGTGTTTGTAAATGAGTTTGTTATCTCTATTCGCAATAATAATAAACCAAAAAAGTGTTGGTTTGTGAATTGGCTAAGTTGAAAAATAAAGTTGCCTAGGAATTGCACTCGAATTTAGAGCGCTGGAATCTGCTAGTAAACTACATTCATCGCAAATCGTAAAAGAACTTAATCTTTCTATAGGTAAACGTCAAAACCAATAAGTCTTAAAAAGCATTGATTAGACTTTGCAAGATATATACAATGGGTAACTGAGTGGCAAACTCAAATATTTATTAGATAAGTTAAATTCAATCTGGATGACACAGATGGGAGCAGTCATTACTGGTTCGATTTGAAGAAGCCAAATGCTTCTAAAATAAGCAGAAGGAGTGTTTTTGTTTGGGGAGGTTTCAGCTACCACCAGAAGTTAAAGATTTTGATTCATTTCCTCGAGAATGATTTCAGGAATTAGAAAGATATGGAAAATATGAAAAAAATATGACCTTACAATAGGTTAATGCAACGTACTATCTATGCCTTTTATATCACCAAAAGCTTAGTTTTATCGGCTTCAATCCCAATTCTAGAGTGTCGCGGTGGGAGTCAGGATTTGAATAACATTGAGTGTGTGGGATGTTGGCAAGAACTCTATATGGAAATGGAAAGCAATACACGTGGCGACTAAATGGCTGCACATTGAGATAACCAGATTTCTAAAACTTTTGGAATCAACTTTAACAGAGTGTTCCTTAAAATGGTTCTTTTTTCCAAGTTATCTTTCCTTGCAGTATATATTTTTTTTAAAGTACCGTAAAAAAATATTTTTCCTTAAAAGGTATCATTTCTTAAGAAAGAATCATTTGCCAAAAAAGTAGCTTCTCTTAAAAAAGTATCAATTCTTAAAACAAGTACCTTTCTTAAAAAAGTAGATGTTTTCTAAAAAGTATATTTTCCTTCAAAAGTAGCTTATCTTTCTTTTATACCTTTTTCTCTACAACTGCGTTTTAATCGCAAATAAACTTTTATAAAAAATATATTTTCTTAAAAGGTACCTCTTCTTAAAAAGTATCTTTTCTCAAAAAACTTTTCTTATAAAATTTGTTCTTAAAAAGTACCTTTTACTAAACAAGTGCGTTTTCTTTAATAAGTACCTTTCCTAAAAAAATGACATTTTATTTAAAAGTCCCGTAGCTCAAAAAATTACGATTTCTTCAAAAAAACACTTTTCTTTAAAATTTATATTTTCTCAAAATAGTACTTTTTTAAATACATTTTCTTAAAAAGTATTTTTCTTAAAAAAGTAGCTTTTCTTAAATAAGTACAACTCCTTCAAGAAGTACTTTTTCTTAAAACACTTGACTTTTCTTAAAAAGTTTCTTTTCTTAAAATAATACCTTTTCTTAAAAAATACATCTTCTTTAAAATTAAATTCAAAACAAGCCAAGAACCCTTTCTTACAAAATTACCTTTTTGCATAAAAAAGTACCTTTTCCTAAAAAAGTAAATTTTCTTAAACAAGTACCATTGCTGAATATAATACCATTCATCAAAAAAGTACATCTTCTTAAAAAAGTATCTTTTTTGACAAAAGTACCTCTCTTATAAAAGAAATTTTTTTAAAAAGTACATTTGCTTTAAAAAATGCATAATTTTCTCGAAAATAACTTTTCTTACAAGATAAATATTCTTCAAAATACCTTTTTGCAAAAAATTTGTTACCTTAAAAAAATATATTTTCATCATAAAGTGCATTTTCGGAAAAAAGGTACCATTTCTTAAAAAGTACATTTTCCAAAAAGCACCTATTCCTTTTTTTTAAGTACATTTTCTTAAAAAAACAATTTTTTGTAGAAGAAACACTTTTCCTAAAAAGTATTTTTCTATAAAAAGTACCTTTTCTTAAAAAAGTACTTTTCCTTTAATATGTACTTTTTTTAAGTACCTTTTCTAAAAATAGTCTTTTATTATAGAAGTAGGTACTTTTTCTAAAAAAGAATCTTTCGTTTAAAAGTACCTTTTTCAAAAAAGTAAATTTTTTTAAAAAAGTATATTTTCTTAAAAAATTTAATTTTCTTAAAGAAGTAAATTTTCGTAAAAAAGTAACTTTACTCAAAAAAGTACCTTTAATTAAAAAAAATTTATTTTTTTTTAAGTACATTTTCTTAAAAAAGTACCTTTTCCAAAAGAAACGCTTTTCCTAACAAGTATTTTTCTATAGAAAGTGCATTTTCTTAAAAATGACTTTTCCCTTATTATGTACCTTTTTTTCAAGTACCTTTTCCAAAAAATAGTATTTTATTATAGAACGGCTTTTTCTAAAAAAATAATCTTTCGTTTAAAAGTACCTTTTTCAAAAAGGTAAATTTTTTTAAAAAAGTATATTTTCTTAAAAAATTTAATTTTCTTAAAAAAGTTAATTAAAAAAATTACTTTATTAAAAAAGTACTTTTAATAAAAAAAGTAAATTTTATCATATTTTTTGGAAGGTACATTTTCTAAAAAAGTGTTTTATTTATTTATTTATTTATATTAATTATAACATAAACTAAATTTGTATTATAAGTTGGGTCCAGGGATAAGCCGGGTGACAAAGACCATTTGGCTGGTTTTTGCAGCGACAGACCAAAGCCTCTGGTGGGAATCGAACCATGACCCCCGCATGATAGGCGAGCGCGCTACATCTAAAAAGGTATATTTGCTTAAAAAATTATGTACCTATTGCTGTACCTATGTATGTACCTATTGCTAAAAAAGCAATTACTTAAAAAAGTATTTTTTTTAAATTACATTTCGTTAATAAAGTAAATTATCTTATAAAGTACCTTTTCTAAGACTGTGCATTTTCTTAAAAAAGTACTTTTTCTTAAAAAAAGTACTTTTTCTTAAAAAAAGTACATTTTCGTAAAATTAAAAAATTACCTTTTTCTAAAGAACTTTTTCTATAAAAGTTAACTTGTTAAACCCTTTCTTTTAGCTCATACTCTCTGTCTGACCTTTCGATTGATGTATAAAATTATGTTACTCTTAATTTAGAACATATAAAAAATACACTTTTCGAAAAAAGTGCAAATAAAGTGCGAAATTTTTTGTCAGAAAAGAAAACGGCATTAGTCACGCACAGTCACCCATGGTCACGCACAGTCACGGAGAGATTTAAAACGGATTTTTCCTCATCCATAGTTACGCACAATCACGGAGTGATTTAAAACCAAAAACTCCTTATCCGATCGATCTGAAACTTGGTCGATAGACTTGCTGTGAAAAAAAATTAACTTTGACATAGTCACGCACAGTCACGCTTAGTCAGGCACAGTCACGGAGTGATTTAAACCCCATTTCCCCTCATCAGATCGATCTGAAACTTGGTCGATATACTTGTTGTAAAGATAGGTAAACTTCGACATAGTCACGCACAGTCATGCATAGTTACGCACAGTCACGGAGTGATTTAAAACCCAAAACTCCTTATCCGATCGATCTGAAACTTGGTCGATAGACTTGCTGTGAAAAAAGATTAACTTTGACATAGTCACGCACAGTCACGGAGAGATTCAAAACCCATATGCATAAGAAAAGAAAGTGTTTTATTAAAAACTTTTTTTATTGGTTAGATTATTTGGAAAGTACTTTTTCTCTAAAATGTAATTTATTTGAAAAAAATTCCTAAAAATTATATTTTATTATACAATTACTTTTTCTAAAAAAGAATCTTTCGTACTTTTACCAAAAAATTACCTTTTAAAAATTTTTTTAAAGTTACTTTTCTAAAAAATCACTTTTCTTAAAAAAGTACATTTTCTAAAGAAGTACGTTTTCATAAAAAAGTATCTTTCCCTAAAAAGTATTTATATTAAAAAGGTAACTTTGCTTAAAAAAGTTACCTTTTCCTTAAAAAGTACATTTTCTTAAAAATTAATAGGCTAGGCGATTTCTTGTGACAGATGTTTTGTTCTACCGTTTTATCCCGATTTTGACCAAACGTATATTATTAAAATTTTTTTTTAAATTTTTTCCTTTATTTTGAGTAATTTGCATCTAAAGTTGCTACTAACACATACATTAAACTATACAATGCTATGTGTGTGTTTTTTAAATTTGTTAATGTGTTTGTAATAAAAATGAGTTTGTTTTTTGTCTTGATTTGTGAATTGGCTATAATTGATTAGCATACTATTAGGGTCTTTATATAATGAAAAAAAAAATCCTAGAATTTGCGCTCGAAGGGCTGGAATCTGCTAGTTTTCTTAAAAATTCAATTTCTTAGAACAAAATTACTTTTCTTAAAAAATTACCTTTTCTTAAAAAAGTGAATTTTCTTAAAAAGTATGTTTCTAAAAAAAAATTACCTTCTTATAAATAGGTTATTTTCTATAAAACGTACCTTATCTTAAAATTACCTTTTCCTAAAAAGTACATTTTCTTAATAAGTACTTTTTCTTAAAAAATACCTTCTTTCAAATAGTACCTATCCGTAAAAAGTAGCTTTTCCCAAAAAATAATTATCTTTCTCTAAAAAGAAAACTTCTTGAAAAAGGCCTATCGTTGAAAAAGATATGTTTTTCAAAAAGTGTATGTTTTTAAATAATAAATTTTCTTAAAAATTGTCTCATCTTAAAAGTACCTTTTGTTAATAAAAAAATTTTGTTAAAGAAGTACTTTTTCTTAAAGATTAACATTTACAATTACTTAAGGGGGGGGGTAAGTTTTTAAAATCTTTTTTTTATTGAATTTCTCTTTCTGAATGTACAACATGTCGAGAGTGTTGTTTCAAAATTTCAAATAAATCGGAGCAAAACTTATAAACAAACGATACAGCGTCTCCAGCGACCGGCCTCATACGGTATATCGTATATAAATCAGTTTTTAAAAACTTTAAATCGATATTCTCGCAAAAAAATGTTCGATTCTTTTGAAATTTTACAAACTATATCTACATATAAATCGTCCCCATTTTTATACCCTCCACTCCAGTGCACTCTCTGTATTTATAAGTTTGTCATTCCGATTGTAATAATTAGAAAAAAAATTTGGACCCCATAAAATATATATATTTGTGATCCTTACAACAACCGGAGTTGATATAGCGATGTCCGTCGGTACGTCTGTGGAAATCACGATGATGGCATCAATCGGGCAGCTAGGGTGCTCGTTGATATAAAAGCTGATTCAATGACATCCTGAAAAGTTTTCTATTTAAAATCGTCCAAATTGGTCGATTAGGGCCCGAGATTTGAATGAAGAACTGAAAAAAGTCTTGAAAAAATATAATTTTCTATGTTGTTCTTATCACGATCACGCCCTCAATAGTGCAGCTACAGTGATAATTTTTAGTGAGAATGATTCACCAAGTTCATGGGAAGATTTCTATTTCAAAAATCATTAAAATCGGTGGAACAAGTCCAAGAAAATCTCTGAAAAAATAAAAAAAAATGAAAAATATGATGTTTCTATATTGTTCTTGTTGTTACTCTAAATGTTGTGTTGTTGTCATAGCTAGACTTGTTGTTTGTGTGGTCGTTGTGGTAATAATATAATAAAAACTAACCCTTTGTACATTTTTTTTATCATTTCTGGTAGAAAAATTTAAAAGTTTCCATTGTTTTGGCATCACTAAAAAAATTTACTAGATCATTTCCGTCATTGCCACGAGCCTGCCTGCAAAGTTTCAGATCGATTGGGTCACGGGAAAGGGATTAAAATCGATCCAAAATGTTTTCGACAAGCAGACACTACGAGTTAATATAAAGGGAGTGAAAATTCACCAGCATCTTAAGCAAATAATGCTAAAATATGTACCTAGTTGTTAATAAAAAAAACAATGTAAATTTAGCAAAAAAAAATTGTATACATATATTAATTTATTTAAAGAGAAAACACAAAAATCAGGTTTGATGTTGTATTTTTTATGTGTAATATTTACATATTCATACATAAACATATTAAATAATACAAATAATATACATTTATTATATATATGTATATCCATAACAACTGCATGTTAGAAATAAATCGGTATATTATTTTATTTACATAAAATTCTGCAATATTTTGTTGTGGGGAAAATACATTTCTTTTGCATTAACACAGTGTCACTTCACTTTGCTCAGCGTGACTATGCCACAGTAGATGGCGCCACAATTTTTGTTCTAATTAGCTTTGCAATAGTTATTTCTATTATAACATGAATGTCAACATTTTCAACTAGATATCATACAGAACAATGTTAAGAGTATACACGGGCTGGTCTTTTATTTCATACGTTTTTTCATTATTCTTTTACAAATATGAACATAAGTTTGGCATATTAACTTTTTGTTGTCTTTACAAAATAGAGTTACCGAGTTCATCAATGAGTTTTTTGCTTTAAAAACAGTTCTACATAGTTATATAGAATTATTATTCTGCTTTACCTACAAAATATCTGAGGGCAAATTTTCGCATTGGATATTGAGTAAAATTAATCGAAATGCCATATTTTAGTTTATTATTTAAAGAAGACGAACAATCGTCACACTTCGTCTCACTTTTACTATTAACTATGGCCCATAACCCTTTAGCTGTGATAGAGTAAAATTATTGTTAGTATTTTATTTTTGAAAATAAAAATATAATTTCGATTGAAAAACTTCGATTTCGAATGCGACGATTCGACCCCTGATTGCGATTACAGCTAATTTTTAAAAATTGTTTATAATTACTAAAGCATTATTATTCACATAAATACAAAATTGCACTTTTTAAATTTTCCATTCAAATTTAAGAAAATATCAATTCTAAAAACTGGAATTAAAAATTTCCAATAATAAATTAGAAAATATTAATTGAATTTCAGAAAATCATATCAAAACGTCGGAAATAATAATTTTAAATTTAGAAAACATTAACTGCATCTTTAATATATAAATTTTATTCGTTAAACACAAATTGAAATTCCAAAAAAAAAAAAAAAACACCAAATACCTATGTTTACATTTAAAAAATTTTTACATTTAAAAAAAATCTTGACATTCAGGAGAAATTAATAGCTTTTCAGTACCGCGATTCAGTAACTTCTTTTAACGATAGTCGAATCGTTAAAAAAAGAAAATCGCAAATTTATCAGTAAAATTTTTAAACGATATTCGCTATTGTTAAACTCAGCTGTTGTTGTTAAATTTAAATTTTTAGGTTGAAATGTCGCCATACATAAATAAAAACCATAAAATAGTGAAAATATTTTGCTTTAATTAAAAAAACTTTTTTATACAAATAAAAAAATTAAATAGAATATTCAATTCATTATTTCATTTTCAAATAAATACACAGAAATATTACTAAAAAAAATAAAGATATTAAACATAAACATAAAATCATCCTGTCAAACACGAAGTAATTTGTTTTTTTCTATTCTTCTTTGTGTTTTTCGCTTATTTTGATAGAGATGCCACTCGTTTACAATTTAAATAAATAGAAAAATAGATTTGTCGACTGTCGTTAAGATGTATGTACTTAGTGAATCACTTAATCCTTAGTGCAAACAACAATAGCTGTCGATATATTTTACGATAGTCGGATTGTTGAAATTTACAGAATCGGACTACAGAAAACATTAATTTAAATTCAATGAATTTTAGAAAACGTCAAATGATATTTAAGAACTGCGAACATAAAAACTGTTACACAAATAAACGCAATTTGATGAGAATGTTATTTTTTATATATAAACTAGCAGTTTTTACCCGGTCTTGCCCGGGATCCAAAGGACTTTGACTTGAAAAATGGTTCACTATGCTTACCAGGCGCTGAGTACTTAGTCCCCGATGAACCATTCCTCAAAAAATTAACTTACTCCCAAAAAATTTTTATGGGATTGGGGAATTTGTTCATGGTGAAAAAATTCCCTATGTTCACTTTTTTGGGTGAACAAATTCATGTTTTATTTCAATTTAAAATTTTGTGATTTTTTAATTTAGAACTTTTTTTTATAAGACGCTACAGCAAAAATACTTCAAAAATAAACTGCGAAACCGCCTTAAGTTTTTTTTTTTTTTTTTTTTTTTTTGAATTTTATTTATTTTGTAAACATAAATATAACGGAATCGTTTGCAAATTAAAGGAATCAGAACTTTTAAAAATTGAATTACTTTATTCAATAAGTGATCATCATTGAGCAGAGACGGCAAAGAAAAACAGAAAATGAATGCGACGTTTAATATTGTGCCGCAATGTTGCTTTAAGCAACTGCTTATAGTATATGTATAGTAATTATTGCACATACGTAGATAACATTTATCATAAGACTTTTCACTGAGCTGTGTCCCGCGAGCGAGTCGTGTCCGCGTCCGCGCGTTTGGCAGCTACACCCGTGCTGCCGCGCAGTTGTCGTCAATTTATTTGAATCCCAAAATATATTTTTCAGAATATTCCTATATTTTAGCTGAGCTGTGTTCTGTGGGCGCGTCGCGTACGCGTATGCGCGGCCCTTCCGCGCGTTTGGCAGCTACACCCGTGCTGCCGCGCAGTTGTCAACTTAATCGCTAAAATATATTTTTCAGATCATTGCAATATTTTAGCTGAGCTGTGTTGTTTCGCGAGCGCGTCGCGTCCGCTTCCGCGCGTTTGGCAGCCATACCAGTGCTGCCGCGCAGTTGTTGTCAACCTATTTTAATTGCCAAATTTTATTTTTCAGATCATCCGATATTTGAGCGCAGCTGTGTTCCGCGAGCGCATCGCGTCGCGTCCGCGCGTTTGGCAGCCATACCAGTGCTGCCGCGCAGTTGTTGTCAACCTATTTTAATTGCCAAATTTTATTTTTCAGATCATCCGGTATTTGAGCGCAGTTGTGTTCCGCGAGCGCATCGCGTCGCGTCCGCGGGCCGCGCGCCGCTTTCGCGTATCGAAATTATGCTATTGAAAAGAATACAGATTTTAAATACGTTTATTGAGAGCAGTGTGGAGATTTTGTTCATTTCTTTTGCGGACCTTTATTTAAAAATTTGAGGAATTTGTTAATTTTTTTTTGGGAATTTGTGCATTGGGGGCTAAGTGCTGAGCGCATGCTTACCACTACAACTTAGCATGGATTATTTTGAGTGTATTATGTCTAAAAGTTACGAATTTTAGTTATTCTTGAGCTTGGGGATATACAGCAATTCTGGTTTTTCCTTCTGGTGCATATACGAAAATCTTGTGCTGGAGCTGGCGACAAATAATTGTCTATGAGAAAAACTGGGAGATTCTAAGTTGATACCTGCTACCGTAAGAGATGGTTCTCTTATGTACGTTATGTTAGGAACAACTTTTTGTACCATCTCTTGCAATGAAAAACCAACTTACAAAAGTCTTCTGGTAGGGATATTACAGTCGTTTCAAGAGTTTCACATTCCCTGGAGTTAACTTGTCTTATCCGTTGGGCCTGAAGACATTGTTGAGTCGTTTCCGGTGTTTCAGATTCCCTCGACTAAGCTCGGCTTAGCTGCTGGATTTCTAGACGCACTGGAGTAGATTCAGGCATTTCCGTTATTGGGTATGCTTAGGTGTTTCAGCATTTCTCGTCTCAGATTGTCTAACTCGTTAAGACTCGATACGAATTTGGGTCTGATCAGGTTCTCTAGAGTTCTGTTTTGTTTAAGCCTTTTCGCATTTGAGGTAGTACGGCCTATATGCTATGCTTTCATGTGCAAGGCACAATTGCATATAGTTATTTTTCCACGTTTTCAACTCATTTATATAGTGAAAAAGATGAAATGAAAATATTTGTAATAGGTTGCTTTCCAATGTAGCCAAAAGGCAAGATGGAAATAAATGTAATGTTTTGTTTTCCATTGTATGTAAAAAGGCGAGATGCAAATATTTATAATCGGAATAATCCTGCAGCGGTAGTCAACCTATGAAATAAATCTGCACTAATTTTGGGGTGTTGCAACTCATATAGTAAAAAAGATAAGACGGGGAAATTTGTAATAGGTTGATTTAAAATCTTCATTTCATAATGGTGTAAACTCAAGAGTAGTAAGTAAGGAGATTTATGTACAAAATTTTTGGGAAGTCCATTGAAAAATTAAAATATGTGAATACACACTAAAAGCGTATATAGAAAATTAAAAAAAGTGGGCGTGGCCGATAAAAGTATATGACGACCTTACCTGGAATTTGAGAATAATGTGCAGTAAATTCGAGCGAAACCCTAAAAAATTAAAAAAGTGGTCCCAAAAGTAGGCGTGGCCGATAAAAAGCATATGGTGACTTTCCCTGTGGTACAGAGATCGTGTGTACCAAATTTCAGAGGAAATAAATAAAATTTTGTATAGCGAACAAATATGCCAAAAAGCAGAAAATGGATTGTATATAAAAAGTGTGCGTAAAAGTAGGCGTGGCCGGTAAGAGATATATGGTGAACTTAGCTGGAGCACGGGGATCGTGTGTACCAAATTTCAGAGAAATCCGTAAACAAATAAAAATTAGTATAGCGAACAAATATACCAAAAAGCAGAAAATAAATTGTATATAAAAAGTGGGCGTAAAAGTAGGCGTGTCCGGTAAGAGATATATGGTGAACTTAGCTGGAGCACGGGGATCGTGTGTACCAAATTTCAGAGAAATCCGTAAACAAATAAAAATTAGTATAGCGAACAAATATACCAAAAAGCAGAAAATGAATTGTATATAAAAAAGTGGGCGTAAAAGTAGGCGTGGCCGATAATACGTATATGGTGACCTTAGCTGGAGTACAGGGATCGTGTGTACCGAATTTCAGAGAAATCCGTTAACAAATAAAAGTTTTTATAGTTAACAAATATGATTAAAACAGAAAAGGAATTTTACATAAAAAGTAGGCGTGGCCGGTAAAAAGTATATGTCGACCTTTCCTGGGGTATAGAAATCGTGTGTACAAAATTTCAGGGAAATCCGTTGAAAAATAAAAATGTGTATAGCGGGCAAACAAACAAACAAACAAATAAACAAACAAACAAACAGAAAATGAATTTTATATATATAGATTTTCACAATTTTTTTTTTGGATGAAAATTTGAAGTTTTTCAGAAAATAAAGAGAAATATTTGGCCAGTTAAAAGAAACTATACAGCCATCTTCAATTAGCACGATTTAATGCATATAGCCACCCTACACAACCATTACCTTTGCAATGGAGGTTCGGGCGAGCTATTTAATTAGCAAAAACTAAATTAAACGAGAAATTATGTCATATAACCGGAAACGCATGCATATAGGTATATAACCTAAATGCATGCCGATCAGCAACCACGGTGACCAAAAAGCAAACACCGAAATAAATCCGAAATAAAAGAAAAGACGAAAACCATCCTAAAGAATTTGCTGAAATAATTTGGTATTAAGTTTAACAAATTGTTTACTTTTTCCAATATTTTGTTTACATTTATTATCATTACTCAAACCGAGGTGGAGGGTATCAAAGATTCGGCACAGCCGAATTTAACACTCTTACTTGTTTAACAACAAATTCCCGAAATTTTATAGCAAAAATCGTGTTTTTCACTTCAAAATGCTGCCAAAAAAAAAAAATAAATAAAAAAAATAAATAAAAACTCTTCGGCGCTATCTCAGGAAACATGTCGGCTTTTTAACGCATTTCGATTTTTTTATTTCACATGATCCGGTAACGAGTTATGATGCTCACCGTTATGGACTTACTTATTAAAATTTTTAATTGAAATTTTTTCGAAGATTCTACAAATGTTCTGCTATAACGTGTATATGAAATAAATAATCCAACATTATTCATATTTTCAAAAAAGAATTATGAAAATATGACTTTTTTTAACTTTTAAAACCTTTGGTAAAATTTGTCTATAAATATGATTTGCCAATACTTGTCCGACTTCATAAGAAAAGCAAACCAATTCGGTGAAGTCTTTCTAAGATAATCTAAGTTCTAAGTAAATATCTTTAACTCTTTTTATGGAAGAAACCACATGTGTTTTAACTACATAAAATTATGAAAATTCATAGAACATTTTCGTTTTTAGTATTTCATTGCTTGTTAGTCATATTTTCACTCCCTTTTCTATTTATTATGAAAATAAACAACTTTTATCGTTTTATAACATTAAACATTATGTACTTCCGTTTTCTTGTGTTGGTATATTTTATAAATTAATCTTTAATTGAAAACGTTAGACTTAATTCACAATTTTCCACCTTGAATGAGTCTACTGTTTTTATTAAATTTTTTTTTTTATTATTATTTTAAGTACAAAATTAAAATGATTATTACATAAACTGTAAAAAGAAAGACTTCATGCTTCTATTTTCAACATCATAATCGTATCATCATATATAAATTATGTTCATAAATTTAGCCACAAAGTCACGAATTCTTTTTGTACACAACGTCTTGTTAAAAGTTGACTACGAGACACATATTCTGGTGCATGATTTGAGGCAACAGTGTTGCATGTAAATACATTATACTCTTAGCATGGCAAACATCGTTTGTTTTAAAACTCTTTTCATTTAATATCATAAATTTTGTAGCACCTCAAATACTTATAATACTTTGTTTCATTTTTTTTTTGTTTTATTGTGAGGGGGTTTCCTTTTAAATGGATTGCGTTTAAAAATTTCTTAAACGTACTTGAAAAGGAAGAGGAACTTTTAATTTAATCAAATACCCTACAATGGTGATGGCTAGCAAAGATAACTAAGGCGCCCGAAGTTTCTTCTTGAGCGAAATATAACGAAATCTTTGGAGAGTGACGTCGTTGTGTATTAAAGAGTAATAGACATGTCAGCGTCATCTCTCTCATGGGTAATGATGTAAATCCTTTTAATGGATCTATGTCATAAAAGATTCTAATAATATCACTGTGCCGGTAACTTGGTCGACTTTATTTGAGTTTGATGTTAGTCCGGAATTGACTCTATCATTTCACCCCAGATCCTTGCGAAATACATGGTGTTGAACATTATATACTTAGTCGGCATATGCCGATATTAACTTTCATGTCTAAAGAGTTAAGCATGTGAGAACGTGTTGCCAGTATTTTTGTTTTAGAAAAAAAAGTATACATAATTATTTCATGGTCTATAATCTGAATTAGTTATAAAATACTGAAACGAGAAATATTTAAAAAACGATGTCTAATGTAACCACAAGCACCAACATCATTCGATTATAATGTTAAACGAAATATATATAGCAATACTTGACAGTTGTTACTTATTCTGAAACATGCCACATTATACCACTTCCCACTTTACCCCATGGTCACCTATAGCATGAATGAATAGCAAACAAATAAATAAATAAATTAAAGGAATTTAAATAAAAACAATAAAAAAAATAATAAAACCCAGGGCTGAGGAGCCGGCTGGTCATTTTTAATAACCTGGAGCCGGAGCCGGAGCAAAGCAATTTTAATTTGTATCCGACACCATAAAGTTCTCAAGACACTTGATTTTCTATTTGTATCCCTATACCACTATGTGGTCAACATATAAAATGAGTAGGCTCTGATGTTTGTAACTACCAAAAATATTTAACCTAAACCAAACTTTTATTACACCGATAGACATAAAATCTTTTTCTGAGTCGATTTAGCGGAATATGTCCGTCGATCCGTGTGCCTATGTAAGTATATCTTGTTATCAAACTACACGTCGCAAATATGAATAGATTTTCATGTAATTTGGTATATAAGGTTTCATCGGCCATCGGACGAACACTATTGAAATTGGTGAAAATTGTTGCATGTTCAGATCCAGCCGCCATACAAATAACCCCTATCAGAGCGACTAAACTTGTCATAAAATCCAGATTATTATATATATCAGTGGTCTAAACATAAACCATGCAGGATTATTTTTAGTCATAGTTCCCTCATATAGCTGTTTGATCCCCGATCCTGTATGAAAAAGCAAAGTAAATTTTCTTAAAAAAGTACCTGTTCTTAAAAAAGTTTCTTTTGTTAACCGTACGATTCATAACCAGCAAAACTCCTTTAATTTCATAACCAGGTACCCGGGTACCCGAAGTAGGTTGTTTTGCGTTTATTGAAATAAAATAATATTTTCCTGTAAATATTTTTGTTGTTGATTATATTTTGCGAACTCAACTGTACAAATTTGATATTTGGAAAAAAAAACTGGTTTCTGTTCGTATATAAGTACCTAAAGCGACACAAGTAGGCAGAAACTGGTTTTATGTAAGGGTTGTTTATATGCTTATTTTGCTTATTTTCGGTACCTATTTGCTTAATTGCTTTTGAATTAGATAGCAGATGTTCATTTGTGTCGTAAAATTGAAATATTTCATTTGCTTCGCCAGTCTGTGTTGAATATTTGAACAGTGAAGTTGGTGAAAAATGAGCCGCAACGACCGATATTTGCCTACAAGGGAATACTGGAATTTGAGTGATGAAGCAAGAAGCACATATATTCAACGTTTATTTGAGGAAGCGACTCAAGATGAGGACCTTGAAGTGGACCCTGTGGAAGACCAAAATGAAGGAAATGTGTCCTATACTGGCGAAGTTTCGGAATCAGAGAATGAAGATTTGAATGTTGACAACGCAAACGAAATTGCAGCTGCTATTGACGCACCAGAGGAAATTTTCTTTGATGATGAAAGTGAAGATGATGATATGCAAGAAGATGCACCAACAACAAACCCAGCAGACTACATGACTGCGCGTGACGGAACACAATGGCAGCGAACACCACGTAGTTGCCAACAAGTGAGAAGCCACAATATATTCAGAGACCGCTGTGGTCCAGCGCGGATTACTGAAAATATGACGCCTTTGCAGTGTTTCAAATCATACCTCACAGTGGAAATGGTGGATATAATAGTGCGCCACACAAATAGAAAAGCGCATGCCACATATAATGCGTACAATGAAGCGAATCCCAATAGACGTCAGTTGAAGTGGAAAGACACGACAATCAACGAAATTTATGCGTTCATTGGAATGATTTTGATGGCTGGCACAAATCATTCTAATGACGAAAACGCAAGAGATTTGTGGACGTCACAGGCTCTCCCAATATTCCGCGCCACCATGGGAATAAACAGGTTTTTCGATTTGCTGCGTTTTATGCGGTTTGACGACCCCAGAACACGGGTAGAGCGGCAGCGTCAAGAAAAAGCGGCGCCAATTCGCGATATTTGGATAATGCTCAATGCAAATCTTGCCAGATATTATTTGCCATCAGAATATTTGACCATTGATGAACAATTATATCCATACCGTGGTAGAACCAAATTCACCCAATATATACCCTCGAAGCCAGCAAAATATGGCATAAAAGTATGGTGGATTTGCGATGCCAAAAACTCATATCCACTTCATGGCCAAATATATACTGGCAAACAAGAAACTGGTCGTGAAGTTGGTGTTGGCGAAAGAGTGGTGAGAGATTTAGTTGGGCCATACTACGGTAGCGGACGAAATATAACAATGGATAATTTTTTTACGACGCTGCCGTTGGCTAGGCAACTAAAAGTAGAAAAGCTCAGCATTGTGGGTACACTCCGCCGCAACAAAGCTTACATCCCTGCGGAGATGAAAGAAGACAAAAAAAAGACGTTGGTTCAAGTTTATTTGGCTTCTACGACAACGTAACACTGCTCTCATATAAGCAGCGGAAGTCCAACTCGGTCATCCTTCTTTCTAGTATGCATGATGATGCACAAATTGACGAGAATGGGAAACCAGAAATTATAAATTTTTATAACCAAACAAAAGGTGGGGTGGACGTAATGGACCAAACGCTCCAAGAATACACGACCCAGCGACAAACAAGAAGATGGCCGATGGCATTTTTCTATAACATCATTGGTGTGAGCGCATTTGCATCACACATCATATATTATGGAAATAATCCAACTGCACGATACACCACGACGCGCAAGAAGAATTTCCTGCGTCAACTGGCAGAAAACGTGTGCATTCCTGTTATAGAAAATAGAATTTCAAATGTGCAAAGCGTGCTCCAATTTTCAACAAAAAATGCAATTGAAAGCATCATCGGAAGGCCGTTGGAGAGTGTGCTTTGCGCTGCAGGTCCGTCAACATCTCCGTCAGCACGACAAAGGGGCAGAAAAGTACATACGGGCGTGTGCTACATGTGCAACCTTCTTCCAAATAAGCGCAGAAGAAAAACTAGAAAAAATTGCGGCATATGTAGCACGCCGATATGCGATGAGCACGCCATAACAATTACTAAATGCTACAATTGCCACAATAACAACGATAGTGATTCGGATGAATTATAATATAATATGTATAAAATATGATAAAATAAATAAAAAAGACATTTATTTCCAATAAAAACAACATAAAAAAACGTTTTTTCATTTACATGTCAGGCATTTACATAGGAATTGCATTAGGGTACCCGGGGACCCCGGTTGTGTGTTTATGGGGGTAAAACATTTAAAATCATTTTTTAAAGAAAATATTGAAAATATTTTGAATTTTTTCGTATTTAAATCTTAGTTTAGCCAAAATCTCTCATGATTCGGAGTTTTATGTCCATATCTCAAAAATTATAGGCACAGCAGCACTTTAAAGTCAAAAAAGGTACACGGGTACCCGGTTATGAATCGTAGGGTTAAAAATGTACCTTTTCTAAAAAAAGTAACTATTCTTAACAATGTGAATTTTCTTAAAAGGATACTTTTTCTTCAAAAGTACCTTCTTTTAACAAGTAACTTTTCTAAACAAGTACTTTTTCTTGAAAAGTATTAAAAACCTACCTTTTAAAAATACATTTCCTTGAAAAAGTACCTTTAAAAAAAATACCATTTCCAAAAAAAAAGAAAAAATAAAATTATCTTTCCCTAAGTAGAATACTTCTTTCAAAAGTCCTTTGATTAAAAAGGTATCTTTTTTTAGAAAGTGTATGTTTTTAAAAAATAAATTTTCTTAAAAATTGTCTCATCTTAAAAGTACCTTTTCATAAAAAAGTACCTTTTCTTAGGACCTTTTTTAGTCATAGTTCCCACATAGAGCTGATGCCCGCTCTCCTATAAAGAACAAAAATATTGCATTGAGTTTTTTTTTAATTTTGTTTTTATATATTTTTGAGAAAATTAAGTGAAGTAAAGTTAGTTTTGACCAAGTCCCCATATAAAAACAAGCAAGCGTGTTAAGTTCGACTGTGCCTTGATTTCAATATTAAAATGTTGAGAACGGCTACCGCTTTAAAACTGTTGCCGATACTGAAAATTTAAATTGGAATACCAAATAAATATTAAGATAAAGTTTGATACCTATAAGAATACTTTGAGACCTTGGAAATCATACGATAAATTAAAAAAATGCTGTATGAATCTTCGCTAAGAACGTCCAGATATTAAACAAGTAAAAAAAGTATAGACGGTCTAGCCCGACTATACGATACCCTATACCATGGTTTAGATACCCTATCTCTTCGATCCAACTAATTGGATACAGAAAATAAACATAAACCAAATTTGAGTGGCATTGTTATTAATTTTTTTGGCTGCAGATATGAAAAAGATCATATCGGGTGCTATACTTATATTGGGACTAGGTCAAAAAATGGACCAATCCTGACCATATGATTTGAAGAAATATATACAAACCAATTTTGAGAAAAATCTGTGCAATATTTTTGTTTTTTTAATAGATTTAAGTGAAGATCGGGGAGCACCTCTATATGGGGCCTATGACTAAGAATTGTCCTATAGAGATTATTTTTGGACTAATTGATATAATAAGCACATACAAACCCAATTTGACTAAGATCTATATGATAATTTAGATGTTGTGGTAATTTGTTATTTCATAGGGGTCATTTGTATAGGGACTAGGTCTGAACATGGACCGAATTTCACCAATTTCAATAGCGTTCATCCTATGGCCGATAAAAGCTTATATACCAAATTTCATCAAAATATATTCATATTTGCGACCTGCAGTTTGATTACAAGCTTTACATGGACACAGAGACGGACGGACGGACGGACATCGTTAAATCGAATCAGATAGTGATTCTGATTCGATCGGTATAATTAAAGACGGGTTTAGGTCAAATATTTTTGGTAGTTACAAACAGCAGCACAAAGTAATTATACCCAAACCACATAGTGGTATAGGGTATAATAAAAAAATTTCTTATATGGCAATACTTCTTAAATTTCCATTAGGGCATTTAAAAACAAAATCAACCTGTATCACTGTTAAGCCTTTGTGCCTTTCATTTGTATGTAGAAATATTTAATGATTTTTTATGAAATTTTTTATGTGTTCATATATGTGTCTTAGTTTTATTTTTATTTTTTTGCATAAATTAATAATATTTTTGTTTATATAAATAACGAAAAAAATAATCAAGATTTTTTTTTATTTGACTATTTACTAAAAAATTGTGAATGAACTTTTAAATAAAATACAAACATTTTGATAACTCTTTAAATGAATTTTCGCCAATAGAATTTTTGTTAACTTCAATCCATAAAGAGGTTGTATTAGGTGTTGTATCCCAATATTGTTCTATGATATAACTCCATTGAATTTGCATTTTAATACCCTATACCACTATGTGGTTTGGGTATAATGACTTTGTGCTGCTGTTTGTAACAACCAAAAATATTTGACCTAGACCCATCTTTAATTATACCGATCGAATCAGAATCACTTTCTGAGTTGATTTAACAACGTACGTCCGTCCGTCCGTCCGTCCGTCTGTGTGTCCATGTAAAGCTTGTAATCAAACTGCAGGTCGCAAATATGAATATGTTTTGATGAAATTTGGTATATAAGCTTTTATCGGCCATGGGATGAACGCTATTGAAATTGGTGAGAATCGGTCCATGTTCAGACCTAGCCCCCATACAAATTACCCATATGAAATCGACATAAATTGCCATAAGATCCAAATTGTCATATAGATCTTACTCAAATTGGGTTTGTATGCGTTCATTACATCCGCTAATGAGTAGTCCAAAAATGATCCCTTTGACCCCATATAGAGCTGCTTCCCGATCTTCACTTAAATCTATTAAAAAACAAAAATATTGCACTGATTCTTCTCAAATTTTGTTTGTACATATTTTTGCAAAATACAAGAGACTTTACCAAACATGATCAGGATCGGTCCATTTTTGGACCTAGTCCCTTTATAGATATAGCATCCGATATGAACTTTTTCATATCTGCAGCCAAAAAAATTAATAAAAATCCCACTCAAATTTGGTTTTTGCTTATTTTCAATGTCCAGGTAGTTGGGCCTAAGAGATAGGGTTTCTAAACGCATGGTATAGGGTATCGTATAGTCGGTCTAGACCGACTATAATTTTCTTACTTGTTTTTAATTTATAATATATACATTAGGGTTATGACTAATTTTTTACAAAACTTTTACCTATCACCACGTGATAGGCAATACTAAACTAATAATAAAAATTGTGTTTGCAGGTCATTTTCCCGGAAAACCCTTCCGCACCAAATGCAATTTCAAAAAACTCTCTGAATTTTTATTTTTTTTATTTTTATATTTTTTATTAATTTAATATATACATAGTAAAAAAATTATTTATACAATGTAGATTTTGATACGAGGTATGATTATTTATTTATTTCAATATTGTATGATATAAATTTAAGATTTAAAGTGCGACTATTTTTGCAGAAAGGAAAATGTCCTGAACAACTTTTATAGCACGTTCTGCGCAAATATTACTACGCTGCTGATTTGTTATTTACGACCTCTGCATAACCCCATGCCTTATAAAACACTCATTACCCTTTTTAAATTTAATAATTCAAAATTGTCTTCGTGGAAACAATGGTCTGAAAACCACACGTCGTACCATGCACCACATATAAATTGACATATTTTATATAGTTCTGCTCGGTATTTTGGAATTAGGATAAATGCTAATATTGCCAGAATTTTTCTAGAATTCCACCGAGCATTGCTTATTGGTGGTATAGTTTTGAAATTTATGAAGGGAAAGGGTTAATAGGTCAAAATATACATCGAAATGAAGCTAGTGGATCTAGATTTTTTTTATTCAGTTGTTGTAGATATCAATATTTTGGATTTTAAATTTAAAATATCAAATAAAAGGCACTCATGTGAGCTTCAAAATGATATATATATTACTCAATTCTGATACTAAAAAGTTATATACAAGTCAATGTCCAAACTTTGGAGGTCCAGAACTCGGAAAATATCTCGACCGACGAAGAAAAAAATATTTTGCTAAAATCGCAACAAAATGTGTTATAAGTGGTGAAAATTTGAAACCATTCGGGGCATCGCACCTTAAATACACAAAGGTCTTTAAAACGTAGAAGAAACATTTTAAATCATATAAAAAAATATGGACCAAATTTCAACGCGTTTGGTGCGGAAACTTTTTTGAAAGCAGCGAAGAAGTAAGATTGCGTTTCTTAATATTTTTTAATAGCCTTTTTGGCTAGGACATGTAAAATTTGATATTTGCAAAAAAAAAAAATAAAAAAGTCATAACCCTAATGTACATAAATAAATATTGGAAAAATATCAATAAAAGAATTTTTAGCTTGGTACGAGTTATTACAATTGTAAACATCATGTTCACGATGGTAAAAGCCTTCGTTTATGTACGGCAGCGTTTAATTTTTTAATGCTAAAAAATTACAAAAATTTTCATTAAAAAATTAAATTTATGTCATTTTTGTTTACATGTTGTAGCTGATAGTGTGACCATATTTAAAAAAAAATGAAGCACTAAACGAAAAAGAATATATATTAACAAAAAACTATGTAAAAGAACTATGTAAAAGAAAATTATATAATTAAAAATAGACTTCATTTATCTTTTAAGTTATAAATAATATTTAAAACAATTCTCAAAGACAAAAATTACTTTATTGACTAAAACATTTGAAAAACTGAAAGAAAATACGGTCACTCTACACCAATTTATTCGTCGTTCGTCGGCGTTAGAAATAGAAATAAACATATCGCAGAGTTCGTTACGCACTACGTATTTCGTTCGACGCACTGATTGTGTGCATTTTCATATACACAAATGTGTTTTATTTCTGACGACGAATATTCGGAACGAAAAATTCGTCGTTCGTCCCAGTTGTGTTTTCAACTTAATGTGTTTTGTATTGAAAACTTTGGCATTTTTTTTTAATTCATTAAAACTGTTGTTGGTGTTTACTATTTCAAAATGTTTTGTTATATTTGTTGAAAAAAACGAGCAGAGTGGTAAAAAGAATAATACACAAAATTCTCGTATTACACTTTGAGAAATTAAAACATATCAATACCATTAAAATTAAAATTGTATAATCAAAAATAAAAAAATCAAAAAAGGAGATGCTAAAAGCAACTTTTTATTAATAAAAGATGCTAAGTTAGCATCTAGCATATTTTCATAAATTTTGGATGCTAAACGAAAAAAAAAGTTGCTAAATCTACCAACTAAAATAGTAAAATGGCAACACTGTTTCGAAATGTCACAGAATGCTAAATAGATTTAAAATGTTATTATTATGAAATTTGTATATGACAAGTTTTTTATGAAAACTTCGTTTTGTGTTGTATGAGCGGTGGGCGGTGTGCGTGGCCGATTTCGATTAATTTTTCAGGATGTCTTTCTATTTATACCCTATACCACTATGTGGTTTGGGTATAATGACTTTGTGCTGCTGCTTGTAACAACCAAAAATATTTGACCTAGACCCATCTTTAATTATACCGATCGAATCAGAATCACTTTCTGAGTTGATTTAACAATGTCCGTCCGTCCGTGCGTCTGTGTGTCCATATAAACCTTGTAATCAAACTCCAGGTCGCAAATATGAATATATTTTGAAGAAATTTGGTATATAAGCTTTTGTCGGCCATGGGATGAACGCTGTTGAAATTGGTGAGAATCGGTCCATGTTCAGACCTAGCCCCCATACAAATTACCCATATGAAATCGACATAAATTGCCATAAGATCCAAATTGTCATATATATCTTACTCAAATTGGGTTTTGTATGCGTTCATTACATCCATTAATGAGTAGTTCAAAAATGATACCTTTGGCCCCATATAGAGCTGCTTCCCGATCTTCACTTAAATCTATTAAAAAATAAAAATATTGCACTGATTCTTCTCAAATTTTGTTTGTATATATTTTCGCAAAATACAAGAGACTTTACCAACCATGGTCAGGATCGGTCCATTTTTGGACCTAGTCTCCATATAGATATATCATCCGATATGAACTTTTTCATATCTGCAGCCAAAAAAAATTAATAAAAATCCCACTCAAATTTGGTTTTTGCTTATTTTCAATGTCCAGTTAGTGGGCCTAAGAGATAGGGTTTCTAAACGCATGGTATAGGGTATCGTATAGTGGGTCTAGACCGACTATAATTTTCTTACTTGTTTTAAATGTAAGCTCTGTGCAAAGTTTAAAGACATTCTGACGAAGACATTCTGCTATAAATTTTTCAGGACGTTTTTCTATTTTTAAATGTAAGCTCTGTGAAAAATGTCAAGACATTCCGACGAAATGAAAAAGTTTTATATGAAAATTTCATTTTGGGTTGTATGGGCGGTGGGTGGTGGGCGGGGCCGATTTCGACGAAACTTCTTATTTTTCTTAATATTGTTAATGCAAGCCATCATACAAAATTTGAGCAAATATCTTGTGTCTACGAATTAATGCCAATAAAATCGATTTCTTGACCATAGTGCACTGGCTGAACTTGAAAGGGTATCTTGTACTATGCTTAGAATATTTTTCCGAGCTCGTGCAGTTATAAAAGTTCTTTCGGATCTTAACGAAATAAGTCTCCGAGGCCGGATGGTATACCGGCACAGTACTCTTCGACTCTAGCTAGTCCACAGGCCAACCTTTTCAGCCCTTTGTATCATACGGAAGTCGTTCCCTCTTATTAGAATGTTGCCATTCGCTAAAAGGGGAGAGGCTAATAACCCAGAGAATTACCGTCCACTTGCAACCTGCTCCGAGCTCTCAAAGGTGATAGAGAGCATGAATAATTTTCATCTTTTCAACTACCTAGAGGCCAACTCACTTCTTAATGATCGACGGTATGACTTATGTAGAAGTCCTGTTAGCTCTACTTTCTGAGCGCTGGAGTCGATCCATTGACAATTTCGGTGAAAGTAATGTGGTTGCTCTGGATATTTCTAAGGCGTTCGATCACGTGTGGCACGGTACATTGATTTATATCGATTTATATCGATTTATACGATGGGGTCTCATCCAATGTGTTTCAGCTTAATTCAGGGGTACCCCAATGTTCTGGTCTTTCTCCTTCTCTTTTCGTTATTTTTCTGGTCAAACTTTCAATTCTATATACTCTTTCGTAGCTGACAGAAACATTTGTCATTCATGTTCCTTCAATTGAAGGCCAAGCCTTTTGATGGTTGGGGGGCAAAAGGAGGACAATAAGTGACACACTCTATCAAGACCTGTTAACAATCTCCGAGAGGAGTAAAGCGAATAGGGTTGATTTTAATGCGCAGAAGACTCAATGACCCACAGGGCCATGGATTCATAATGTCATTTGTATGTATGGGTGGTTTAGGTATTGAGGAATCGGATACTCTTGATGTTCTAGGCATGAGAATTCAATGTGATGTTCATTGGAACGAGCATGTTTTTCAAGTGGCAATCTCCTTCTGATCTCCTTACATTCTATACCAGTTACATCCGACGTAAAATGGAATACAACTCCCTTATATGAACAGGAGCTTCAAAGTCTGTTTTGGAACTACTGGACCGTGTGCAAAGTAAAGCAGTAGAGCATTCAACTGTGTTGACTCGTTGGAACATCGTCGGAATGTTGGTTGTTTAGCACTGCTCTATAAATACCACCGTGGGAAATGGTCAGTCTAGACCTAACGTAATTTGCTTACTTGTTACAATTGAAATTTTGTGCAGTCTTATATTTCCAACAGGGTACTTAATGAAGATAGTTGTGATGGTGTCGTTTGTTCATTGGTGGTGATTTCACCTGCTGACTGAATAGTTTACATATGTATGTATGTTTGTATATATGATAATTTAATGTTTAATTTAAATATTGGCATATAATCTAATGAAAATTGCGAGCATGCTCATTGTTCTATTATTTTGGTCTTTTGGGGTATAATAAGTTTGTCTTAAAATTTGTAACTATCAAAAATACTTCAGCCAGATCCAAACATTTTTGATTTATGTCCCTGTATATCGTATGTCTGTCTGTATATCCATGTTACGTAACCTATATTTCATGAAATATATAGATTTTTATCAAAGTAGCTCCAACACTAATCTCTCCCAAGAGATCGACTTAAATTACCCTGAACTCCTTATAATTATATAAAGACTTATCAAATTATATGCATAAATAATCAGTTCATATATAATAGAGCCTAGGACATATTTGAGTCGTAGTCTTTTTATAAATTAGCCTCCCGATAAGCACTTAAATCTATCAGCAGATTTACTAAGTGTATTTATATTATACTTAAATATGGTCTGTGTATGTTTTAAGAATACATTAGTGACCATAATAAATATGGCCTAAAATGGACCCTTTTGGTCCCTGCGCCCAAATAATATATTCCTATCGAGTTTTCAAATATTTGCTGTTAAAAGTATCTCACAATCTTTTTCAAATTCTGTTTATGTTTATTTTTTTTTAGGCCCATGAAATGATATAACATCACCCTTTACGTATGGTATTCGCTATTGTTATAGGGTTTCATTTAGTCGGCCTAGATTGACTATAAATTTCGTAATGGCTTTATTTTCAGCTGCTGTTTTTGTTGTTGTTTAGGTTGTGTGATTTTTTGTTTGTCGGCAATTTAAGAGTATTGGCAAACATTAAAATTTTTGAAATAGAAAAAATTGATAAATAAATAAATAAAGATTATATGCATTAAATTGTTCGCAATTTATATATTTGCGTGAAATTACAACCAATAACACCGATAAGTTTTACTTTAAATACCAATTAGCAGAAACTCTAGGATAGAGGGCCAATTAAAGGGAAAGATGGAAAAATTTTATTATTTGAAATATTTATAAGTTAATGAACTTTCATACGACACACAATCGAATCCTATCAAGTCTAATGCATTGGCGGGGTAATGGATTCTATATTTATTAGCTAACACCTTTTGTATGTATTTAGGAAACAAATTTCATATTTATTTTCAAAATAAAATTTTATAAACTTCAAAAAAAAAACTTGAAAAAGTTAACTGCTTAAGAACTGTTGTCCAATAGATATAAAAACTTTTATTACCAAAACCTAATTAAAACAAAAACAAAAACAACAGCAATTTTAATGGTTGTAGACCAGTGTTTCCCAAAGTGTGGGTCGCGACCCATTAGTGGGTCTCGAACCGACTTAAGGTGGGTCGCCAAAAATTTTATTATTTATTTTAATATTAAGTAATTTGCTGTAAGTTAACTTGCCCCAATATTTATTTGTATAGGATTATGTTTCTGGAAAAAGCATATTTTAGATGTTTGCAAAGTTAAACTTTTTGGCAATTTTTTGTATTTACAACTTATTTTGAATAATTCACATCATAGCAACCATTAATTTACATTGAAACGTATAACCAACCACGAGTAACGGACAACCATTGCATAAAAGTTATGTTTCTTCTCGAGTAAGTACGGTTTTGTGTAATTAATGAAAAATTATATTGTTAATAATAGTGTTTCGTTAATAAAAACCTTAATCTAAAATCATATGTAAGTATTTTTTAAATATAGTTATTAGTATTTCATGTAATAAATAAAAGTCTTCATATTTTTATTATTAATTTTTTGATGAATCATAGCTGCGATGGATAAATGGCTGACAAAATATCCTGGACAAAATCTAACAATTGGAAATGAAAAAGAAAAGCAAAAAGAAAGACAAAGCACTGTAGAAACCAAAACAGATGAGAGAAAATTTGGTAAGAATCCTTCAACAAGTATCCAAACATCAAAACGTTGGAAAAGAAAATATGATTCTGAATATCTAAAAATTGGATTTACATGGAATAGTAAAGAAGATGTTCCACGTCCACTGTGTGTTATTCGCCAAGAAATTCTTGCTAATGAAAGTATGCGATCTAACAAATTATTACGATATTTTGAAACGAAACATCCAGATTTAAAAATAAGACAATGGATTATTTTAAAACTAAATTACAGGAATTAAATTATTCAAAAAGAGTACTTTCGCACTTCACCAGCATTAGTGAAAAGGCCATGTTCGCCTTATATCTCATTAGTTTGTGAATTGCACAATCTGGTAAACCACGCACCATTGGAGAGTCATTAGTACTTCCAGCGATAAAGGATGTTGTTGGAGTTATGTATGGAGAAAAAAGCTTAAAAGGAGTTGATTCAATTCTACTTTCGATTAACACAGTTTCTCGTAGAATTGATGAAATATCCGATTGGGAAGAAAATCAGCTTATTCATAGAATTCAGGTTAGTGGACTTTTTGCGCTGCAACTGGACGAATCAACGGATGTACAAGCTTTATCCCAGCTAATAGTTTTCATTCGTTTTATATGGAGCAAAGGTATTTTTGAAGACATATTATTTTGTGAACCAATCATTCGGGGAACTGGTGAAATAATTTTCGATACGCTTGATAATTATATAACATGAACAAAACTTGATTGGAAAAACTGCATCGGAACATGCAGCGACTGTGTACGAGTAGTGTGTGGTAAAAACAATGGTGCTGTAAAATGCTGTCTTCAAAAATGTCCAAATGCAAGATGGACTCACTGCACTATTGATAGAGAAACGTTATTATCCAAAAATATACCAGAAAGTCTCAATACTGTTTTGACGACTGCAACAAAACTTGTAAATTCTATCAAGAGCAAACCATTACAATCAGGTTTATTTCAAATACTCTGCAAAGAAATGGGAAGTTCAGATAAATTTCTACTTCTGCACACAGAAGTCTGCTGGCTATCGAGAGGTAAACTCCTGACAAGACCTGTTGAACTTCTCTAAGAAGTCAATATATTTAAATGAATATAAACAAAATGAGTATACAACAGGTTTGCGTGATATTAAATATGTACTCTTACTGACCTACTTAGCAGATATATTTTCAAAATTTACAATTACAAGAAACAAATGGAACTGATATATTTTCGGTTCACAGTAAAATTAGGGCTTTTACAAAAAAACTTATGTTATGGAAAAATAATGTTCAAGATTATAAATTTGACTGCTTTGATACATTCCAAACTTTAATCATTGAAAATAAAGTAACAGATAATGATTTAATTTCTTTTATAATTGAACATTTGGACAGACATACGGAAAATTTTGATTTTTATTTCTATGAAGAAGTAAAAAATTTTTAAAAATATGCATGGGTTATAAATCCATTTCAAAGTGATTTAGTTACTGGTATATCGACAAAAGCGGACGAGGAGTTGATTGAGGTACATGAAGATAGTGCTGTAAAATTTAATTTTGACCGTAAAAAATTGTTACAGTTTTGGTTGTCAGTGTAAAACACACATCCTACTCTACACTATGTAGCGGTAAGAACATTACTTCCTTTCACAACGTCATATATACGCGAAGTTGGACTTTCGGCAATGATTTCAAAAAAATAAATATCGAAACAAATTACAGTTGTCAAACTCGCTTCGCATGAAAATAACAAACACAAAAGTAGATGTTGAATATGTTATTGCAAAAAAAATAGAAAACAAGCTCATTCATCTCATATATCCTCTTAAATATGCTGAAATATATGTATATATATGTATGTAAATATACAAATAAAAGATTTTAATTTTTTTAATAAATATATAAATTAAAGTTTTTATGTCTTTCATTGGTTTTTTGTACAGGTGGGTCGCAAAAAATATATGGTTTTAATAGTGCGCCTCCACTGGTAGAACTTTGGGAACCCCTGTTGTAGACTAATATCAACAGCAAACTAAATTAATTACCAATAATACGAAAAAAATTTCCCATAAAACAAATCACTCACAAAGAAATTAAGTGGCTGGGAAATATTCATGAAATAAGATTAAAAAATCTCACAAGTAAAAATGCTAAATTTAGCTGAGTCGAATTATTGATGCCCTACAACTGTGTCTACTCGAATTTAGGGTAAAATTAAAAGAAAAACATTTCAGGGTTTTTTCTCACAAAATTATCAAAAAAAAATTTTGCGAAAATTTTGTGATATGTTTTTAATTATTTAAAAAAAAATGATACGAAAATGTTAGCCATTTTTAAGGCAAAACATTTGGTGAACAAATTTCAGAAAAATTTGTTTTTGTCAAAATGAAATTTTTTTTTTAAATTTCCAAAAGTGAATTATATATGTATATAAAAATTATTTTTATATATTTTGGATATACTTTATAAAAAATCCTTTATAAAAATCCTAATTTTATGGAAAAATTTCTAGGTCTTTCGTTATTTGCATTTATTACATTTACTCTAAACTAGCGGATTCCAGCCCTCGAAATTCGAGTGCAAATTCTAGGAGATTTTATTTTTTCATTAAATAAAGATCCTAAAGGTATGCTAATCAATTAAAGCCAATTCACAAATCAACACAAAAAAACCAACTCATTCTTATTACAAACACATTAACAAATTTAATAAACACACACAGCATTGTATAGTTTTATGCATGCAAATGAAATTTACTCAAAATAAAGGAAAAAATTTAAAAAACTGTAAGTCTGCAAAACGGCTAAAAAGAAATACCTTTCAAATAATATACGTTTGGTCAAAATTGGGATAAAACGGTAGAACAAAACATCGGTCACAAGAAATCGCCTATCCTATTAATATTAACAATATAGAGAGGCAACATTCACAAACATCATACATTATAGATATATATATTAGGGTGCATCAAACGCCCCTCTAGAAACGAATCACTTTGTCCCCAGTTTTAAAATGTTCCATTACCCGTAAAAAGTTGCCTCACAAAATATTTTCAATTTCTAAACAATATTAGGGGGTCCACGACGACTTGGAAATTTTAGAGTTTTCGCATAAAATCAACAAATTCAGTATTTTTTATACTTAATTACTTCATATCGTATTAAACAAAATTTATAATATATATAGAGTAATAAATGTATGATTGAAGCTAAGACGGACCAGGACAGTGAAAATATATTAGGACGTATAATTTAATATAACGGACATTTTTGCACCAGTAGGCCATGGACGAATAAAAGACAGAATGGGTGTGAGTAAGACAGTAACATGAGACAAACATAGGACGTACATTTGAATATAACGGACAAATTAGCACCAGTAAGCTATGGACGAATAATAAACACATAGGTGTGAGCAGGACAATAACATAAGAGAGACACAGAGACAGACAGATAAAGTTAGACAACGCTAGACAAACATTTCGGAACTTAGTTTTTAATTCTGTAGCAGCAGCCAGTCGGATAAGTTTAAAAGCGCATATCGAAGCAAATATCAAAGAGAAAGGTAAGTCCCACATAAATATAATAAACTAATTTTTAAACTAATTTTTTACTTTTATTTTGTTTATTACTACTTTAGGTTTTGTTTTGGAATCATTGGCTTACCCTTAACTTAATATTTTGATTTGATTAGACTGTGGAAACTAGACTGTCTTCAAATATTGTTTTTGGTTTTGGCAGCAAGGTAACTTGTCATGACTCCAAAATAAATGCCTCCAAGCTTCCAACAAATTTGCAAGTTTTAAGGTGTATGATGTATCATATGAAGAAGGTCTCCATGAAAATAGAACAAAATGGGAGTCTTCGAAACTAGTCCTTTCACAAGTAAAGCTGTTTTATGAAAAAGCAAACATCCCAATAATAAGTGAATGAAAAGCGTGTGAAAAAATTATAAAACTTCTTGATGACAGTGCCAAATTAAGAGCGATACCGTTTAATCGAAGATCTGCACAGAATACTGTAACCAAGATAAAAAGATGGAAGATAAACTAGCTTTAACATTTCCTTTATGGCCTGTGAATGTAGACACACTAATAAAGAACAAAGAAGACCTCTCCTTCCTTAAATCAATGCAAAGTGACCGTTTAGCAACATTTGGATCATATAATAAAAGTCTTGGAGAAAAAGTCCATCAAAGACAACAACGGCTGCAACTACAAGATATAAGAAGGGAAAAAGTACATAGAGAAATTAGTACCAACGTAATAGTTAATGATAGTGATAGACGAAGTCATCATCGAAATAAAGGAACAGGAACAAGTTTATTCCTCCCACATGACATTATGAAGAAACCTAATTTGGTTTCGTTAGCAACACGCTTAAATATGAGTCCAGCCCAACAGGCTGCGTATACAAAAGCTATAATTACAGAACTCGGAGGAGAGATATCTACAATTTCAGCATCTTATGCAACAGCAGACAGGTCAAGAAGACAAGTTGCAATGGAGATATCAAATGCTTGCAAGGAACAGTGGTGCTTTCCTAAATATACAACATTACATTAGGAAACAAAACTCGCATCGACATTGTCCAATAAGTACAAAACAGTGGTACGCCTCATCATTGTCGTTGGAAACGTCCACCAGCAAAAGGTTCTTGCTGTGCCAGCATATCCACAGGAACTGATCGTAAGTGTGGCTCAATTATTGCTGACTTAATATATGAGCAGGTCACCTCTTGGGAATGCACACAAACAATTGTGAACATGACATTTGACACAACTTCTGCCAACACAGGTCATGTTACTGCTGCCTGCATCAGTGTGCAAAAGAAATTGGGACGTGCGCTTCTTTGGTCAGCTTGCCGCCATCATATTGGAGAAATCAGTTCATCTCATGTTTTTAATGACTTAAAGATCGAGGCTTCTAAGTCAGCACATGTAACATTGTTTAAACGATTTCGTGACAATTTTGATAATACTGATCATAGTGAATTAGAACCATATAACTCAGAGCCAGTGGATGTACAAATAAGAAGCATAGTCAATAGCCTTAGAGCTAATGCAATTCAGACAGCAAAATGTGCCATCGATTCTGGAAAATATAGAGACAGAGCTGATTATATGGAGTTCACAAAGCTCTGTCTTATATACCTAGATTTTCCAAATATTACAGAAGCAGTAAAATTAAACCGTCCAGGAGCCTTGCATAAAGCACGTTGGATGGCCAAATTGTTATATACGATGAAAATGTGCCTTCTTGAGCAGCAAATACAGCAATTACCTACAGGCACTATAACTTTAAAACAACAGACTGCCAAACTACGTGACGTTGCCAACTTTGTTACTCTCATCTACAGTACCTGGTGGATAACCTATGATTCTGCAATAAATGCCCCATGGAATGACCTAAAAATGCTTCATTCTCTTATAGCGTACAAAACTGTTAATTCCATTATATCTGATAGTGCAATTAGTGCCTTTGAAAATCACTACTGGTATCTTACGGAAGAAATGGTGCCACTTGCTCTTTGGAGCAGCAAAGTTCCGCCACAAGAGCGAAAAGCTATCGCCAATGCTAGCTTCAAAGCCAAATTAAACCATTGCTGCTTTCAAATTGCAAGGTAGATATGGCATGGATTTTGGAAAATCCAAATTTCCAAAACATCTTACTGCAAATACAACTCTTTCAGATTCTTGGTTTTTATTTTATCTACTTGAACTAGACTCAAAGTTTTTATTAGAAGATGTTTCAGAATGGTCAAATTCCGATTCTTACACCACATCATTAACAAAGTTGCAAGCAATAAATGTTGTCAATGATTGTGCTGAACGAGGAGTCAAGCTAAGTATTGATTTCATACACTCAGCAAAACGTGATTATCACTTCCAAAATGTTCTGCAGGTTGTTGAACAAGATCGGCGGAAGCACGGAAATCTGCGAAAATGACCGAAATTGGGTGAATCTTAAAATAAGCGTCCTTACTGTTACCTGTACCAATAAAATTCAAATTAAAAAATTAGCAACATATGATTATATATATGTACATATTATATCACAAAACAATCTTGAATTGCATTTTTTATTAGAAAATGCTTTATTTCTCAGGATTTCGTTTGAGAGCTTTTGACCTAATGCCCGATATTGTATAAGAATTTTAAGAAAAAGTAATGGAGAATATTAAAAAACCGATCTTTGATAGATTTAAAACAAAATGAACAAATAAAGCAATAAAATAAAATAAATAAAACGCGTTGAGGCTTCTGGTACAAAAACCAACCAACATGAATGCAACTTATTCTAAAAGGTGATACATATATTTTGATTTTAAGGAGAACCTTTAAAAAATTTAATAGTGGATTTATTACTTATATTAAAAGTTTGGAACCGCTACCTGGATCCAAGGCAGCATCGCGTTTCGTAAATCAAGGCATCAATTAAGTATATATTAGAATGAATTGATTAAAAGGGTGATGAAGGAAGGGGCTACACATATCTTTTTAACATACCATTTCTTTTTGAAATGCGTATTTTTCTTAAAATGTTCCATTTCGTAAGCAGTATTTTTCCTTAATGAAAATATCCTTTTTTTTTTACAAAAAAATGGGCGTGACCGGAGCAGTAAATATATAATATCATATAATTGGTGTACTATAAAAGGCCGCGAAACTTTGCATGAGTCCATCAGATATTAATGTAAATGGTCCGATAAAGTTTGGGCGGGATGGGTTAATGGGCGTTACACCTCCTGTACAAAAAAATATGAAGTACTCGAAAGCGACAGCCGTGAAACTTTTGACAAGTACATTAATTATAATTAATTGATAATTATCAATGTAAGTAGTCGTTGAAGATACGGGCGAAACGGCAAATTTAAAAATCGCCAAAACCGAAAGTAGCGATAAATAAAAATAGTCAAAAGCAAAAATGGGCAAAACCAAAAATCTCTAAAATCAAAAAAAACGTCAGAATAAACAATTGCCAAATGATATTCTAAATTCAAGGCCAATAGTTAAGTGTTGACAGATTTAATTTGGAAAGTCAATGTTCTACTCATGGGCAACTATGTATATGTACCTTGCTCTAAAGTAGAAACGACGAAAATTTGATAATTGTTGCACGGAATGAAAAAAAAAAATATTGTATATCAGCAAGCATTGCAATAAAAAAATATAAAATAAATTAAGTAAAATATTTTAATTGCACAATACAAACTTCGCAGGAAAATCTGATTATGAAATAAAACATGTCAATAAGTCTCGGTAAGTCGTAGCGAAGCGCGACAAGGCATACTGGTATATAACTATATAATAATGTACATCATAGAAGAAACAAAAGATTTGTAGCTGAATTTATAATTTACAATAAATTTATCTATTGAAAAAAAAATATCCTTAATGGGCGGACCATGCTTCTTATTCATACTATATTTTTATGCCCTCCACTCCAGTGTGTAGAGGGTATATATAAGTTTGTCATTCCGTTTGTAATAATTTGAAAAAAAATTTTGGTGCCCATAAAATATATATATATTTGTGATCCTTATAACAACCGGAGTTGATATAGCGATGTCCGTCTGTCCGTCTGTGGAAATCACGATGACGGCATCAATCGGGCAGCTAGGGTGCTCGCTGACATAAAAAATGATTTACTAATATCCTGAGAAGTTTGCTGTTTAAAATCGTCTAAATCGGTCGATTAGGGCCTGATTTGTATAAAGAACTAAAAAAAAGTCTTGAAAAAATATAAATTTCTATGTTGTTCTTGTCACGATCACGCCCCCAATAGGATAGCTAAGGTGATCATTTTCAGTGAGAATGATTCATCAAATTCATGGGAAGATTCTTATTTCAAAACAGGTCCAGGGAAATCTCTGAAAAATTAAAAAAATAAAATGAAAAATATGATGTTTCTATATTGTTCTTGTTGTTATTCTAAATGTTGTATTGTTGTCATAGCTGGACTTGTTGTTTTGGTGGTCATTGTGGTAATAATATAATGAAAACTAACCATTTGTACATTTTTTTAATCAACTCTGGTAGACAATTTAAAAGTTTCCATTGTTTTGGCATCACTAAAAAAATTTATTAGATCATTTCTGTTATTGCCACGAGCCTGCCTTTCAGATCGATTGGGTCACGGGAAAGGGGTTAAAATCGATCCAAAATTTTTTTCGACAAGCAGACACTACGAGTTAATATAAAGGGAGTAAAAATTCACCAGCATCTAAACCAAATAATGCTAAAATACCTAGTTGTCAATAAAAAAAACCAATGTAAATTTAGGAAAAAAAATTTTTATGTATTAACTTATTTAAAGAGTAAAACCCAAAAATAACGTTTGATGTTGTATTTTTTGTATGTAATATTTACATATACATACATACATACATTAAATAATACAAATAATATACATATATTCTATATATGCTTATCCATAATAACTGCATGTTAGAAATAAATCGGTATATTATATTATTTACATAAATTTCTGCAAGATTTTGTTGTGGGGAAAATACATTTCTTTTGCATTAACAGAGTGTCACTTCATTTTGCTCAGCGTGACTATGCCACAGTAGATGGCGCCACAATTTTGGTTCTAATTAGCTTTGCAATACATAGTTATTTCTATTTTAACATGAATGTCAATATTTTCAAATATGTAGATATCATACAGAACAATGTTAAGAGTATACACGGGCTGGTCTTTTATTTCATACGTTTTTTCATTATTCTTTTACAAATATGGACATAAGTTTGGCATATTAACTTTTTATTGTCTTTACAAAATAGAGTTACCGAGTTATCAATGAGTTTTTTTGCTTTCAAAAAAGTTCTACATAGTTATATAGAATTATTATTATGGGAGCAATTCGTCGCATTCGGCATCGAGTAAAATTTATCAAAATTCCATATTTTGTTTTATTATTTAAAGAAGAGGGACAATCGTCAGACCTCGTTTTACCGTTACGATTAACTATGGAACATCGCTCGTTAGCTGTAACAGAGTAAAATTACTCTTAATATTTTATTTTGGCAAATAAATAAAGAATTTCGATCTAAAAATTTCGATAACGAATGCGACGATTCGACCCCTGCTTTACCTACAAAATATCTGATTGCGATTACATCTAATTTTTAAAAATTCTTTATAATTACTAAAGCATTATTATTCACATAAATACAAAATTGCACTTTTTAAATTTTGCATTCAAATTTTAGAAAATATCAATTCTAAAAACTTGAATCAATTTTTCCAATTATAAATTAGAAAATATTAACTGAATTTCAGAAGATCATATCAAAACGTCGGAAATAATAATTTTAAATTTAGAAGACACCAATTGCATCAAATTCCAAAAAAAAAACACCAAATATGTTTACATTTAAAAAATGTTTACATTTAAAAAAAATATTGGCATTCAGGAGAAATTAATATGTTTTCAGTAACTTCTTTTAACGATGGTCGAATCGTTAAAAAAGAAAATTGCAAAATTATCAGTAAAATTTTTAAACGATATTCGCTATTGTTAAAGTCAGCTGTTGTTGTTATCAAAGAGAACCATTTTTGTGTTGTTTATTCAATCGATAAAAACTTAAATTTTTAGGTTGAAATGTCGTCATACATAAATAAAAAGCATGAAATAGTGAAAATATTTTGCTTTTATTAAAAAACTTTTTTATATAAATAAAAAAATTAAATATCATAATCAATTCATTATTTCATTTTCAAATAAATAAACAGAAATATTAGTAAAAAAATAAAGATATTAAACATAAACATAAAATCATACTGTCAAACACGAAGTAATTTGTTTTTTTCTATTCTTCTTTGTGTTTTCGCTTATTTTGACAGAGATGCCACTCGTTTACAATTTAAATAAATAGAAAAATAGAGATGTCGACTGTCGTTAATATGTCTGTACTTAGTGAATCACTTAATCCTTAGTGCAAACAACAATAGCTGTCGATATATTTTGCGATTGTCGGATCGTTGAAATTTACAGAGTCGCACTACAGAAAACATTTATTTAAATTCAATGAATTTTAGAAAACCTCAAATGATATTTAAGAATTACGAACATAAAAATTGTTACATAAATAAATGAAATTTGATGAGAATGTTATTTATATATAAATTTTCACAATTTTTTTTTTTGGATGAAAATTTGAAGTTTTTCAGAAAATAAAGATAACAAATTATTTTATTTAAATTATTTAGGACATTTGGTTTTTGCGTTTGGCATCCCTAATTTAATTATTTATTATTATAAATTTATTCTTTATGTTTTCCAAATATGGCAATATAACAAAAAAGTTGAGGGAGCTTTTTTTTTTTGGTTATTATTTTGTTCCTCCATCCGACCTATATGGCCGCAATGAAGAAATATTTGGTCAGTTAAAAGAAACTATACAGCCATCTCCAATTAGCACGATTTAATGCACCCGGTAGGTGAGTAGGTAGCGTGCTCGCCTACCATGCGGGGGTCGTGGGTTCGATTCCCACCAGAGGCTTTGGTTTGTCGCTGCAAAAAAAAAAATAAAAAATAAAAAAATTAACACTCTACTCCCTCTTTCCTCCTTCCTATATCTATATCTTTCTTGAGGTCAACACAATGCACTGCATCTGTAGGGGGCATCCCCTGAGTGTTGATAAATCAAAAAAAAAAAAAAAAACATAGCCACCCTACACAACCATTACCTTTGCAATGGAGGTTAGGGCGAGCTATTTAATTAGCAAAAACTAAATTAAACTAGAAGTTATGTCATATAACCGGAAACGCATGCATCTAGGTATATAACCTAAATGCATGGCGATCAGCAACCACAATGACCAAAAAGCAAACACCGAAATAAATCCGAAAAAATAGAAAAGACGAAAACCATCCTAAAGAATTTGCTGAAATAATTTGGTATTAAGTTTAACAAATTGTTTACTTTTTCCAATATTTTGTTAACATTTATTATCAATACTCAAACTGAGGTGGAGGGTATCAAAGATTCGGCACAGCCGAATTTAACACTCTTACTTGTTATTGCAAAATTTTTCCAGATTCTACGAATAAAATGTAATAAATTATTGTTTATTCACATATGTGAAATGTAGGCATTTTCACACAAAAATTATGTGTTATCGTACAAAATGCAGATCTATAATTCGTACTTGCCAATCCCAAAAATGGCGAAATCTGAAATTTTTCTGGTGCATGTGTTAATAAACGACGACACTAAAGGTACGGTCACATTAGGCAAATATTTGACAAAAAACGCCAAATATTTGTTTGCCTCACTCTGACCACAAAATATTATTTGCCGTCAAACAACAAAACAGCTGATTTTAGGCAAACAAAATTATTTGCCTGCAAACAAATATTTGCCTAATGTGACCACTCACGACCAAATATTTTCCTCTATTTTGGGCAAATAATTATTTGACCTTACAAAACATTTGTAAGAGCAAACAGTGACAAACAACAGTTGTTTCAGCAGTGATGTCAACTTTTAAAATTTAATCCAGTTATTTCTTAAAAAAAAGCTTTTTGTTTTCAAAAGCATTTGTTGTGCAACTTGTTAATATTCATTAAAAATTGGCTTTAAAGGAAACTGTTATCACAAAAAAATCAATTAACCCGTTATGAACCTATTTGGATTTTTTAAAGTTATTTTGGGAAAACGTGGCATTATCTCATAAAATGACCTATATAATGTTTGTATTTACAACTGAATGTAAGCTGGATCCACTAGCTTCATTTCAATGTATATTGTGACCTCTTAACCACTTAAGGATCGGATATATTAGAAATTTTACCTTCAATTTTAAGGTTTTTTTTTAAATATGTTGTTATTTCTATTTCTATAGTATAATAAATAATGGGATAATTTCAAATATGGTTATTAAGGGGTTAATTTCCTTAAAAAAATAAGATACTTGATTTTCTATTGTACTAACTTACAAATGACTATATACATCCTGTCCTAAAAGGGTTAAGAAGTGTACATAAAAATAAAGCTAGTGGACCTAGTTTTTATTCAGTTTATTCATGATATATGTCTACTTACGAGACAATTCCATATTTAAGAAAAAGTTCTATTACAAAAATACAAAATTTTAAATAGGTTCATAATGGGTTAATGGATTTTAAATTTAAAAATATCGAGTAAAAGACAATCAAGTAAGTTTTTAAAATATATATATTGTACTGAAATCTGATACTAAATAACAAAATTATATACAAATCAATGGCAAAAAAAGTTTGGAAATCCATAACTCGGAAAATAGGCTCGATCGCCGAAAAAAAATTTTTTTTCCTAGAACCGCAATAAAATGTTTTATAAGTGATAAAATTTGAAATCGATCGGGGCATTGCCCCTAAACTCCACTTAAGCCAAATTTATTTGTAACTTTACCGTATTTATCATTTTAAAAACACAGAGTTTGCCACACTGTTGCATTTACTTAAAATAAACAGCTGTTTATTTTGTAAACAAAGAAAAAAATAATTATAGTTAATAATAATATTTAAATATAATATAACAGAAATCTTCCAAAACTATCACCGATGCGCTCCACAGCACAAAAAAAGAATCCTTTCCTCCTCGTGACACATTTGGAAATTTTTGATCAAATATATTTTTAATTTTTGACTGTTTGATCAAACAATTTTTTTAGACAAATATTTGTTCAAGTGTGACCGCACGGCAAATATGTTTTCCTTGTTTGTATTTGCCACTATTTGGCAGCTGTTTGATCAAACAAAAAGAGGCAAATAAATGTGCCTAGTGTGACCGCAAAATCAACTCTGTATTTGTTTCACAAAATTTTTGGCAAATACGAGAAAACAAGTTTGCGTCAAATATTTTCCTAATATGACCGTACCTTAAAGATATAAAGGTGAAATTAATATTTTTTTTCAGCCCAAAGAAGCGAATAATTGAAAAAGATTAATATTTGGCCAGTTTAAAACTTGGTTTCGAAAAGCAAAACTAACTTAATACTTGAACTTTGCCAATCGTAAAGCATTTCCGGTTCGAATAACATATTTACCTTAAAACTAACTTACTCGTGCCAGAAATAAAAAGTGATTAATTCAAATTATGTACGTTGCTCACCTAAAATTTTCTTAAGTCGATAATGTGGAACGCATTAATTATTGATTTGAAACAAATATTTAAATAAAAACTACTTTAATTTCTTAAGGTTTATCTCCGAACACTTAAAAAAATGTTTGGTTAACAATTATCGAATGTTTAAAAGTTTGAACGCATAAATTAACGCATGAAAAGTTGATCAAACATTAATTAGTTTTTTGTCGTTCTTTTTTTTTTGGTTTTATAGTTTTTTAAAACAAACACGCGCTTTTGCTATTATTTGATGTGTGATTGCTTTAATTTGTGAATGACCATGGTTTTAGCAAAATTCCAGCGAAAAATATAATTTTTACCTTTTGCCTAAATTTAGCGAATTTTTTTTTTTTTTTTTGTAAATGATGAATGAAATCCAAATATTGAATAGAGAATTAATGATATTCGTTAAAAAAAAAAAATAAATTAGTTGAGCCATAAATAGATGTTAAACAATTAAGATTTAATTACTTTCAAAACGACTAGAGAGAAATAGTTACACATATTTCAATATCAAATTTGACAAATTGAAATTTAATTAGTCCCATAATAATCGGTTCATAGATAAACTGGGCATTACTATTGCTATTATTTTTTTTTTTTTTTTTGAATTACTATACTATATTTAGTGGGAAAAATATGGTTTTTGAAAGGAATTTATGGAAAATATTTTTTTAATTAAAAAATAATCTAACCCATAAAAACGAAGTTTTTATTAAAACTCTTTCTTTCCTTATGCATAAGGAACGGTGCGTCACTGTGCGTGACTATCTTAAAATTAATCTTTGGCCGCAACAAGTCTATGGACAAAGTTTCGGATCCACCGGATCCAACAAGTCTATGGACAAAGTTTCAGATCCATCGGATGAGGGGAAGTGAGGATTTAATCTCTTCGTGACTGTGCGTGACTATGTCAAAGTTAATCCTTTTTCACAGCAAGTCTATCGACCAAGTTTCAGATCGATCGGATAAGGGGAAATGGGTTTTAAATCGCTCCGTGACTGTGCGTGACTAAGTCAATGTTAATCTTTTTTTTCACAGCAAGTGCATGCACCAAGTTTCAGATCGAATATTATAATCATCATTATCTTCGTTATCATGATTGTAATCATCACTTTCATCATCATTGTCGCCTTCCAATGCCAAACGGTGGTATTTTGTGCGCATTTTTAGTATCCTATACCACTATGAGGTTAGGGTATAATGAATGATGTTTGTAACTACCAAAAATATTTGATAGAGATCCATATTTAATTATACCGATCGAATAAGAATCATTTTCTATTCTGTCTATTTTAGCGATGTCCGCCCCTCCGTCTGTGTGTCGATATAAACCTTGTAACCAAACTATAAGTCGGAAATATGAATATATTTTAAGCTATAAGCTATTAGTAGCTATAGGACGAGCCATATTGAAGTCGTTGCATGTTCAGACCTAGTCCCCATACAAATGACCGCTACGAAATCGACCTAAGTTGTCATAAGAGCCAAATTATCATGTAGATCTCGTTCAAATTCAAATTCTCGTTCAATTGGGTCGTTCAGTGGTCCAAAAATAAATCCTATAGGCCAGTTTTTAGTCATACCCCCATACAAAGCTGCTTCCCGATCTTCACTTAGATCTATCAAAAACAAAAATATTACATAGATTTTTCTCAAATTCCCTTTGTAGATATTTTTGCGTAAAAGAAGTGACTTTACCAAATATGATAAGGATTGGTCCATTTTTCGATCTATGTAAGTATAGCATCCGCTATGAATTTTTTCAAATCTGACCATGCATATGCTTTGATAAACCGTATCTAGGTTTATATCATGACTCGTTAGAAGTTTTTGATATTTAAAAAATTAATCTCTTGCCATTTCAATCCGTCGTATTATTTCGTAATTGTTTTGCACCGTCCCATGGGTCATTGATCATTACTCTGAGATATTGATGGAAAAATTTTGTATTTTTAATTTATCTTTGCCGTAGTTATTTTTTCTGCTCACAATCATATATTTGATCTTGCGAATATTTATTTTCAAACCATATATTTCATTGTATGTAACCAGTCTATTCATTAAATCTTGGAGCCCAGCAACACTTTCAGACAGTACTGTGGTATCATCGGCATATCTAATATTACACTGTGGAACAAATTCAGGTTAGCAAAAGTTAGGTCGATTCTGAGAGAGAGTGGTGAAAATATAGGTAAATTAGAAGACCCGTATCGCGGCGTTTGTTTATGTTAGTTCGAATTTTTTTTTAATGGACCTTCGAACTTTGCAGCCAAATGCCGATTTTCAGCATATTGTTTATATGGTTTTTTGGCTATAACTCGTCGACTAATTGATATTTTTTTAGTCTGTAAAAGCCAAGTTATTGCTAGAGACCTGTGCAACAATTAAAATTTTCAAAAAAATTGATTTAGAAAATTTTTGTGGTGCTTATGACGCAAAATGTTGGAAAAATTATTTTTTTTCATGCTTTTTGAAAATATTTTCCACAAAACTAAAGCTAAGGTCACATTAGGCAAATATTTGACGCAAATATGTTTGAACATATTTGCCCAAAATTTTGTCAAACCAATATAGAGTTTATATTGTGGTCATATATATATCGATTAACTGTGTGAATTCTAAGGTAAATCCATACGCCAGAATTTTTTTGACAAGATATTTATTTTTGCGGATTTCGAGAAAAATGGGATTTTTGTAAAATATTCTGTAAATGTACTCTTTCTCAATACTTTGTATCAAAAATTCATCACTTTTCTACTTTTAACTGTTATATTTTTATCCTAATAGCCCAGGGTTGCGGAAAAAAATAATATGAGAACATTAACCCTTTTGGAATTAGGATCACATATGACCCCAAGCTAATAAAAGGCAATTTAATCAAAAAATTCAAATATTTTGGTGTATTATGGTGTATTATTATTGTGAATGAAGATAACACACTCATTAACAAACACATTAACAAATTTAATAAAACACGCATAGCATATGAGTCATTCCATGTCAGACCGAACACCTTTTTTACGCCACCTCTTCCGATTTTCTTTAAATTTGCCAGACGTATTAAACATAAAAAAATATTTTACACGTGTTTTGGGAAAAAAATTAAAAATTTTTTTTAAAAAAGTTATTTGCATTTGAAAATCGTCAAAATCGTTTTAAGTCGTGTTTAAAATATAACTGAACTCGAACTTGTTTATTGTACATGTTCTGTTTTTTCTTACTACACGAGCCACAACACAACTTAAAATATAACTGAACTCGAACCTGTTTATTGTACATGTTCTGTGTTTTTTTTTCAGTACACGTACTAGAACATGAACTTCAAATAAAGCAACACTCAAAAATGTGTGCTTTATGTGTGATTGAAACAAAAAGTACGTGATAGAAAAATGTTCGTGTAAATAACGATATATTAAAACGAACACAGTCATGGTTGTATTGGACACCGAAGAAAATTTAAAAACAAACATAATTGATATGAAAATAAAAATATGTGTGTGTTGGTCTAAGTTATGTTTGTTTACATATACATATGTACGAGTTTTTTATTCAGTGTGTGTTTTTTTTTTCTGAACTCTGGTTTTTATTTAATTTCTGTTTTCCACAATCTTCGAAAAAGTCGAAAAATCTGAAAAAAATATTTTCTTTAAGGTTAATATATTCTTAACATTCCCTAAAATTTCAGAGTGGAGGTCGAATGGATTCTATTTTTTTTACGATTTTTTTCCATTGCAGCACCACAAAAAAACGAAAACATTTTGTTTATAAACATTTTACTTTCAAGCGTGTTAACGAAAATTTCAACGCATGTATGTATGTGTGTATGTATTCAAAAACACACGCTAACATATTCATGTTGTTCTTGAGCATTATTTGTTGTTTGGCTTTTTATATGTGTCGTTATATTTTTTTTTTAAATTGCATTTTGGAAACGAAAATATCAATGCATGTATGTATGCAAAAACACAAGCTAACAAATTCATATTGTTCTGGAGATTTGTTTGTTTTGCTTTTCTATTTTGCCGTTAGAATTTTTTTGTATGTTCTATTTTAAAAAAAGCAATGTTGCAGGGGATTTTTAGTTTACAAGAAAAGTTCGTTTATCTCAGTTCAGTGCTTTCAGAGGGAATAAAAAATTGTTAAGTAAATTAAAATAATGAAACCGAATTACAGATTTTGTTGCAATCCGTTTAATGTTGTCAAACATAAAAAAACTAAACTGAAAAATTTACGTTGGATAAATGTGGAAAATGTTCAACAAAAGCTAAAATTAAATTTGCAAACCTTGAATGGAAGGCTTAAGGTGCTATTACATGATGTGTTTTTTACATATGTACTGTCAAATTTTCCCACAACAAAAGTTGTACACATCTTGTGATACATATAAAACATTGTTTATGTACAATACATGAGAAAAGTCACATGTACATTTTTCAATTAGAACAGGTTCTATTTTTGCATGACAAACAAGTGAAAATACAACACTGCTTGTGGCGAAAGAAAAACAGAGTACATTTTAAAGATTAATATTGAAAGAAAAATAAATTGTTTAGTATTAATTAACAATTAAAAAATACATAACCTTTTTTTTAACAAAAAATTTTTGTAAATTCACAAATTAAATCAGCTGTTGTTTACATTTAGAGGTTATGTCATACGGAAATACATACGCACGTGTGATAGCAAAAATTATGAATCGTATGTAAAAAGACAATTTTGACAGACATGAAGAATTTCATATGGATAAAAAAAGTGACAGTACATATGTAAAAAACATTTCGTGTAATAGCACCTTTAGAATTTGTGGTCATTGTCGACTAAAACTAAATAAAATGCCAATAATTGACAGCGATTGTGTTTCGACAGGAAGTTTATCCCCTAATCCTAGAACAACGAGCCCATGTGTAGAGCCCATATCGTAGACAAGATATCATATAAGCAATGGATTACCGTTGACAGATCATCTTTGGAAACCATTCAATCAGAAACTTACGAATTCTTGGAAAAATTGGCAGCAAAGCTACGTCGCTTGTTAACCCATTCTTACATTGCCAAACAACAAAGCAATTTTTTTCAAAGAAAAAATAAAGATTTGCAACCTGGGGAATGCGTTGTGATTTGTGACTTTGCAGAAAACTATTCATTTGTCATTCAAGATTCCATTCAAGGTTCTCATTGGAATAACGACCAGGTAACGATTCATCCTATTGCTATTTACTACAATGACAATGGGAAAGAAAAATTTATTAATTATGTTGCAATATCGGAATGCTTAAAACACGACACAATAGCTGTCAATTTATTTCAGGAAGGTCTAATCAAATTCCTTAAAGAAACATTGAGTTCCTTAAAAAAAATTTTTTACTTCTCAGATGGTGCAAGTGCTCAATATAAAAACAAGAAAAATTTTGTCAATCTTGCATTTCACGAAGATGATTTCGCTATAAAAGCAGAGTGGCACTTCTTTGCAACTTCGCACGGAAAGGGCCCTTGCGATGGGCTTGAAGGCACAATTAAAAGATTAGCAGCCCGAGCCAGTTTGACCAATATTGACAATCCAATCCAGTGTTTCCCAAAGTGTGGGTCGCGACCCATTAGTGGGTCTCGAACCGACTTAAGGTGGGTCGCCAAAAATTTTATTATTTATTTTAATATTAAGTAATTTGCTGTAAGTTAACTTGCCCCAATATTTATTTGTATAGGATTATGTTTCTGGAAAAAGCATATTTTAGATGTTTGCAAAGTTAAACTTTTTGGCAATTTTTTGTATTTACAACTTATTTTGAATAATTCACATCATAGCAACCATTAATTTACATTGAAACGTATAACCAACCACGAGTAACGGACAACCATTGCATAAAAGTTATGTTTCTTCTCGAGTAAGTACGGTTTTGTGTAATTAATGAAAAATTATATTGTTAATAATAGTGTTTCGTTAATAAAAACCTTAATCTAAAATCATATGTAAGTATTTTTTAAATATAGTTATTAGTATTTCATGTAATAAATAAAAGTCTTCATATTTTTATTATTAATTTTTTGATGAATCATAGCTGCGATGGATAAATGGCTGACAAAATATCCTGGACAAAATCTAACAATTGGAAATGAAAAAGAAAAGCAAAAAGAAAGACAAAGCACTGTAGAAACCAAAACAGATGAGAGAAAATTTGGTAAGAATCCTTCAACAAGTATCCAAACATCAAAACGTTGGAAAAGAAAATATGATTCTGAATATCTAAAAATTGGATTTACATGGAATAGTAAAGAAGATGTTCCACGTCCACTGTGTGTTATTCGCCAAGAAATTCTTGCTAATGAAAGTATGCGATCTAACAAATTATTACGATATTTTGAAACGAAACATCCAGATTTAAAAATAAGACAATGGATTATTTTAAAACTAAATTACAGGAATTAAATTATTCAAAAAGAGTACTTTCGCACTTCACCAGCATTAGTGAAAAGGCCATGTTCGCCTTATATCTCATTAGTTTGTGAATTGCACAATCTGGTAAACCACGCACCATTGGAGAGTCATTAGTACTTCCAGCGATAAAGGATGTTGTTGGAGTTATGTATGGAGAAAAAAGCTTAAAAGGAGTTGATTCAATTCTACTTTCGATTAACACAGTTTCTCGTAGAATTGATGAAATATCCGATTGGGAAGAAAATCAGCTTATTCATAGAATTCAGGTTAGTGGACTTTTTGCGCTGCAACTGGACGAATCAACGGATGTACAAGCTTTATCCCAGCTAATAGTTTTCATTCGTTTTATATGGAGCAAAGGTATTTTTGAAGACATATTATTTTGTGAACCAATCATTCGGGGAACTGGTGAAATAATTTTCGATACGCTTGATAATTATATAACATGAACAAAACTTGATTGGAAAAACTGCATCGGAACATGCAGCGACTGTGTACGAGTAGTGTGTGGTAAAAACAATGGTGCTGTAAAATGCTGTCTTCAAAAATGTCCAAATGCAAGATGGACTCACTGCACTATTGATAGAGAAACGTTATTATCCAAAAATATACCAGAAAGTCTCAATACTGTTTTGACGACTGCAACAAAACTTGTAAATTCTATCAAGAGCAAACCATTACAATCAGGTTTATTTCAAATACTCTGCAAAGAAATGGGAAGTTCAGATAAATTTCTACTTCTGCACACAGAAGTCTGCTGGCTATCGAGAGGTAAACTCCTGACAAGACCTGTTGAACTTCTCTAAGAAGTCAATATATTTAAATGAATATAAACAAAATGAGTATACAACAGGTTTGCGTGATATTAAATATGTACTCTTACTGACCTACTTAGCAGATATATTTTCAAAATTTACAATTACAAGAAACAAATGGAACTGATATATTTTCGGTTCACAGTAAAATTAGGGCTTTTACAAAAAAACTTATGTTATGGAAAAATAATGTTCAAGATTATAAATTTGACTGCTTTGATACATTCCAAACTTTAATCATTGAAAATAAAGTAACAGATAATGATTTAATTTCTTTTATAATTGAACATTTGGACAGACATACGGAAAATTTTGATTTTTATTTCTATGAAGAAGTAAAAAATTTTTAAAAATATGCATGGGTTATAAATCCATTTCAAAGTGATTTAGTTACTGGTATATCGACAAAAGCGGACGAGGAGTTGATTGAGGTACATGAAGATAGTGCTGTAAAATTTAATTTTGACCGTAAAAAATTGTTACAGTTTTGGTTGTCAGTGTAAAACACACATCCTACTCTACACTATGTAGCGGTAAGAACATTACTTCCTTTCACAACGTCATATATACGCGAAGTTGGACTTTCGGCAATGATTTCAAAAAAATAAATATCGAAACAAATTACAGTTGTCAAACTCGCTTCGCATGAAAATAACAAACACAAAAGTAGATGTTGAATATGTTATTGCAAAAAAAATAGAAAACAAGCTCATTCATCTCATATATCCTCTTAAATATGCTGAAATATATGTATATATATGTATGTAAATATACAAATAAAAGATTTTAATTTTTTTAATAAATATATAAATTAAAGTTTTTATGTCTTTCATTGGTTTTTTGTACAGGTGGGTCGCAAAAAATATATGGTTTTAATAGTGCGCCTCCACTGGTAGAACTTTGGGAACCCCTGATCCAATCAATACCCCGACTACTTTTTATCAATGGGTTAAACAAAATGTTAAAAACATAAATTGCGAATTTTTTAGTACGGAACAATATAAAGAGCAGGAGAAAAAACTTAAAGAACGGTTTACTAAAGCAAAAATGATACCAGGTACTTTAGGCTACCATCCGTTTATTCCGTACCAAGAGAGACAAATTAAAGTTCATACTACATAATTTGCAGCTGATTTCTCTATTAAAAATGTATATAAAAATTAAAATTGCTTATTATTTAACTTTTAGTTATATATTAAAAAAAATACACTTTTTTACTTTCATACATACATACATACACACATACATACATGCGTTGAAATTTTCGTTAACATGCTTGAAAGTAAAATGTTTATAAACAAAATGTTATTTTTTTTTTGTGGTGCTGCAATGGAAAAAAATCGTAAAAAAAATAGAATTCATTCGACCTCCACTCTGAAATTTTGAGGGAATGTTATGAATATATTAACCTTAAAGAAAATATTTTTTTCAGATTTTTCGACTTGTTCGAATATTGTGGAAAACAGAAATTAAGTAAAAACCCAAATTTTAATATTAAAAAAAAATTAATTTATAAAAAATAATATTTTTTTTTTAAAAGAAGGTTCAAATACCTTTAAAATAAGGTATTGAACTTCAAAATCCATTCACTAGTTTTATAAAAACATTAGTTTAAATGTTGTCATGTCGGAAGATTTTTCACGATTTTGACGATTTTCAAATGCAAATAACTTTTTAAAAAAAAATTTTTATTTTTTTCCCGAAACACGTGTAAAATATTTTTTAATGAAAACTTCGTTCTCAAATTTTGAAAGACATCGAAGACATCAAAGTCAATTTTTAGCAAAAAACGTACGGTTTGACATAGAATGACTCATATGTATAATTTTATGTATGTGTTAGTAGCAACTTTAAATGCAATTTACTCAAAATAAAGGAAAAAATTTAAAAATCTGTAAATCTGCAAAACGGCTAAAAAGAAATGCCTCTCAAATAATATACGTCTGGTCAAAATCGGGATAAAACGGTAGAACAAAACATCGGTCACAAAAAATCGCCTAGACTAATAATATTATAGATATATAACAAGTAATAAAATTATAGTTAGTCTAGACCACTTAAAGAGGGGGTCCTAGATCTTACCAATTAGATATAGAAAATAAGCATAAACAAAATCTGATTGGCATTGTTATTAATTTTTTCTTTGCCTGCAGATTTAAAATAGTTCATATCGTTCATAAGTTCATATATTTAAATGGGGACTAGGTCGAAAAATTTACCGATTCTGCTCATATTTGGTAAGGTCACTTATTTTTTGCAAAACATATACAAAGCAAATTTGAGAAAAATCTGTGCAATATTTTTGTTTTTGAAAGGTTTAAGTGATCGGTAAGTAGCTTTATATGGGAGCTATGACTAAAAATTGTCCTAGAGGGTTTCTTTTTGGATCACTGATTAATGGATGTAGTAAGCACATACAAGCCCATTACTGATAATTGGGATTTAATGGCAATTTATCGATTTAATAGGGGTCATTTGTATGGGGACTGGTTTTCACCAATTTCAGAGCGTTCTTCGTATGCCGATAAAAGCTCATATACCAAATTACATCATGATTACAAGATTGACATGAAAACGCAGACGGACAGACGGACGTCCGGACGGACGGACATCGCTAAATCGACTCGGAAAAATATTCTGAATCGATCGATATAATAAAAGATCAGTCTAGGTCAAATATTTTTGGTAGTTATAAACATCAGCACAAACTCAATATACCCTGACCACGTAGTGTTATGGGGTATAAAAACACATACAAATAAATTTTTTCATTGGAAGCAATGAGAATGGAATTGCTTACAGTAAGACTATAATAATTAAATGTCTTCATCATTTAAATCTAGTCAATGTAGGACCATTATATAAAAGCTGTGCAATTTTCAGAATTTCACTAGATATGGACTAATTATTAAAATATTTTTTTTTTTTTTTTAACAAACTGTACTTTTAAACGAAGTTCATATAAAAAAAGAAAAAAAGATATAAAAGCATAAGAGAACAAAACAGAATTACCCTACTTAAAATGTTCAACGTAATCAGGATAACATTTCTGGCGCAATTCCGGTCAACAAAATAAAATTGTGCACTTTACACAAACAGGCAACAAAAAAAAAACCATAATTCGGTTACAAAGATTGTTAATCACACAAATACTTATGAGAAACATAATCAAGGAATTTTTGCAATCCAACAATGACTATAAAATACTCTATACAATTTACGAAGGGTTATAGTCAAATTGAAATTTAAAAAAATAAGGACTTGTTAAATTATAGAGGGACTAGATTTGCTGGAAAATCGATTAAAATTTTCGAAAAGAGATAGGGAAATGTTTCGTCCATGAACCAAACTCAATGACAACTTAAAATTTAAATCTATTTAAACCCACATTCTAAAATGGAATTTTTTAAATGAATTTAAGCATGAAAGTAAAAACCTATTCTCCAGCTCCCCTTAAGTAATAATAAATTAATTAAGATCCGTTTCAAAATTGTAATGAAATATTTAAAAATCTTTTTCTTTAAATAAACGATCAATGCCTGCTTTACTGTACGGCTTGACTTGGCTTAATGAGTTTTGCAAATTCAAACTAAAACTTCTTTAGCAAACCGTGTGGCGCATACAACAAGAGTTATGTGCGAAATACGGCAAAATTGTCCAAAAAAAAAGGACAAAAGCAGAAAGGGCACAAATAAATAAAACAAATACTGAATGAAAAGCTTAAGGAAACAAGTTTTAAAATTTACTTAACTGGAATCATATTACCACACGATACTTCAAGCAAAACTTAAAAAAAATGCTCAGCATCTTAAGATTGTGTAGTATTGGATTTAGTAACAAGACCAACTAACAAGAAGGTTATTCACACGAGAAGTTTTCAAATGCGTTAAAAGAAGATTCTGCCATGTGTTTTTATGTTGTTCCAAAAACAGAACTACGAGTTTTTGTAACCACTATACAAAACCCCTTAAAATTTTAATGTTTTATTAAATAACACGAGCAAGTGATCATGATCGTGACAACATGTATGCCTTTCACACGATGTCAAATTTGTATATGGTTGCGTCGGATCAATTGCGAAAACCACGGAACACGGGTCCCGAGATATCAATCAAAAAGTAAATTTTGTATTTTCGAATTTTGTGTCATAACCGTAAATTTTCTTGTTTTATGCATTTTTTACCCAGGGTCACAATTATACACAAACGGATCTAGTCGGCATGGTAGCAGTGGCACAGGTTTCTATGATGAAGACCGTTCCACTGGCATATACCTACGCATTCCGGACCACAACTCTGTCTTTCAGGCCGAATTGGTCGCGATAACAGAATGCATATGATCTATTGACGCACGGTATATCCCAAGCTCCGGAAACTCGATAATATTTTTAGACAGTCTAGCGGCGATATCCTCGGACAAAACTAGATCATGGACTGTCCTCAGATGTAAGGAGGAAATTGAAATTATTTGGATCCCAGGACACAGTGGTATAAGGGGAAACGAGATTGCAGACGATGTGGCCAGGAAATGTTCTTTCCTGGAGGCAGTCAATGTGGAAAACCCTATACCTTTCAAGTCTCTCAAATTGAGAGAGAATTGAAGTGGGCCACTCCCAAAACTTCCATAAATAGCGAAATCCTTAGTCTGAATAGAAGGGAACTGAGTAGGATTATTGGCATCCTCACTGGGCACTCTGAACTGAAGGCTCACCTATACCGTATATGACGGGCGGAATCGGCCACATGCAGAGCTTGCGGAGAGGATGACGAGACCCTAAAACACTACCTTGGTTACCTTCCTGCATTTGCAGGAAAAAGGGTCAGACATTTATCCAACGACTTCATACCAGGCCTAGCGGCTCTTATGGGGATACGCTGGAAAACACACAGGAAATTTGCTGACGAGACCGAATTTGTAAGTTAATATAGCAGTAGATAACCCGATGAACATGGAGATGTAGAGCGCACAACAAGACGAATTTCTGGCTTAAGTGTATATCCAATAAAATATATTACTTCAAATGAAGTTAAAAATTAAATAAGAATGTTAAATAAAAAGAAATGTCCTGGAGACGACCTTATTGAATTAAATGTTGCCAATCACTTAACTCGTAAATGTATTATTTTTCTAACTGTAGTTTATAATTCAATCTTACGATTTAACCACTTTCCAAATCAATGGAAATGTGCGGAAATCATAATGATACAAAAACTTAATAAAACTAGGAACTTAGCATCTTCATTTAGACCAATAAGTTTGCTCACAACTTTTTCTAAGATATTTGAAAAAATGTTTTATAAAAGATTATCACCAATTCTAAATGAAAGAAATATAATTCCTGAACATCAGTTTGGGTTTCGCAACAAACACGGTACTCTTGAACAGATGCACCGAATTGTAAATGTTATAAGAGATGCTCTTGAGAAAAAAAACATACTGCTCTGCGACTTTTCTTGATATTGAGCAAACCTTTGATAGAGTCTGGCATCTAGGGTTACTTTATAAAATAAAACACTTCTTACATGCAGCTCATTATCAATTTTTTAAAAGCCATTTATCCATTAGACACTTCTACGTGAAAGTCAATGATGAAAGATCTAAACTTTATGAAATTAAAGCTGGTATACCGCAGGGAAGCGTATTGGGTCCAATTTTGTATACAATTTATACAGCGGATATACCTACACTTGATAACGTATTGGTCGCAACGTACGCAGATGATACAGCAATAATTGCTGTAAGCGATTCTCCAGTTGAAGCATCTTCACTTGTACAAAACGAGCTTAATGAACTTGACCAAGGGCTACATATATGGAACGTGAAAGTAAATTCTGATAAATCAAACCATACAACATTTGCCCTCACACGTGGTGAATGTCCAAAAGTTACAATAAATGGTAACTTAATCCCAAAAAAAAGAAAATGTAAAATATTTGGGAATGATTCTTGATAGACGACTTACCTGGAGAGATCATATTAAAAGCAAACAACAACAACTTAATATCAAAACGAAAAAACTTTACTGGCTCTTAGGTTCAAATTCCGAGTTATGTTTAAACCAATCTGGACATATGGAATCAAATTATGGGGTACCGCTAGCAACTACAATATTGATATTCTTGAGAGATACCAAGCCAAAACACTGAGGCAAATCTTAGATGCACCATGGTATGTTAGGAATAGTGTTATCAAAAGAGATCTTTCTGTATCATCTGTTCGAGAGGACATTAGATCCGTAAGCGAGAGATATCTGCAAAGACTAAGTAATAACGATAATCCTGTGGTTATCACATTATTAGACGACACAAACGAAATTAAAAGACTGAAGCGCTGCCATTCTTAGATCTCCCGTTCCGAAAATAAATTAACACTTAACATTCTAAAAATCGTCTTATTTATTTTGTTTTATGTTATGTATCTGATTGGAGTTACAAAACCTCTGTGATGTATTTATTTAATCAAATTTGCTTATTATCCTTGGATAGATTGTAAATAAAGAATGAATTAATAAAAAAAAAAGTGTATATCCGGCTACAACGGATATGTGTATACATTGCTCCTCTTTTCAACCTAACCTAACCTATGTTATAAAGAAATTTTCACATAACTTTGGAATGAATAAAAACAAAATACAAATTTCTATTTAGATTTCAAATACATAATTCTTAATGCTCCCCATCCAAAGCTGCACAACTTTTGCAGCGACCTAGATCAATATGCTGTACCTGTTTCCACAATACGTTTCATTGAAGGCGAATGAAAATTTGTGTGTATTTTGTTTTTGTATATCATAAAAACTTTCGTTCGTCTGCAACGTAGCGTGTTGTGGAAACAGGCTAATATTCCATTTTATTTCAGTTTTTCAGTTACACAAGTGACCCTTATTACATCAATAAGTATGGTGAAATTTTGTTTATTTGTATTCAGCATACGAATTAATCAGCAGTTCAACAACAAACTTTGTAGGACCATTTTTTTTTAGATATGGACCCCGTACATAGACTTTTGCATAGATTTTTCAATAATTTGATTTATTTCTATTTTCGGCAAGGCAAGTGACTTTGCTAAAAATCATCATGATCGCTCCATTTTTCGACCTAGTCCGCAATAAAAATAACATGCGATATAGAAATTTACTATACTTTAAATTTCGTTTATGCTCATTATCTATAACCGATTATGACTAAGTAGCGTTTGACCGAAGACTCTTTCTCTAAACTTCAGCTATAGAGTATTATATAATTTGTTACTTGCTTTTAATTTGCTATTTGCAATATTTGCTCCATCGTTTGCGGAAAATTTCCCGAAAACAATTTCCCGAAAAAAATTTCCCAAATACAATTGCCCGAAAACAATTGCCCGAAAAAACAATTCCCCGAAAAAACAATTTCCCGAAAACAATTTCCCGAAACAATTTCCCGAAAACAATTTCCCGAAATTACAATTTCCCGAAATTACGATTTCCCGAAAAAAATTTCCCGAAATTACAATTTCCCTATTTTTAGTTTACAACTTCTTATATATTCTTGATTTCCCCCATAAAAAAAACTTGCTGCATACGATTTCTTGAAAAAACAATTTCCCGAGTATACGAATTCTCGAAAAAACAATTCCCCCACCCCGCACCGCGCCCTTCCTCTTCCACCCTCCCTCGTCATCCGGACCTATTTATTGGAGTGTCATACGCTTATTTTTTCATTGTGACTTTGAACACTTCGGTATTCAGACTTCCCGACGGATAACGCTCACTCCATTATATCCTGCCCATGCAGTAGCTGCTACTGAATCGTTACCATCTTGCACAGCGAAGTTTTTTAGTTATTTGGGTTGTAATACTCAGTTATTATGCCACTCGAATTCCTGGATAGCGAAAAAGGTAAACCGAGGTTGCTTTTGAATGGTTTCTTGTATCATGACGACGGTCAGTCCGTTGATAGCGTTTATTGGCGTTGTATCCTTTATCGAGGAAAACATTGCACCGGTAGGGTCATAACAACGATACTATAAAAAAAGAGGCTCTTCACAATCACAGTGCCGAAGCGTCTTTGGTTGCTAAGGAAAAAATCGTTAATGAGCTGAAAGATCTTGCCCGGACCACTACATCAAGTGGTCATGAGCTGATTGCTCGCGCTTCGGCCGGAATTTCTGATGGTATTGTTTCGGAAATGCCATCAACAAGCTCTTTGAAGAAATAGTAATTCGGGAAATTGTAGTTTCGGGAAATTGTGTTCGGGAAATTGTGTTTCGGGAAATTATAATTTAGGGAAATTGTAATTTCGGGAAATTGTGTTCGGGAAATTGTAATTTCGGGAAATTGCCATTTCGGGAAATTGTGTTCGTGAAATTGTAATTTCGGGAAATTGTTTTCGAGAAATTGTTTTCGGGAAATTTTCCGCGAATCCTGCTCCATATCATTCAGCGTCTGCTAACCCTATTGCTTAGGGCTAATGTTAACGGCGGCTGATTAGTTGGTTGGTTTTAGGACCATCCATCCATCAAATTTCCACGATTTAAGGAACAGGCTGTGGTGAATTATCCACTGATTTAGCAGCGTTTAAACAGGTAGCAGTACCGGGCTCGTCACCTACTAACAATAAAAATCATGGCAGCATGGTAAGTCGAGTTCTTCGAAATTTTGGACTTTGTATGTTTTCAAAAGCTTAACTGACCATTAGTCTGAACATTAAGTTAACCGGCCTGCTTTCCCTTTAGGTATGTTGTGAGCTTTTCAAAATGTTATCTATTTTGGTAAGTCGGGTTGTTCGAAACCCAGAATAAGGCGCCCCAAGCCCGAATAGTCAATATGACTGCCAAACTCCCTTCTTCGGGTGCCAATAAGCGGATCGTGACAATCAAAATTGTGAGTCCGCACAAATATCCATCCAAAGCGACTTTTTGATAACATGCATTTCGATTATAGGGTGAATTTTAGAAAAATGTTGTATCTTATGGCGATCCGGATCGTGTAAGAAAATTATGGTTGGGCAAGGCCGACTATACGATACCCTTTACCATGAGCTTCGAGACATAGTTTGAGGGTCAACCTTGATACGCGATGTCGTAACGGGTGATTTTTTTGCTGTTTGGTTTTTCATATTTAATTCTTTGCGATTCACGTCTGATTCGAGAAATATTTCAAAGTTAAACATGTTAGCATTGCCATTTCGTCATAGAAATATAAATTATATAAATAAAACCTGGAGATTAAATAATGGAGAAATTCACAACTGAATAAAGAACAACAATAATAGAATTTTATTAATTAAATCAGCGATAAATTATTTTAATGCAAAGAGCATATGGCCGCCATTTTACCGTCAGAATTGCGCCGTCTGAAGCAATGATTCGTTACTAAGTTGATCGTCACCACCAACATGGCACCGTCAGAGATTTGCCTCGAACCACGTTTAATTCGTACTGCGGTAAATATTGAACGTGTGGAAGTGTTAACGAAATACCAGAAATAGCTACCACAACGCATTCTGCTCAGCTGGGAATGTCTCGTACATCACTATGGCGCACTTTAAAAAAAGATATACCCATATAAGCTGCAACTGGTGCAAGAATTAAAATCCGTAGATCATCGGCAACGTCTAAATTTTTGCAGTTAAATTTCAATAGTTATCCATAAGTTAAATCAGCTCATTTTCATTTGAATGGCTTTGTTAATAAGCAGAACTATAGGTTCTGGTGTTCTAAAAATCCTAGCGCCGTACATCAACTCAAACTGCACCCCATTAAGTGTAGCATTACACCTGAAAATGTCATTGCCCCTTACTTCGGCGAAAATGAAGATGGAAGTGCTGTAACCATAAATAGAGAGCGGTATCGGTTTATGATAGAAAATTTTTTATGCCCTATTCTTGAAAACAGACCTGAGATGTGGTTTCAGCAGGATGAAACCAGTGCCCACACTGCCCGAGATACAATGGCTTTATTTTACGGCAAATTTTTGGAGAGCGAATATTTCCAGAAAGTCGGAAATTAATTCGTAATTGACTACTTGCTTTGGGTTTATTTGAAGGAGTAAGGCCAACATTGTTGCAGAACGCTGCAAAAATTTTGTAAATATGATATGGAAAATGCTCTAAAATGAGCCCATCATTGTGAAGCTCGAAACGGGGATCATTTAAGTGACATTATTTTCCATACGTATGCCGTTTTTTTTTTCTGACAAAAAATTTCGCATGTTTTGGCAGTGTATTTATTCCCTATACCACTATGTGGTTTGGGTATAATGACTTTGTGCTCCTGTTTGGAACTACCAAAAATATTTTAACTAGACCCATCTTTTATTATACCGATCGACTCAGAATCAGTTTCTGAGTTGATTTAGCGATGTCCGTCCATATAAACCTTGTAATCAAACTACAGGTCGCAAATATGAATATATTTCAATGAAATTTGGTATATAATCATTTATCAGCTATAGATTGAACGCTGTTGAAATTGGTGAAAATCGGTCCATGTTCACACCTAGTCCCCATACAAATAATCCCTATGAAATTGACATAAAATGCCATAAGTTCCAAACTATCATATAGATCTCAGTCAAATTGGGTTTGTGTGTGTCTTTTATATCCAAAATAATCCCTATAGGACAATTCTTAGTCAAAGGCCTCATATAGAGCTGCTTCCCGATCTTCACTTAAATCTATCAAAAAACAAAAATATTGCACAGATTTTTCTCAAATTTAACAAATATAGTCAGGATGGGCCCATTTTTCGACCTAGTCCCCATATAACTATAGCGTCCGATATGAACTTTTTCATATCTGCAGCCAAAAAAAAATTAATAACAATGCCACTCAATGGACCGAAAAGATGGGGTCTCTAAACCATGGTAAGGGGTATCGTATAGTCGGTCTAGACCGACTATAATTTTCTTAATTTTTTTATATATTCTGAATTAAGAGCAATCTTATCTTATACATCAATCGAAAGGTCTCAAAGCACTGTGTTCATAAAATGCAAAAAAATTTTGATTATTATCCTCTTTGAAGTCATAGGGTGAAAGTATTCAAAAAAGGGGAACAATGGAGAAATATTCTCACACTATGACCTGAAAGAAGTCAATGGTTGCAATTTTTAGCGATTAGCGAGGCCTCTACTTTGAGACCCTTCGATTGATGTATAAGATAAATTTGCTCTTAATTCAGAATATATAAAAAAATACACTTTTCGAAAAAAGTGGAAATAAAACGCGACATTATTTGTCAGAAAAGAAAATGGCATATTTGTCCAAACAAATCTTATCAGTAAAAGAAGTTCTTCTTAGATGTTGGTCAAGTTAAGTGTTACCACAAGTCGCTAAGTGTTTTTATTAATATTGAGAGTCGTTAGTGTTATTGGTGGTAGTGATGGCGACTCAAAACTTAATGTTGGTAATTTCATTTCAGTTTCGCTTAGTTAACTCCAGTTTTGTTGTAGCCATTTTTTTATTTATTTTTTTTTTTTTCGAATATGCATCTGTGTATTCCTAATAAGCAGCAATATAAAATTATGTTCATAAGACATTATCTGGAAGTTATTTTTTTTCAACTTCTTTCTTTTCGTACGTTTATTAAGAGCCTTTTCTTTGACCATCGCCTTTTGGCTAGGATGACAGCTTAAAGCACAACTCTACTACGCGCCGCCACGAGTATAAAATTCACACTCATAAACTAAATAAATTCAACGTGGCGGCACTTTTTTTGTAGACCTCCGTTTCAGTTACTCCATTAAGGGATAAAAGAGATTTCTGTAGTGTGTTTTTTTTCTTTCTGAGAAATCATTGACTTAAATACTGTATGTACATATATGTTTGGTATGTGGAATACAGTTTTGGCTTTTGTTTATGTTTTTGTTTTTTTTTTGGCTTTAAGATTCTTTTTATGGTTATTAATTTGACAGTGTATAACCGGGAACTTGAAAATTCCATAAAACCAAGAGGTAAAGAGATAATCGTACAACAAAAATATATGTAGCATTTAAAGCATAAAACAGGGATTAAGAAATCAACGGGTGATAAACATTAAACTAAATTGATATTCAAACATAAAATATTTATCTGAAGAAGGGACCACAAAGGTGTCTAAATATTTTTTTAATCTTATGATAATTTAAGAAGAAAAAAAACATCAGGTATTTAATTAAAATTCCATGCAAACGCCTCAATAAAATTACATGGCATGATTTGTATGTTCAAACGGATAAACAACAAATACGATACTTAGAAGAAACGAAGATTAGCTTAAATGTAAAAGGTTTTTTTTTTATTTTAATATTACAACAAGTACTAGGACCGATTCAAAATATCAACGAAGTTCAAATCACAGAAGAAATAACTTTCAGAGTTTTCTCTTTGGTTATTGAAATGTAAGGCAGTGTATAAATATAAGTTTTATTTTTGACCAGTTTTCGAACCCAAGATCTTTTGGTTGTATTTTTTTATAACAGATACATAAGACTTTAAGGAATGATGACGAAAAATACTGGTGTAGCATTAAGTTAAGCTGTTTCCAATGGAATCCAGCTATTCTTAACTACCTGAAAATATAAAGAGGATATAATTCTATAAGAAATATGTTAAAAGAAAAGATGAACATGAAAAATAGAAGGCCACCGGACTTCGAAAAGACACTAAAGTACCCAGTACACAAACTGTGATTGTATATTGGCAATAAAAAAGAACGAGAGACCAAAATATGATTTATGTGCAGATTTTTTACAATGGTCCTACTTCTGTCACCATTTAAACAACCCCGTGAGCGGTTAAGCCACCACTGTATATCATTAGTTGACTATTTTGTCCGACTAATTAGAGTCTTAATCGCCATTTATACACGCTTTTATTCGTGTCATCTCTCAAAATTCTATAACTGCAAATAGTAAAGTTACGAATTTACAGTGAACACAAGTTTTAATATGTACAAGAGAAAAAGCAAGTATTTATAATTAAAAAAAACTAGAAAATTATGGACGGTTAAGATCATGTACTCAGAGCGGGGGTCTGAGGTGCAACTAATTGAAAATAGAAAATAAGCATATACCAAATTTGAGTGGTATTATTATTATTTTTTTTTTTGTCTGCAGTTCATATGGGGTGCTATATTTACAAGGGGACTACGCCAAAAAATGGACCGATCCTGACCATATTTGGTAGTCACTTATTTTTTTCAAAAACATGTACAAGCCAAATATGAGAAAAATCTGTGCAATAATTTTTTTTTTTTGATAGATTTAAGTGACAATCGGGAAGCAGTTTTATTTTTGGACTATGACTAAAAATCTCCTAGAGGGGTTATTTTTGGACTAGTAATTAATGCGTATAATAGAAACAAATACATTTGCCGAGATCCATTTTATAATTTGGATGTTATGGCAATTTAAGTCGACCTCATAGAGGCCATATGTATGGGGCCTAGGTTTGAACATGCACCTATTTTCACCAATTTTAATAGTATTCATCCTTCGGTCGATCGGAGTATATATATGTATCAAATTTCGTTAAAATATATTCATATTTGCGACCTGTAGTTAGATTACAAGGTTTACATGGAAACACAAATGGACGGACGGACGGACAACGCTAAATCGAGTCAGAAAGTGATTCTTAATCAATCCGTATAATAAAAGATACGTGCAGGTTAAATATTTTTTAAGCACATAGTGGTACAGGGTATAACAAGTAAAGAAATAATGGTCCGTTAAGACCAACTATACGGTCGGTTTCGAAAAAGGATCTTAGATCCAACTTTTGTTAGGAAATTAGATTAAAAAATTGTTAGTTTATACCATAAATATATGAAAACTTCATATCGGGGACCTGTCGAAAAATAGACTGATCATTACTACATTTATTATGGTCACTTTTTAGACTTAATGTAATATCTTTATGTAATGTCATCGTTGTTGAATGATTTAAAAGACGATCGAGAAGCAGCTTTATATGGGGACTATGACTAAAAATAATCCACAGGGTTTAGGTCGAAAAAGGGACCGGTCAAGCTCACATATTGTAACGTCACTTAATTAAAAGAAAAACATATATAAACCAAATTTGAACTAAATTTCAGACATTTTTTTAATTTTTCTAGATTTATTAAAGATCGGAAAGCAGCTTTATACGGGGTGTGTCACTAAAAATAGCCCCATTGGGAGTTATAAACACACATAACCAAATATAACCGATACCTATGTGATAATCTCTTCCTTACGGGAATATAAGTCGATCTAATAAAGGTTATTTGTATGGCATCTAGGTCTCAACATGGAACGAATTTTACCAATTTCAATAGCATTCGGCATATGGGCAAAATATATTTGTATTTGAGACCTGTAGCTTGATTACAGACGCACGGACAGGCAGACAGACGGACGGACAGACAGACGCAGAAAGCGGTTCTGAATCTATTGATATAATTAAAGATCCATCTTTAATATTTTTGAAATATTTTTGGTAGTTCCAAACATCAGCACAAATTCATTATACCCTGATCACAGGGTGTACACAGGCATCTTAAATTAGTACAAGATATATCAAAAAAAAACGTATCATTTAGTTTTCGAAAAACTTCTAAAGATCGTATAAAAATTTGGTAAAATAAAAGCACTGAAGAATCATCGCTATGACGCACAGTGGTGCCATTTGAGTTTTTTCGTTGCAAAAATCATATCTTTTGAACCGAATAACATAATTGAACAGTTTAAACAGCCTATGAAATGAGCGTTTGGAAAGGGTGCAACGCTTTGTAGGGGCCTACTTATGGATTATCAAAGTTAAAATTTGTAGAAAAATCAATTTTATGTTAACTAAAAAAAAATATTTTTACATTTTTAGATTGTTTTTATTTTTTATCTTTAGGGTTTTATGTTTTAAATTAACTCTATTTAAATTAAATTAATTATATTAATTAAATTAATTAAATTAATTTAAATTAACTCTATTCGTGACTTCACATGCCGCAGGGAAGAAATAAGTGGATCGGAAGATGCTGCCAACATGTTGAAGAGGTCCTCATTTTGCCTTACCCTGGATGCTTTGAATGTGTTCTGCAATCTATATTTTTTATAAAATTTGTTATAAACTCCTGTGCTTCTTCAGAAAGCTCTCCAGTTGGCAAAGACTGGTACTCAATTATATCTTTGCCATGCGCCAATATTTTATGGACAGTCGGGGTCAACTTCTTCTGTGGATACATTTCTGCTAAAAGAGATACAGTTTTCGATGCATATTCTCCATATTTTGTAGAATTCACATTTTCTTTGCAGTTTAAAACATTCAAGATCGTTCAAAATCTTTTCACGATTTGATTGTCAATTCCAGTGATTCTAGTTACTACCTCATCATTTTCAAAAAATCTCCTAGAAGTGTTTCCATCGTTTGAGTTACCGTATCCGTGCTTGGAACAGTCTACTTTTAGTCCAACTTGTTTAAAAAAGCATCCTGTATTTGCTTCTTTCTGATCTTTTCCTTATTCTTTATTAATGATTTTCATCGAAGTTTTCCTCCTCTTGTGGTAGGGTATACGGCAGTTTTAGCAAGAACTCCATACACCTTATCCTTGCGTGCAATGGTGACATTCCATATTCGTAATTCTCCTCGTTTGTAGAATCGTTTAAATTACCAATGTTCTTCTGACTCTTTCTGCAAATCGGGCATGACAGTGTTGAGGTTGTTCCTGTCAGTTCGTGTACGACTTTTCCGTCAACCATGGTCAGGTGGAACTCGTAATTGCATTCAATATATTTTCCTTCTCCAATTTGCAGCTTTGTAGGCTTAATCTTGCTTATTTGTTCTTCAATGTCCTTCACCGTGGTCCTTATGAGTTCTGCCGATTCCCTCGCAAACTGAAACATTATTGGTCGGCAATAATGCACTGATGACGGACGTGGATTTTTCCAGTGTAGGGAAACATCAGATTTTAGCCGCAAAGGAACAACAGGTGCCATGAATATATTTCCGTCCGATATTGTAGCGTCATCGGAAGATATCCTTTGCTTATAAACGCTTTGTCCGGATGATCCATCGCAGCCCCATTTGCTGGTCAATGTCAGTTTCTCAGGTAGAATTTTCACCTCATTTTCAGGAAGACTCTCCAACAACCGTTTTGCTGTATGGCCCATGAGATCCTGCAGATTGGCTTTCACAGAGACTTCCGTAAACTCCGTATGCAGTGGTCGTGAATTTATTTTGGCTTGCGTAATATGCTTGTATCCTGGTAAAACGTCAGCCCCGTGTCGCATCAAGGATGCCCGTAGTATCTCATATTTTTCTTTGGAAAGTTGTAAGTCCATAAACAAGGCCAAGGCTTCTTCGGAACCATACTTTTTAATGTGTGCGTTTGTGGGCGTGGGAATGCTTTCCTTAATCCTTTTTAGTCGCAGTGGGCTTGCATCAGCAACAGATTTTGTAATCTGCGACCTAACTCTTTCACTATCCTTTGTATATTTAATAGACAGCGCGTCCGATAAATGCTTCGTGGTAAAGTCATTGGTGGCATCGGCAAGTTTCCTCTTTCTTGTGAAAATTGAACACTCCTCAATACTTTTTTTGGCCTTCCTTTGGCTCCTCTGGTTGATGTGGTGGGTTTATCTACTGCCAATATATCCAGGATGGTGTCTTCATTAAGCCAGTCCTCGTACTTGGAGTTGAAGTTCTGAATGGTTCGATTAGATTTCACCCATTTTGCCTTAATATTTGCATATATCAGATAAAAATTATTTTTTATAATTTCGCTTCTCTCAATATTTCCGTATAAGCTATCAAGTTCTTCTAAAGCAGCTTCCGTGAAAAACTTTGGTGTGGTCCACCTTTAAACAGTTCAAACAATTTTAAATTGTTTAACGCCATGTTTTCAGTACTTAAATTGTTTAACGCCATGGTTTCAGTACTTGTTGCGCCAACTTTCAGTCGTAGACAAATCCGGGCATTATGCTTATTTTGCAATATATAGGCTTATGCTACCATACCTAAAAATTTACCTGTTCCCTGCATACATATGGATTTAGGCTGAATTATGCAATTTTGATATTATGCTCGTGTCTAAATAAGATTTGTGCCTACCTGGAGGGACCATAAGTCAATATTGTTCTTGACCATTTTTACTCCAAGGTAATTTTTAAGTGAGGTGCGTACCTGAGAATTTCAATGAGTAGTTTTTTGTGCATCCTGTGTCTGTAACAGAATATTGGGAGTAGACTTTGGCAGAGGCTCACAGGTAGACAACCGACTTAAAATGCAATTTTCAAACTATTAGATCAAACTACTGTCAGTCAAAACATGTAAGGGATGCACGCCATACAATTTCTGCAACCATGTCTTTTTAACCTTTTTTACCTCTAGAAGCCAAACGGGCTCGTACGGGCAGATAAAACCTTTTGAATTATGTAAAGAAATTATAACAAAATTTATATATATTTTAATAATTTTCCTAAAAATTATATATGCATTTTTTTTATTGAATTATAAATGAATCTAAATATGAATATTCGCTACTTCATTATATTTAAAATTTATTATTGTGAATTGTTGAATTTAAATTGTAAAAGAATATGAATTATTATGGTGAATTACCATTTGTACTAAAACAAAACATAGAATATTTGCATTATGTACATACATTGTAAGTAAAGCACGAACCTAGCTGGCAAGTGCCGAACAGAAAAGAAGGTCACTTACAATTGAACATTGAGCTGGTAAGCACGACCACAATAAAAAACTATTATCACACAGAATTTAACTCAATCTTTTATTTTTCTTTTTCCCATTTTCTAACTTTACGAACTCATTTATAATTGTTCATGCTGAACAATTATAAACCATTTTGAGAAAGGCTTGGAATTAATATCCATCAAATTTACAGTCCACATCATCAACAGACTACGCAGTCTCAACAGTCCCCAAAACAGCCTTTTTTACATGGTCCTTCGAACCGGATATGAACCAGTGACCTATGGATCTACAGAAAATATTAATGACCATTTGAATAAACGTAATTGTGTCGATTTATATTTGAGAAATTTGTTATCTGGCTTGTTTTTTATTTTTAAATATATGCAATTTACCTTAGATATATAATATAATTATTCCTTATGATTTGTTTTGCCCTTGCCTGTATTTTGTTATGCATAATGTGTTCAAACACGTTGCAACCGATAATATGAATTATTAGCGGGTTTTTTTTTTTTATTAGTTTATCTTTCTCTTTTTGTTTGACCGAACACGTTGTTTTTTTCCCATTTTGTTTGATCGAACACGTTGTTTCTCTCTTTTTTTTTTTTTTTTTTGTTTAAATTTGAATAGATAAAAGAGTACGCAAATTTACACGAACCAGAAATTATTTGTTCTATTTTTTTTGTTTCTCTTAAGAACACCGGCGACAAACACTTTTATATATAACTACATATGTTATATGTACAAACGAATTTTGCAAACTGAGTAAAAAACTAACGGTACCGAAACATGTACATAAGGTTATGAAATTTTGCGAATTTTTAAAGAAAGGTTTCTTTTATTTGTAATTTTTAACGGGGGTTTTTTTTTTTTTTTGTGTTAACTGTACAAATTTTACAACAAACCACTTTTTCCAATGAATATGTTAATTTTTCAGCTTAGTTTTTTGATATTGCTTTAAAAAACTTTCTCGTTATATGTATGTATATCAAATAGTTTGCTTAAAATTTTTCGATTATTTCACGGTATTATTTGACACTAACTCGATTTTTCTTAAAATTTTTTCATTAGGTTGTAAATTTCGTTCTTTTCTAATATTGTTTCGCGGATTTTCTACGGCTTTTTCCCGATTTTATCATAGGTTATTTTTATTAATTTATTAATACTATAATTATTACTTATTATTATAATTATTAACGCACTTTTCTTAGTTTTTTTTTTACGATTTAAATAGGGTATTATTTTAACAAATTTACAACTTTTACCGCACTTTTATCTCCTGTTTTGGGTTTGGTTTTGTTTTTTCTTTGCTAACTAATGATGTGTATGTGAAAGTGTGTGCAATAGTTAAGAAAAATTGAACTTTACCTCATATTTATTTTGTGGTGAATACCGATTCAGTGGTGTCTACTCGTTCAATTCTTTGATCGGAGGACCATGTAAAAGTAGTTGGAATTGGAGGTCAAGTTCAATCCGCAACAGAGGAGTGTGACCTTGTTCTCTTCGCTAAAAGATCAAACACCAAATTTTCAATTAGTGCAATAATTTTGCCAAAGGTTACAAAACACATTCCGTCAGTGTCCTTTGAAATTCCACATTGTTCTGAACTCTCGCAACTTGAATTAGCAGATCCCAACTTCAATCAATCCTCACAAATAGATCTTATTCTTGGGAACGATTCAGAACGGTTTATTAATATCGACGGCATCAAGAAAAATATTTGCGGTCTGGCCTCCGCATACAACACGATATTTGGCTGGGTTCTGAGCGGTCCAGTAAAGAGCCAGGCCACACATTCCTTCACTACCTCTGTGGTCCCTTCGGAAACCTTAGCTTTAAACGACCTCCTCAGAAAGTTTTGGGAACAAGAAGAATTCCCCTCGCTTCCGCATATCTCAGATGAAGATCAATATTGTGAAGATTTTTATAAGCGAACCACAATTCGGCAATCCGACGGCAGATACGTTGTCAGACTTCCCTTTAAAAAGGAATTCCCTGATACAATATTCCTTAGCTCGTCGCGAAATTTGGCGCTCAGCCAATACGCTCGGATGAAACAAACACTTTCAAAAAATCCTGAGCTTCAAACGCAATACCATTCCGTTCTCGAAGAGTACCTAACTCTCAACCACATGGAAAAAACATCATTCCGTGAAATTGTCTCTAACAACAGGTACTTCTCCTTTTATTTGCCCCACCACGCTGTAATACGTCCCGAACACAAAACAACCAAAGTTAGAGTGGTCTTCAACGCATCCCGAAAGACAAAAGGTGGAGTTTCCTTAAACGATGTCCTTTACTCAGGACCTACACTTCAGCAGGACCTTATGAGTGTCATACTCAACTGGCGAAAATATCGATATGTTTTCAATGGCGATATACAGAAAATGTATCGTCAAATTTTAGTTCACCCCAGGGACAGACCGTATCAACGAATTATTTTCCAAAATGAGGTAAATGGGCCTTTTACAGATTACCAGTTGAATACAGTTACTTTTGGAGTTAACTGTGCTCCATTTTTAGCGATCCGAACACTACTACAGCTTGCAAGTGACTGTGAAGCACAATATCCCAAAGCAAGCTTAATTCTGCGAAAGGAAACTTACGTTGACGACGTGTTATCAGGTGGTCACACAGTTGATGACGCGCTAAAAGCTCAATTCGAACTCATTTCGGCTCTTAAATCAGCGGGATTTCCCCTAAAGAAGCTGACAGCCAATACTAAACAATTGCTTTCTCATTTTCCACCGGAAGATCTTTACGATTCAGATATGCTGCGATTACATGAATCCAGTGCAACTAAAACTTTAGGAATCAAATGGAATGCTCTGACCGATTCTTTTAGTTACTCTTTTACTCCATTTATTGAATCGACAAAGGTTACAAAACGTACATTATTGTCCGCTGTAGCAAAACTGTTTGACCCGGCTGGTTGGATAACACCAGTAATTATCAGAGCAAAGATGCTTATGCAGCAACTTTGGTTAGAGGGTACCGATTGGGACCAAAATGTGAGCTCTGACGCCCTTGATAAATGGGAAAATCTTCTCTCCGATCTTTCTCATGTGGAAGACATCGTTATACCAAGATGGCTCCAATATCAACCTACAGACATCATTCAAATTCACGGGTTTTCTGATGCTTCAAAAGCCGCGTACTGTGCGGCAGTCTACATTAGATGTCAAAACTCCGAATTCAATGCGGTTTCAAGCTTACTCGTAGCTAAAAGCAAAGTTGCTCCCTTACAAACAGTTTGCTTACCTCGACTAGAACTCAATGGAGCCGTGTTACTTGCTAATTTAGTGAATCACGTTATTACTTCTCTTAATTGGAATCAATCTGAAGTCATTATGTGGACAGATTCCTCAATTGTATTGGCATGGTTGGCTAAGCCGCCTTCAACTTGGGAAACATATGTGGCTAATCGTATATCACAAATTCATAAACTCTTACCCAATGTAACATGGCGTCATGTTCCCACTCAAGATAACCCAGCTGATTTGGGAACCCGCGGTTGTAAACCACAAGATCTAGCAATTAACTCATTGTGGTGGCATGGCCCATTATGGCTCACTAGGCCTTCAGCAGATTGGCCAAATAAAAACCCATTAAGTCCCACAAATACTCAATACAAGGTTAAAACAGTACAGACATTACACGTCTCAACTGAAACAATAAATATCCTAGACCAATTTTCCTCCTACCACAAGGCTTTGCGTGTAATATGCTATGTTTTTCGGTTCGTTAATAATTGCTTATCCAAGCATAGAACTCACTCAAGGCACTCATCACGAGACCTTACTCATACAGAGGTCATGTTTGTCAAAAAGAGACTCATCATACTTGCTCAGAAATCGTTTTATGATGTAGAATATCGGTTAATTTCAAACTCTCAACCAATACCAGACAAGAGCTCATTAAAACCATTAAATCCATTTATTGATTCGGATCAAGTGATGCGAGTAAATGGTCGGTTGTCTCATTCCTCTCTCCCCTATAATGAGCGTTACCCTATGATATTACCTGGCAGCTCTCGGCTCTGCCTACTGTATTTGTCTGAATTGCACTCATTGTTAGTACATGCTGAATGCAGTCAAATGTGCAGAATGGTTCAAACTGAGTTCTACATCTCACGCCTTAAACCTCGCATAAAGAAAATAATTCGTCACTGTAAGACTTGCATAATTTTCAAACAAAAACAATGCTCACAAATCATGAGCCCATTACCTCCAGATAGGTGCAATCTTTCTGTTCCATTTCAAACCACAGGGATAGATTTCGCTGGACCATTCGAACTCAAAACGTCTTTATTACGAAACGCTCCTTACCTTAAAGGATATGTAAGCGTATTTGTCTGCTTCAGTACTAAGGCAGTTCACCTAGAAGTATGCTCTGATTTGTCTACTAAGACCTTTCGCGCTGCATTTACACGATTCGTTGGGAGGCGAGGGCTCCCTCACAGGATCGTCTCAGATAATGGGCGTAACTTTCTAGGTGCCAGCAGAGAACTCAATCGAGAATTTGCTGCATTTATAAAAACTGCTTCCGCAGATATTGCTCAAACTTATATAACTCAAGGATTTGAATGGAGTTTTATCCCACCTCATGCACCTCACATGGGGGGTCTATGGGAAGCTGCCGTCAAAAGTTTCAAATTTCATTTTAAACGGTTAGCTGGATCTCACAAGTTCAATTTTGAAGAATTTTCAACTGTTCTCGCTCGGATTGAAGGGGTCTTAAACTCACGTCCCATCTCGGCAATGTCAGAAGACCCTTCAGATATGACAGCTTTAACTCCTGGTCATTTTCTAAGAGGTCCACCCATAACTGCATTCCCAGATACAAGTTCGGAGAAAATATCAATTGTTAATAGATGGGAGAAACTAAAGGCGCTCCATCATCAATTCACGATAAGGTGGAAGGAAGATTATTTAAAAACACTACAAAAGAGATATAAATGGAAAACGGAAATACCAAATATCAAATTGGGTGACTTAGTAGTCGTAATGGATGACTTATTACCCCCTAATGAATGGCGATTAGGTAGGGTAGTTGCAACTCATGTCGGCCTTGACAAGCATGTACGAGTTGCCGACGTACGAATTTCTACTGGGATCATCAATCGACCAATAGTTAAACTTTGCATTTTACCGCTTCTGAATGAAAATGACTCAACTCAAAATTAAAGCCCAAGTTTACTTATTTCCTATATCAAAATAAAATCCCTATAACTCACTACTCAACAAAATCACTAACAAAATTTATTTCTCAATTTGTTTTTTTTTCTTTTTGTTATAACTCTAGAAACGCACGACGAAGCAGAAGCCAAACAACCAGCAACGGAACCACCAATCGTCGCAGTCATCGCCGTGATCCAGATCTTCACCAATGCATGGTATGCAAACAGTTTCATTCCATCCGATTTTGCCACAGATTCCTTAAAATGACCGTAAGAGAGAGGTATAATGTTGTTCGCAGATACAACTATTGTGAAAACTGCTTAGCCAAAAGTCATGACCTAAGGGCGTGCCAGTCCAACGATACCTGCCATAAATGTGACAGCTACCACCACACTCTTCTACATCCAAGCAGTGTACGGAATCCGGATTTAAGAAAAAAGTTAAACAAACAACAACAAACAAAAAATCAACAGCAACCAACAATTAACAACAAACCGGAGCAGGTAGTTCCAAACCAGCATATCATCCACGAAGCCATACGATCCCTTGCGCAAGTTCTTTGTGCTCAAGCAACCTCTTAAATTGCACAAGTGCAAGGGTGGCGCCATGTCTAAAATCATAATTTTAGACACAACAAAATTTATATATATTTTAATAATTTTCCTAAAAATTATATATGCATTTTTTTTATTGAATTATAAATGAATCTAAATATGAATATTCGCTACTTCATTATATTTAAAATTTATTATTGTGAATTGTTGAATTTAAATTGTAAAAGAATATGAATTATTATGGTGAATTACCATTTGTACTAAAACAAAACATAGAATATTTGCATTATGTACATACATTGTAAGTAAAGCACGAACCTAGCTGGCAAGTGCCGAACAGAAAAGAAGGTCACTTACAATTGAACATTGAGCTGGTAAGCACGACCACAATAAAAAACTATTATCACACAGAATTTAACTCAATCTTTTATTTTTCTTTTTCCCATTTTCTAACTTTACGAACTCATTTATAATTGTTCATGCTGAACAATTATAAACCATTTTGAGAAAGGCTTGGAATTAATATCCATCAAATTTACAGTCCACATCATCAACAGACTACGCAGTCTCAACAGTCCCCAAAACAGCCTTTTTTACAAACATGTTTTGCAAATATGGCAAATATAGAAAAATATAGATTTTTTTTATTTTCCGTCAAAATTGACAAATAGTGAAAAAACTGATAGTTTTTAAATAGTGATTTACCAGGAGAAACACAAAGCAAACAGTTAATTTTTTTTTTATCATTCTACATTTAATAAATACATCAATCAATACAAACAAAAAATAAGGCGATTCGTTACCTATTTTTCGTGATATTACACCTGAAATCTCAACAAATTGACTAAAAATTGTGTGTTTTTTTGAAAACCGAAAGTCGGTAAATTTTGAACGGTTATATCTTCTAAACTAAAAATTTGATATTATTAAGAGTAGCATATTTGAAATCGTTGAAAAGTTTCCTATAACATGGGTTTATTCAAAACTTCGTCGGCACACATGAAAATTTTGATTTTTGCAACCTCGTTTGCTCTACGGGCGCCACTGTGTGATGTTTGTCTTTAAAAACTCTCATGGTCTTCAGTCGAAATTCTTAATATTTCAATTACTGCTATTGGGTTCCGCATCCTAATTTAAGTACCACAATATAAATCTTTGCTAAGGGGGGGTAAGGTTTTTTTTGTATTTCTCTTTCTGAATGTACAAATTGCCGACAGTGTTGTGTCAAAACTTCAAATTAATCGGATCAAAACTTAAGAAGATACAGCGTTTCCAGCGACCGGCCTCATACGGTATATTGTATATAAATCAGTTTTTAAAAAACATCGACTTTCTCGCAAATATATGTTCGAACTACGTGAACATCATACCTCAAAAATTACTTGACCGATTATTTTAAAATTTTACAAACGGTAAAAATATATTAAATTAAATTAAATAAAATATTTATAATAATTCGTTACACCCTGTTAATGCGAATGATTTAAATTATATGTCAGACGCTCTGTGTTGAATTGTGAGTTACTCAAATTGATTAACATACTTTTAGGCTCATTTAAATATTCATAAATTTTTTATATATATAGATTAAAAAAACATTTGACGACTTTGCACTCGAATTTCAAGTGCTGGGCGATACTAGTAAGCATAATTGTTCTTATTGAACAGAAGAGCACAATAAATAAATAAATAAATAATTCTTGTAAATCATCTAATTCGGGAATTGAATTCCACTATCAGTAGAACACACCAAAGAGATAATCAGAAATAAAGCATACTAAAATAGTCATCGAATCAGATATAACAAATGTGACAATTTTAGAATTCTGCACTTCTAATTAATTTACCAAAATTTCCAAAGTTCGTAATAAAAAGCAGTTCGAACACAACTAAAATATAATCCTACCACAATGACACCCCTAAACCAACTATTTTCGAAAAATTCTACAATACTACAAATACAACCCACATAAAATATTTCTTTTAAAAACTATATCATAAACATAAAGTCAATGTACTTTTTTGTTCTTTTTGACTGCCGTAAGCCTATTTGGTATTTCAAGCCTTTCAATGTGTGTTAATTTTTAAAATAACAAATGCTGACATAACAATGACAATTAATCAAAATTATTTAACAAACACTCAAATTCAAAGCAGCAATAAAAATTTATATGAAATGAAAGAACAAAAAAAAAATCAATAAACAATTGTCGCTTAATTTAATAAAAAAAAAAAAATATGTAAATAAAAAAAATATATATGTGTGTAAATAAAAGCCTGCCAAAAGTTTTGACTTTGTTAAAGTTTTATCACCTGAAGTGTGTTAAAAAAGCAAACAGTGATATTAACGAGGTATTATCAATGAGTTCGTTAAGAGACAAGAATCAGAACTCTTGATAATCTTATTCGAAATATATGACAGGTTATCGTAGTTGCATACATATAGAAAATAAGCATAAATCGAATTTAATAGGAAGTACCACTAGCTCAGAATTGTGGTTATTTCAATGAATTTTCAATAATGATACTGAATTTTAAACTTATCAAACCCTTCTCCTGATGTCGGAAAGCCTGAACCATGTATTTTATTTTTGATCTGGGTGACTAAAATGAAGTCGTTGAATGTATATTTTTTGGACATTAAAAAATGAACATTGTTTCGAAATATTTTTACTGAATTTGGCGCACCTCATATTTTTAGGCTCTTACGTATAGATCCACGATTCATCAGGTTAGGGTTGGTTAAGAAAAAAAAATTTTTTTTAAGCCCAGTTCCGCGAAGCCGAGTGGCTTGAGAGTCTAATTTTTGAATAGTTTTTTTTTTTTGCAGCGACACACCAAAGCCTTCGGCGGGAATCGAACCCACGACCCCCGCATGATAGACGAGCACGCTACCTACTCACCTACCGGGGCGCTTTATGACTCATAGTATCCACATGACCCTATATCCCAAAGTCAGTCTTCTAGATGTGCGGTGTAGTAGACTTCTATTTGGATTACATCCCTAAAGTACACGTACAACTACTCTCATCTGCTGATAGTCCAATTTGTTCATGTTTATGTGTCTGAACACAGTCAAGTGATTGATGTCATTCTTCAAACTTCTCAAAGATATAAGAACAAAAACATTTTCCTCGGCTGCGCGATAGGAGATAACGGAAAATATCTAGTAATTCTCCCTCGTTCCCACGCCATCGAAGCAAGTCATCAGATTATAAAAAAAACTTTGCATAGGATTTCAAGTTGATTTGCACCGTAATTTTACCCAGATATAATATGAGGTTATTTCTTCCATGAATAGGAGTGTCTTTAGTGTTATTTTTACCAAGTTTCCATAATGACTTCGTCTGATTGTATCCTGCATTTTCATTTAATTTTAGCGGCTCAAAGTTATCAATATGTTTTTTATATGCCTAAAGTTTGGATCAAGATCATTTGACATTTTCTCCCCTGCACGCTCAAAGTAGTCCACTCTTTGATTTCTAGTAAATCTTACTACAATCCGAAAACTCCCGGTTGTATGAACAAAGTTCCTTATTCGTTTCCCTTTTATTAGAGGTATCTGTGTCCGATGTACACGATCCTGAATATAAAATTATAGAGACTTCATATCCAAAATTCTACAGAGAGCCTTATTTGCTCTTGCCCAGTAATGTGTAAAACCACAACCGTGTTGACTGTTTGAAGAAATTTTGACCTTTCACCATACATTTGCACCATGTGCTGATACTATATCCAGTGACTGAGTTGCAGTCTCTATTTTGAATTAGTAATCATCACCTGTTACGATCTTGTAGATTTTGACCTAGACACTCAATGAGTCTGTGAATCCATGTAAATTTTGTGATCAAACTACAGGTCGCAGATTTTAATATGTTTTGATGAAATTTGGTATATAAGCTTCCCTCGGCCATAGGACGAACGCTGTTGAAATTGATGAAAATCGATGAATATTCAGACTTAGGCCCAATACAAATTACCCCTATGAGATCGACTTAAGTTCCAAATTATCATATGGATCGCGGTCAAATTGGGTTTATGTGTGTTTATTACATCCATTAATCAGCAGTCGAAAAATAAACCCTATAGTACCATTCTTAGTCATAGCCTCCAAAAAAACAGCTGCTTTCCGGTCATCAACGAAACCAATCACAAATTAAAATATTGCACAGATTTTTCTCAAATTTTGTTGTTATATGTTTTGGCAAAAAATAAGTGCCCTTGTCAAATATGGGCAGGATCGGTCCATTGTTCGACTTAACAATATTAACTTTTTCAGATCTACAGGCAAAAAAATTAATGAAAATTCCACTCAGGTTTGGTTTATGTTTATTTTCTATACCTAATTAGTTGGACCTAAGACCAATTCTCTAAACGCATGGTAATAGGGCATTGCGTAGTGGGTCTATACCGACTATAAGTTTCTTATTGGTTTTCCAAAGTTTCATTAAACCAAGCCTTTTTGACAGATTGTCAATTTATATGGGATCCAACAAATCTTTTTGACTACCAAATGTAATAACAATAACACTAGTGAAGCTTATTTAAAGTGATGCCTCAGTATAATGACAAGCTACATGCAATATAATTTTTAACAAAAATGTCCTTTGCACAAGAAGTTACAAAACAGACTGAGAAGCCCCTGTCAAGATATGGGGGTTGTATTTCTGTTTTTTCAGATATATGTGGCATAAATAGTAAGGAGATGAGGTGACATAATTTTTACAGCGATTTGGGAAACCTAAGTACTTGGAAGCTTTCTTAGACAATTAAAAAAAGAGTACGCTGCGCCACAACCGATCGAATGTTTGGAAAATATGCAGAGTAACGACCTAACATTCAACGAATCAGTAAGCAATATCAGGTTACCGTAGATCGACTTCCACGAATGCTATACTGTCTGCCTTTAAGCAGTATGTTGGTCTCCAAATAACCATCGCCATAACCATTACTTTTCAAAGCGCATCATAGCTGATTTCAGTTGGGCGGTAATTTTTAGGGTTTCAAACTGCAAGCATACGGAAAATGTACCACTTCACTATGAAGTGCTAAAAGGTTTACCAATGGACACGATAGCGTTTCAGTACCAGTACTGATATGCCATCCAGTGCTGCCGCTGACGAAATGCTTTACGAAGGCGACGCATAACACTCAAAATGCGATAATCGAAGAAAACTATTCACATAACCTTGTTTGTTTTTAGGAATTTGACGACATCTTTTCTATTTTGTTTCAACTTTTGCTCGATATTCGTTTGAAAGGTCGGACGTGTCGGATATTAATTTGACACTCTTTAAAAAAATAGTTTTTTTTGCCCCAAAATATCTTTTAAGATAACGTTCACTGTTCCTTTTGAAAGGTCGACAGTATCAACAAAATCTATAATAGGATTTTTCAGCTTAAAACCTTTGATTTCCTTGAAACGTTGTTCAACAGTTTATTATTTTTCTCGTCTGGGGGAGATAAAGAGTATATTCATCGTTTTCTTTAATTTCTCCTCGAAACTCTGTGTATCAACTATAAACAGCAAAGGTCTTCTGTAACATCCTTGAAGTTTTTTTTCGCAAAAATTTAATTCCGCAAACAGAATTTAATGGAACTATTTTATTGAGCAAAATTAGACCTTGTAAAAATCGTTAAACTCACTTTAAGTTGCTTAAAAAAAGGAATCAAATGAGATATCATTGAATCAAATAAGATAATAAGATACCATCAGGCCGAAAAATAATATTTTAAAAGTCAGCTTTTCATTTGGCCATAGCCTTATGTGCATTCTTTGTCCGAAATAAACTTTTCAAGACACTGAAAACAACATTAATACCGCTCATCTTACAAAACGTTTGGAGAAATAATCTCATATATTTAAAGAATTTATGAAAAATAAAATCAGTCCATCTGGCCGTTCTATCCGGCCGATTTCCTTAATTTTTTTTTAATGAGAGGTATTTAGATACAGATATGTCATCAATCATTGGAATTTACTCAACTCCCACCTTTAGGTTAGGTTAGGTGGTCTAGCGAGCTGCAAAAGGGCAGATACTCCTGCAGGAAACTCCTTAACAAGTCAAAGTCTTCAAGAGCGGACGAGCATTGGTTGGCCTACAAGCTGCAACTTAGGACCTACAAGAAGAAGATTAGAATGGCAAAATGTGATTCTTGGAAAAAATTCTGTGATAATATAGAAGACGTTTCCGAAGCATCCAGGTTGCGAAAGGTTCTGGCTTCTACCCCTCACACATTAGGTTATCTGAAAGATCCATTGGGGGTGTGGACTACCTCTAGTGGGGAATCACTTAGCCTGCTACTGGATACCCATTTTCCGGGCAACTCCCCTACGTCGCTTCAGGCGTCAGGATACTCAGACGCTAGTACGACGGATATTGCTTCGGAGATAGTCAACATACCAACACTGAACTGGGCGATTGGAAGCTTCAAACCTTACAAATCTCCAGGACCTGACAGTATCATTCCAGCTGAATTGCAGCACGTGTCGGACTACATTTCCCCTTGGCTATGTAGGCTTTTCACTCGCTGTATCAACTTAGCTTATATACCCCCGAAGTGGAGGGAGACGAGAGTGGTGTTCATTCCAAAAGCTGGAAAAAGTTCACACCCTGTCTCAAAAGACTTCAGACCAATAAGTCTATCATCGTTCTTATTGAAGACAATAGAGCGTATGATGGATTCTTACTTACGAAGAGTTATTGATCCTAAACTGCTGTCGGCGCGACAATACGCTTACTGCAAGGGAAGGTCAACAGCTCTTCGAGAGCTTGTTAGTACCATCAAGAAATCGCTCTCGGTAGGAGAATACACCATGACAGCCTTTCTGGATATAGAAGGGGCTTTTAACTGTCACACCGGACTCAATATTAGCGGCGGCACTATCTAGTCTAGGAGTGAACTCCGTGATCATCTCACTGATTGGAAATCTGCTTGCCAACAGGCGGATAATGTCTAAATTGGGAACGACTCTAATATCCCGATTCGTGAACAGTGGAACGCCACAAGGAGGTGTTTTGTCACCACTTCTGTGGAACTTAGCGATGAACTCAATGCTACTTTCGTTGGAGAGACAAGGCTGCAACGTGGTCACCTATGCTGATGACGTGGCCATAGCCGTAAATGGGAAGTTTCTATACGCACTTAGAGACATTCCACAGAGGGCTCTCACTATGCTATCTAGCTGGGCAAGTAGTTGCGGTCTGGGGGTAAATCCGACCAAAACGGAACTTGTTCTTTTCATGAGGAACTATAAGATACCTACCTTTGACCCTATTTCTCTTTACGGTGCTGATATCGCCTTCTCTGATGGAGCCGTGTACCTTGGCGTATTCCTGGACAGGAAGCTGAACTTCAGACGGAACTTGGAGGAAAGGGCGAAGAAGGCGACTATAGCTTTATACTCCTGCAAAAAGGCCATTGGTAAGCGGTGGGGCTTCAGCCCGAAAACTGCTTACTGGATCTACACAGCGGTGGTTCGCTGCTGTACGGGGTCATCGTCTGGTGGCCTGCTCTAGAGAAGGCCTCTAATAGCAACCTTCTTGCAAGGGTACAGAGAATGGCTTCAATGTGTATCACTGGTGCCCTTCGTACTACACCTACGGATGCCTTGAACATCCTCTTACACCTAATACCGTTGGACATATTAGGAAAGCGGTCGGCGGCCTCATCGGCCATTAGACTAAGAAGCACAATACAATGGCGTGGTCATAATTGTGGTCATGGAGTGATCCTGAATAACAGGCACTTACCATTGAACGTGGATTACACTAATCCGAGGAGTGTATTCGAACGACACTACAAAACTCTGATATACCGACCAGGGAATCCTGTTTAGGGAGGATTCCAGATAGCAGGCGTTTGATAAATTTCTATACTGACGGATCGAAATTGTGTGGTCAAGTTGGTTTCGGAGTCTATTCAAAGGAGCTTGGACTAAATCTGGCTCGCAGGTTGCCAGACCAATGCAGTGTTTATCAGGTAGAGGTACTGGCAATAAAGGAGGTTGCTGACTGGTTGGGTCGGAATATTCTGTCTACAACCGCAGTCAACACATCTACTCTGATAGTCAGGCCGCGGTAAAATCCTTTGAATCAATGTTCCTGAAAACAAGAACCACCCTTAGCTACCGCACGTCTTTAAATGAGATGGCCAAGCAGTTCGACATCAGACTCATATGGGTCCCAGGGCACAGGAATATACCGGGAAACTGTAAAGCTGACGAGTTGGCAAGACAGGGCACTACCTTACGGGTTCCAGCGGACTTGGAATGTGTTGGTATACCCCTGGAATCTTGCAAGCTGGAACTTCGGCTTCACACGGCCGGCATAACCGACAACAGATGGGCTAATGGATCAACGTGCAGGATCACGAGACAGATCTGGCCAGCTCTAAATCATAAGCGCACTAGCGCGCTACTATCACTCTCCCGTGTGGAGATTTCAACAGTAATTGCTGTTATCACTGGGCACTGCCTCATAGGGAGACATGCTGAACGCCTCAGGGTCTCGTCAAATGACTTCTGTCGTAGCTGCATGGATGTGGAGGAGGTGGAGAGCATAGAATACTTCCTTTGCTATTGCCCGGCGCTCTCCAGAACGAGACTTCGAACATTGGGACCGCCGTTTCTTCACGATCTCTCTAATCTCTCAAATGTGGACATTTCACATATCAGGGGCTTCATCAGGAGCTCAAACTTGTTCAACGGTGGGGACTGAGGGGAACACCTATTCGTCCCGTGGTATCACAATGGACGCCAGAGTCTAAGTGTGCTTTTCCTTTGGTTTAGCAGCCACTTTCAACCTAACCAACTCCCACCTTACTCAAGTTATACTTTTTTCACGATTTTTTCAATATTTTTCTTCACTCAAACCTCTTAACTAGAGTTCTTATTAACGTAGGCTGTTGACAAAAGTCTTAGTGGAACAAGCTCTTTCTTTTGAGCTATTGACTGCTTAAATTCATTTGGTTTGAGGAAAGTAATGCGTGGACAATCAAATTTACTTTTACTGTACGTTACCTTCTCTTGGCATATTTTGGCATTACTGTACGTTAACTTCTCTTGGCAAATTTTGTTATTATATTATAAAAATTAATATAATATTACATAACTCTGCGGAGCAGCAGGGGTCCTCTAGTGTCATTAAAATATCAGAATTTTTAAATCTGATATCCGATTTAATGATAATTTTGGGGTTTTATCAGATCGCAAAAACCCCTCGTCAAAATGATTTATGTAAATATTTGTGCTGAATAGACAATCTGCCTTTAAACATTCTAAATTGCAGGTAGTTCTCAGGTACCATTCATTACACATAATTTTCAATTCACTCTCGTTCATGTTCACACTACACCATAGAGACAAGCCAATAAAAACAATAACATTCTATAATGTTCCAAGCATATTGGCACTAATTGTGCGTAAATTGTTGTTACTGGTCGGTGTGGTAAAACTGTTCAGTGGTTTCAAAAAACTCTTTCAAAAGTTTTAGTTAAGTAAAAAACCCAATTGTCCATGACTAATGCACTGTCAAAGTTTAAAAAAAAGAAGAAACAACAAAATACAGCAACAGAGAAGACAAAACGACAACTTGTGCTGAGTTGAGAATATGACAACATGGAACTCTAACAACCCCAAAAAATTGTCTAACATTGGCAACAGTTTTTATTTTGTTAAATTTTACACAGTTATTGCCATGCTTGTCTGTCTGTCCGTCTGTCCATATTTTTATTTTTTTTTTTTAATTTAAAAAAAGTTTTTATGACAGACAAGCATTAGACGCCATTCCTACAAACAATCTTGTACATGTTAAAACTTAATACATTTTTTTAGTGGCTGGGCCTCTAGCAAAAGACCATATATGGAACGTTTTATTTCTAAGGTGCGTATTTCTTGTTACACATAGAAGAGAAGAAAAAAAACCCCAAAATCAAGTTCTCAAATTATCAGTTTAGTTTAAACGACCAAATGATGTCCTACATCATATAGGTGGGCTGCATGGGGAGGCATCTAAGCCTTTGAACACGGCATGGTAATCCATTATTAAATATGCGATTTATAGAATCTTTACCAGGTTCTGAGTAGAAAATCATTCCGTAGTTACAAGTAGGCGTATAATAGAACGGAAAGTGTCAAAAATATTCGCTACAAACATCAGCTTATACTCAAAAATTCTCTCTATTTTGTAGGGTACACAACAATTTTTTAATAAAATATTTAATCCGCTGTGTTCCACAATTAACAAGTTTTAAATTGTATTTCATTTTTATCGTTATTTGTCAGTTTCTTGTCTATTTATTGTAATTTTGTTTTTGATTAAATAGCGATATACAAATTTGCAAACAATTGTTTCTTTTTTTATCTTTTCAAAAATAAATGATTGAAATTTTTGTTGATTTTTTATTTCACTGTTAGAGAAATTTTTGAAAATTAATGGCGCCACGATTTCTTAATTAATCAATTGTAACAATTTTTTTTAAATTTTTAAAAAAATTTTTTGACCTTAAAAAAAATGTAATATCCAGTTTTTGACAGCAGCGTTAAAAAAGAAAGTCAGTAAATTGTACAAACAAATTTAGGCGATTGATTTGAGTATTTGAATTGAAAAGTTAAGAGGGATGGCCTAGGACAAAAACTGTTGCAATACTCAACATATTTACCATTAAAATGTGGGAAAATTTTAAAGTGCTACATAACGATAACATTTATCTCTTTGGAAACTATCTAGCCAAGACCTCAAATATAGCTTAAGTGACATACAGAATCTTGGATACACTCCACTTGTGTCTTAAACTCAATATTATAAAGAAAGTTGAACAAGATTACCATATTAATACAGCTGCCGATTTTCAAACTTTATATTCTAATATCATTTAAATTTAAAGTAGATTGTTCTTCTTTTTTTACCAGTATTTATTATAATTTTTAATTTAATGTTTGTTTTTTATAATAATAATGATGAAGTCCATATAGTAATATCCGTCTGTCTGTAATCACGTTCATTTGCAAAAGAAACCTTTTACCTGGGTTAACTTGGGTTAATATGGTTTATCATTATTTCGAGCAGGTTGTTATTTAAAATGGGTTAAATCGGGCATCATACTGCCAGGATAGGACCTATAATAGAAATTTAATGTACTTGTTGTAATTATTTAGTATTATTTTTATCAAATTTTTTACTCTTTCAAATATTTTATTTAAATCTATAATATTAATAGGCTAGGCGATTTCTTGTGGCCGATGTTTTGTTCTACTGTTTTATCCTGATTTTGACTAAAGATATGTTATTTGAAAGGTATTTCTTTATAGCAGTTTTCCAGATTTACAGATTTTTAAATTTTTTCCTTTATTTTGAGTAAATAGCATTTAAGGTTGCTATTAACATGTACATCAAATTATACATATGCCATGTGTGTTTTATTAAATTTGTTAATGTGTTTGTTAATGAGTTTGTTATCTTCATTCACAATAATAATAAACCAAAAAAAGTGTTTGTTTCTGGCTAAGTTGAAAAATAAAGCTGCTTAGAAATTGCACTCGAGTTTCGAGCGCTGGAATCTGCTAGTTTTTTTTATAAATAGCGCAATAAGTCCAGATATTTATGTTAACATAAATCCCAGGTGGGATTTAACACTCTTACTTGTTTATAGAACGAATTCACTTCTATCTGAAAAATTCCATTATTTTTCAATTATTAGGGAGGGGGTCTCAAGTCCTACTTATTGGATATAGAAAATAAGCTTAAACCAAATTTGAGTGGAATTTTTATTATTTTTTACCCGCAGATCTGCAAAGTTCATATCGGAGGCTATATTTATATTTATATCAAGGTTCAGAAAATACACACATGAAACACACAATGTTCTGTTCAAAAGCAGCCAACACATATCTTTATTTTCATATCAATTATATGCGTTTCTAAATTTTCTACGGTGCCCAATACAATCATGACTGTGTTCGTTTTAATATTTCGTTATTTACATGAACATTTTTGTATCACATACTTTTTGTTTCGATCACACATAAACCACACATATTGGAGTGTTGCTTTATTTGAAGTTCGTGTTCTGGTACGTTTACTGAAAAAAAAAAACAGAACATGTACAATAAACAGGTTCGAGTTCAGTTATATTTTAAGTCGTGTTCAGGCTCGTGTACTAAGAAAAAATAGAACATGTACAATAAACAGGTTCGAGTTCAGTTATATTTTAAATTCGTGTTCTGGCTCGTGTACTAAGAAAAAATAGAACATGTACGATAAACAGGTTCGAGTTCAGTTATATTTTAAATTCGTGTTCTGGTTCTTGTACTACGAAAAATTGAAACATCAATTCGCGATCTGATACACCCCGAAAAAAACGACAACAATTGTTTGAACCAATTTTATTAAAATTTTATTGACCTTTTTTTATGACTTACGTTGCAAACAAGTGTAACAACGAACAATTGTAACTTTTATGATGCTAAATAGTTTTTGCGTCTTAAGTATTTTATTACCATCTTTTATTAAAATAAAAACCAGTCAATAAAAACAATTGTAAATAATTTCAACGTAAATCAAAAAAATGGCCAATAAAATTTTAAAATATTTGACAATTGTAAACAATTTGCAACGTAAGTCATAAAAAAGGGTCAATAAAATTTTAATAAATTTGGTTGAAACAATTGTCGTCGTTTTTATCGGGGTGTATCAGATCGCGAATTGATGTTTCAATTTTTCGTAGTACAAGAACCAGAACACGAATTTAAAATATAACTGAACTCGAACCTGTTTATTGTACATGTTCTATTTTTTCTTAGTACACGAGCCAGAACACGACTTAAAATATAACTGAACTCGAACCTGTTTATTGTACATGTTCTGTTTTTTCTTAGTACACGAGCCTGAACACGACTTAAAATATAACTGAACTCGAACCTGTTTATTGTACATGTTCTGTTTTTTCTTAGTACACGAGCCACAACACGACTTAAAATATAACTGAACTCGAACCTGTTTATTGTACATGTTCTGTTTTTTTTCAGTACACGTACCAGAACACGAACTTCAAATAAAGCAACACTCCAATATGTGTGGTTTATGTGTGATCGAAACAAAAAGTATGTGATACAAAAATGTTCATGTAAATAACGAAATATTAAAACGAACACAGTCATGATTGTGTTGGGCACCGTAGAAAATTTAGAAAGAGGGTATGGAGTTTCCAGTAAGCTTTTTATTCTCAGCTTCAGATAGTTCAAACTCCATCGCAACTCGCTGACTTGTCACATTGGATGACATGATCGACCATGTTAAACGTCGAGTTCTATCTCGTCTTATTGTACTGCAATATTTTAGTTTTGGAATTCCTAATCGTGCTTACTTTTCCCTTAGTGCATTTGTCGCAAGTGTACACTGTTTTAAATTGCAAAATATTTTAGACACTTTTTCTAATAGACTTCTGATGTTGCAATTTCCCAAAACTCTAGCTGAATTGTGTTGGCAGCGCAAGTCTTATTTTCATTACAAATGATATTCTCTAATAAGATGATGGCATTTGTTCCATTATCAGTGCTATCGCTGCTACATGATATCCAATCGTTTACAAACTCGGCCATCTTAAGCTGGATATTTTCACCAGTGTGCTTCCCTGGAAGTGATGGTGTGTCCGTCATGCTCACATACGAGTCATTAGCCATGAATCAGATACGAGTCATTGACCTGAACTGAAGCTAACTGAAATAGGCAATTGATTGACTGCAATTATTGTCGCTAACGTGGTGTTTGTTTCTTACACTCTTTCAGGGGGACAACGCTGAATGACCATTGTTCACTATTGGACATTACAATAGCATGTTTTATCCTCAGGTGGTAGATAAGTTGTTGATTCTTCTTTGCATCTTATAGCAATGTTGCATAAATTGGATATAGCTTGATCGTCACCACTATTAATATGGTTCCATTCGCAGCTCTTCTGTGCCGTTTTATACTCCACTAGTAACTCAAGCAAAGAAAGTATTCAGACTGATGAACATATCGAAAATTCAAATTCTACCTAACAGGGCAACATTTTTAATTTATATGTCAGTACCTAACACAGTGGTCAACTCCAAGGACTTTAAGTCATTTAAGACTAATGACTGATATATCCAATCCAGTAAATAAAAACAGAGTACTCAAAAGTTTGATTTGTACTCGTATAATGATTTGTTCAACTTTCTAACAACAGCACAAACTTTATGTACCTCGTTGTGCAGTGGTGATGATTATCTCACATTTCGTTAGGTTCTTTAGAAAAAGGTACTTCTTATATCCCCCACACCATTATGAAGGTATAGTGGTAACTGAAATACAAGCGCCGCACAGTGGACCATATTTTGAGAAGGCGGCCAAAAATCATTTTTTTTTTTTTTGTTACTGATTTTAAAGTTATGTTATTCATTTGAAAGTAAATACCAGTTAACCTCGGGAGCCAAAAAATTGCGAATCTATCTCAACTATATCACAGCGAACAGGGTCTTCGAAAATGGGCTTTCTCAGTATTTTGCTAAAATTAAAAATTTCTTTGTAAATTTTTATTTTTGAATGATTGTAACTTTTTTGAAGTGAAATAAATTTTGTATAATTTTTTTTTAAAAATGTAAAATCACTGAGTCATTCCGAAATTTAAAAAAAAAATTTTTTTGAAAAAGATCCAAATTTTCCGAAAATCTCCTACTTAATAGAGTATAACTCCTGCCAGTCAAAAGCAATCAGAAAAAATCTTGCACTCTTCTATAGTCCGAACCCTCCCCTATACTCCTATACCCCATTATACACCCGCTAGTTTCCGCCCGTGTGCACCAGAACAATTTTTCTGACCCACGGTTAGATATTTTCTGCAAACTTTATGAATACTAAAGTTGTCCACTATGTGGTTAGGATATATTAAGTTTGAGGTGATGTTTCTAACTGCCAAAAATATTGGACCTTTATCCATCTTTTATTATACGGATCGACTCAAAAACACTTTCTGAGTCGATTAAATGATGTCCGTCCGTCCGTCTGAGTGTTATGAGTACAAAAGTTGGTCGTACCGGTGCACCGCGGTGTATTTTTTTGCGTGTCGGTAGAGTTGTCAGGAGTTGTTATCTATACATATATAAAATTGAATGTGTGTTTGTTTATTTGTTTATTTGTTTGTTTGTACCTTATAGGAGACCAAACCTCTGGACCGATCTTCCTGAGATTTTCACAGCATTTAACTGGGACTCTGGCATGATTAATAGGGTACTTTTTTTCTACCACGCCTACTTTAACGCCCACTTTTTTAAAATTATGTAATTGCTCCCATATCGTTTTTAACAGATTTACTTCAAATTGTATACATATTATACTCCAGGCGAGGTAGAAATAAACATTTCTTAGGCCACGCAACCTTTCACGCGCCTTTTCACGCCAAATTTTGTTTGAAAGTTTTAAACTTTTTGTTCTCTGTACAAATTTGTTCCTTCCAACAGATTTTTTTTATTTGGTAGTATATTGCTCTTAATACTGTTAACGTCGCCATGTAACTATGAACCACGCCCACTTCACCAACCCCTTTTTTTAATTCAGATACTTACTTATACCACTAACAATGTTTGCTATACAAAATACTTTTTTTGTAATATGTATTTACCTAAAGTTTTATACACGTTTTGTCTACAGGTAAGGTAGCCATACATTTTTTTATTACCAAATCCCCCTTTTTCTTCCCATTTTACCTTAAAATATAATTAATCTGCTTTAAATCTATATATATAAAAATGAATGTGTGTTTGTTTGTGCCTTATACGAGGCCAAACCCCTGAACCGATCTTCCTGAAATTTTCACAGCGTGTTACTGTGACTCTTGAAGGAATAATAAGGATACATAAATTTTTGATTGGACAAAGGGGCGGTGCCACGCCCATATAACCAAAAATTTGAAATCGTCATATCTCGGGAATTTTTTATCTACAGCGGTCATATTTGGTACATATGGTATTGGCATGAATAGAAATATATACCAGAAGAAAAGTGGGCGGGACCACGCCCCTTTTTAGAAAAATTAAAAACTGTAATATCTTCTAAACTACTGGAAGGATCGTCATGAAATTTTCCCAAAAGGATATTTTTGCGAAATAATAAGGCCTTAACTATATAAAGTTGTTAGTGGGCAAAGGGGCGTGGTACCACCCATATAACACAAAATTTAAAATCGTCATATCTCGGCCATTTTTTAAACTACGGCGATGATATTTGGTATATATCGTATTGAAATTAATAGAAATAGTACTACAAGAAAACTGGGCGGGACCACGCCCTTTTTAGAAAAATTAAAATCCATATTAACTTCTATTAAGCTCTTGACTATATAAAGTTGTTAGTGCAATAATTAATTCTAAATTAAATAAATAATATTTTGTTAATGTATAAATATTTTTTTTTTTATTTTATTTTACAACCATGAGGGGTAGCGAAGCACACCGGGTTCAGCTAGTATACTTATAAAAAAGGGTTGAGATATAATGCGCTTAATTGTTACAGGTACATTTACATAGGTATCTTTCAAAAACATTAATAGTCTGAATTAGAGTTATATAGTTTAAATACCTGACAAAATGGAAAGCAATTTAAATAACAGGTAAATGGTAAAAAAAAAAACTATTGCGATATAGCCCTTTAAGATATGAGCAGGTATGCTTCACCTTTTAAAAGGGGTTAGGGTGTGGGTTTTTTATGCTTCTAAAAGTGGTAATAAAAGATAAAAATTTTTATTTTATATAATTACAAGAAAGAGTATTTATAATAATGTTTCCACAATTATTATTCATTACAATTTGTGCAATGGCTAAGTACTGTTACAGAGATCTGGCAGATATTTATTTTCAACGAAATGATGTAGATGATGTAATTTTGCACATAGTGAGCAACGACTTCTTTAAGAATTGTAACCGAGCAGACATTGAAATACACAAAGGAAAAATTACTAATTTTGCATCGAATTTGAAAAGACGGTGCATTGAATGATGTCATAGCAAGAAAAAGATGTACAAACGTTACCAAGACTGGTTAATAAAGGAACTTATTTTTGAGAGTGCATCTACAACTGCCAACGAAAGTGGAAAAAAGGGTCGACCAGCAAAACCAATTGACGGATGTAGTGAGAGATCTCGAAGGCGCAAGCTAGAGAATATCAATCAAAGAATTATTAAGGATTAATTTTTGCACCAAATTCAACCAACCCAAAATAAAAAAAATAAAATTGAAATAATTGAAAAAATAGTAGAAGCGAGCCCAAGGCGCACAAAGAGGATTTTGAAAAGCATTCCTACTAGTAGTAGTCAACTAGTAGAACAATAGAAATTGACGTATGGAAAAATGAAATTCCTTCATCAACAAAGTATTGCAGACCAATAAAATTTGCATTCAAAAAGGAAACCAAAGATGTCATAACTGAAGAAGTTCAAAAAATAAAAGATCAAATTAAGGAACTTCAACCAGTAATATCTGAATTTGATGACCAAGACATTGAAGTACATTTTAAAATGTGTCTCACAATGATTGATGGAAAAGTTGCACAAGCTTTAACTGGAACAAAGTCAACGTCAAGCTGCATTATATGCCAAAAGACATCAAGTCAATTAAGCCAACCCCCACCAGAAGACGATAGTTTTAAGGGAGCCTACGAATTTGGAATGTCCCCTATTCATGCTAGAATACGTTTAATGGAGCATATTCTTAAATTTGGTTATGATTTGAAATTTGGTCCGTTATGCGAAACAGTGAGAAAAAACAAAGAAAATGTAGAAAAAAGAAAGCAAAAAAACAAATTCAACAAAAATATCTACAGCTAGGCCTCGTAATCGACCAACCAAAACAAGGGGAAGGAAACACAAATGATGGAAATGCTGCAAGGAGATTTTTTTCCGATCCGGAAACTGCAGCATCTATCACAGGTGTAGATCATGAATTAATAAGACGATTCAAAATCATGTTACAAGTTCTAGCATGCAGCAGAAAGATAAATGCAAAAAAATGTGGAGAGTACGCCAATAAAACAGCTATACTTTATAATGAAAAATACTCTTGGAGATATATGCCATCCACAGTTCATAAAATTTTGTACCATGGGGAACAAATAATTCAAAACAATATGCTACCAATAGGAGATCTATCTGAAGAAGCGCAAGAAAAACGGAACTTCAGATCCATATATGTCCAACATTCGTCAAAAATGGAAAACTACCTCTATTGAATTAGACGAAGAAGCTAAACAACTTTTAGAAGATGAAAATCAAGGCTATTTAGAAGATATTTTTACTAAAATTGGTTGATTTAAAGTACTTTTTCATTACACTAACAATAAGTTACCCTTTTTATACCCTATACCACTATGTGGTTTGGGTATAATGACTTTGTGCTGCTGTTTGTAACAACCAAAAATATTTGACCCAGACCCATCTTTGATTTAACAATGTCCGTCCGTCCGTCCGTCCGTCCGTCCGTCTGTGTGTCCATGTAAACCTTGTAACCAAACTGCAGGTCGCAAATATGAATATATTTGTTTGAAATTTGTTATATAAGCTTTTGTCGGCCATGGGATAAACGCTATTGAAATTGGTGGGAATCGGTCCATGTTCAGACCTAGCCCCCATACAAATTACCCATATGAAATCGACATAAATTGCAATAAGATCCAAATTGTCATATAGATCTTACTCAAATTGGGTTTGTATGCATTCATTACATCCATTAATGAGTAGTCCAAAAATGATCCCTTTGGCCCCATATAGAGCTGCTTCCCGATATTCACTTAAATCTATTAAAAAACAAAAATATTGCATTGATTCTTCTCAAATTTTGTTTGTATATGTTTTTGCAAAATACAAGAGACGTTACCAACCATGGTCAGGATCGGTCCATTTTTGGACCTAGTTCCCATATAGATATAGCAGCCGATATGAACTTTTTCATATCTGCAGCCAAAAAAAAATGATAAAAATCCCACTCAAATTTGGTTTTTGCTTATTTTCTATGTCCAGTTAGTTGGGCCTAAGAGATAGGGTTTCTAAACGCATGGTATAGGGTATCATATAGTCGGTCTAGACCGACTATAATTTTCTTATTTGTTTTTATATAGTTAAAAAATTTTCTTGATTTAAAAATTTATATATTTTGTAAATTTACAATAAAAATTGACATAGAAATATTTAAAAAGACAATAAAAAAAATTAACTAAAGCAAAATCATTCAAGTTTTTCATTGAAACTTCTCTATCTTGAACCAATATAAGGTAACTTTTACGTTCGCTGCTTAATAAATTATATTTTAACTCGGGATCTTTTAAAAAAAAAAAAACAACCTTTGGCCCTTGTGCACATTAGGACTAAAAAGTTTACGGGGGCCAAAGTTTGGCATTTTCTGAAAAAATTAACTTAAAAAATTGTTAAAAAGTATTAGTTGTAAAATTAACTGAAAAAATAAGACATTATATTAAAAAAAACCTTTTTTTACCTCTTAACACTTCACTTTTGTACTAAAATTCAACTACAAATGAAAATGTATTTTAAACCCTCCGTAAATTTTTTTAATTTTCGGTCGAGAATTACGTTTTATAGCAAAACTTAAAGTCTCACCTACCAAACAAAAAAAAACGCATATCAAAATTCCAATCCAATCAAAAGTTAAAGATTTTTGACCGCCTTCTCATCAAATGGTCCACTGTGCAGCGTTTTGTAGCGGTTTACAACCAGACATATCTCTGAAACTCAAGTTTGAATTTGTTGGAACATCCATTTCTTTTCAAAAAAGGCGATTACAATAAAAGGTGAGCATTCCAATTCCCACACATTTAAAAATAAATAGAAGAAACTAATTTTCTTTATAAACTCTTTCTTTTAACTCATACCTCTGTCTGTCTGTCTGTCTATCTGTCTGCAATGGGTAGTCACGGACAGTCACGCGTGGTCATGCACAGTCACAGAGTGATCTAAATGTCATTTATCCTCATCCGATCGATATAAAACTTGGTCCATTCACTTGCTGTGAAAAAAAGATTAACTTTGACTTAGTCACGCACAGTCACTTCCCCTCATCCGATCGATCTGAAACCTGGTCCATACACTTGCTGTGGAAAAAAGATTAACTTTGACTTAGTCATGCATAGTCACGCACTGTCACGCACAGTCACGGAGTGATCTAAATGTCATTTATCCTCATCCGAACGATCTGAAACTTGGTCGATATACTTCCTGTAAAGAAAGATCAACTTCGACATAGTCACGCATAGTCACGCACAGTCACAGAGTGATTTAAAACCCATTTTCCCTTATCCGACTTGCTGTGGAAAAAGATTAATTTTGACATAGTCACGCGCAGTCACGGAGAAATTCAAACCCCTCTTCCCCTCATCCGATGGATCTGAAACTTTGTCCATAGACTTGTTGTGGCCAAAGATTAATTTTAGGATAGTCACACACAGTCACGCACAGTCACGTAGATATTCAAAACTGATATGCATAAGGAAAGAAAGAGTTTTAATAAAAACTTTGTTTTTATCGGTTAGATTATTTTTTTTTTATTTCCCATAACCCCCAATTATAATTACTCCTAATCGAGTAATTATAATTAAATCTCTCTATAATACACTCATATTTTTAACACTATTATAACAAAAAGTGTATTTCTCAAAGTTGAAAATATGTTAAAATTTTGCCCGTTCCTAAATCAAATAATTAATATCGTCTCTTGCTATCCTACCATAGTTGTCTTAAGTGCTTGAAAGGTTATTGCATCAGCAAATTGGAAAATATGTCAAGGATAAGGATCTATTTTCAGGAGACAATCAGGCTTTTGTCATAAACACAGCTACATAACTGCACTTATTTATGTGTTTGAAAATGTTCGTGGGTATATTGATAATGGTAATATTGCATTTCTTGTGCTTTTAGATCACTCAAAGGCATACGATACTGTGAATCAATAATGAAATGCCTTCATAAAGCTAAAACATTTTTCATTTTTCTCCTACTGCAACTCGTGTTATATCGTCTTATTTAACAAATCGACAACAATATGTTTACGCTAATAATAAAGTGTTTACGATATATACATAAATGATTTGTCGAGGCAACTTTCGTGTTGTGAAGTTTATATGTATGCTGATGATGTGCAACTTTACGTTTGTAGTCATTTTGAACAATTAAATGACTGTGTTGCACACATAAATGTGGATCTTATACAAATTCATTTATGGGCTATGGCAAATGGGCTATGTCTCAATCCATCAAAGTCTAAATGCATCATTATTACCCGAAGATCTGTGCTTAACTGCTAGGTACATTTGAAGACAAATCAAGAACTCTACTAGTAAAATTTTAAAAGTAGTTAACTTATGTCAAATCGTTAGATTTCACGTTTCATATTAAATAACAAAAAAGTATTATCTTCACGTAACCATATAAAATCTTTTAGATTAAAATCACCCACACCTTTAACTACTTGGTGAATTGAATATAAATTTACAACATAATTAATATTATATAAATGTTTTTGATAAACATCCTTAGTACTTGTAGGAGGTCTATAAGAAACAATAAAAACAAGTAAGAAAATTATGGTCGGTCGATACCATACACGATTCGCTTAGAGAAAGGGTCTTAGGTCAAAGTAAGTGAATATAGAAAATAAGCATAAACTAAATTTGTTATTAATTGTTTTGTCCTGAGTTACGGAAAAGTTCATATCGGATGCTATATGTATATGGGGACTTGGTCTAAAAATGAACCGATAACGACCATATTTGATAAAGTCACTTATTTTTTTCCAAAACATATAAAGGGTCCGCCAAATAACTTTTTTTTTTTGAAAATGCTATAAAAAAAAACTACTGAATATTATCTCAAATTTCTTTTTTTATTTGAAAGTTCAATCCAATAATGGAAAATAATTTCATTCAAATGGCTGCCTCGGCTAACCATGCAGTAGTCTACACGATCGGTCCAATTTTTAAGCAAATTATCGATTGTGTGCAGCTGTATTTCACCAATGGCTTCACGAATATTGTCCTTTAAAGCGTCAATTGTCTCTGGCTCGTTGGCGTAACACTTATCTTTGAGGGCACCCCACAAATAATAGTCCAACGGTGTCAAATCGCAGCTCCGAGGTGGCCAAACGACATCAGCTCTGCGGCTGATAATGCGATCTTTAAAAACAGGGCGCAAAACATCGAGTGTAGCTTCGGCTGTGTGGCACGTAGCGCCGTCCTGTTGAAACCAAATGTTGCCGATATCCTCCTCTTCAATTTTTGTGAACAAAAATTCGTGCAACATGGCCCGATAACGATCGCCATTGACTGTAACGGCCACTCCTTGCTCATTTTCGAATAAAAATGGCCCAATTATGCCTCTGGACCAAAATCCGCACCAAACAGTGACTCGTTTTGGGTGTATCGGCTTTTCAATGTATGCGTGCGGGTCTTCTGTGCCCCAAATGCGACAATTTTGCTTGTTTACATACCCGCCAAGATCAGAATGAGCTTCATCTGAAAAGATGATTTTTTTTTTTTGGCAAAATCGGCATCTTCTGTAAGTCGATCGCAGGCCCACTTAGCGAAGCGAAAACGCATTGGATGGTCAGTTGGCTTCAACTGTTGAACTAATTGGACTTTGTATGGCGTCATACCAAGGTCTTTATGCAAAATTCGTCTCAATGATGCCTCCGAAATGTTCAATTCTTGAGAACGACGGTGAATTGATGTTGATGGCGCTTCACGCACACTTTCTGCCACAGCAGCAATATTCTCGGGTGTACGCACTGTTTTTGGCTTTTCACGCTTTGGTTTATCGATGAGGATGCCAGTTCCTTTCACTTTTTTCACAAGATAACGAACATACGGAGCTGACGGTGCTTCTCTTCTTCCAAAATCCGTACGCAATTTTCGCACACATTCTGCAACATTATCATGATTTTCAAAGCAATGTCGCAATATTTCCCAGCGTTGCTCAAGCGTATACACAATCATATTCGTTCAGCGGAAGGATAAAACTAATTATCTGTCAAATCAGACATGAGCTAAGTGTTACCATTCACGAAATAAGCACTAGTTGAAAAAAAAGACGTTAGATGGCGGACCCTTTACATGCCAAATTTTATATACAAAATAAAGTGAAGATCGGGAAGGAGCTTTATACGGGGGCTACGACTAAGAATTGTCCTGTAGGTTTTATTTTTATACTACTGATTAATCTATATGACAATTTGGATCTTATGGCATTTTTAGACCATCTGATATGGGTTATTTATGTTGGTACTAGGTCCTAACATGTACGAATTTTCACCAATTCCAACAGCGTGCATTCTATAACCCAAGCTAATATAATAAAGATTTAATGTGTGTTTGTCTGTTTGCTTGTAGGAAGTACGAATAGTCTTCGTAACAACTTATCGATTTTAAAAATGTTGGTCCCAAAATTTGGAGTGGGTCTTAAGGATGGATATAGGCTACAATTTTCTTCTGATATTTCTAGTAGTCGTGGCACCACTCTTACAAAGTAATTATTCAATATTATATATTTCAGACGGAGACAGGTTTGCAATTTGTCTGAGGTAATCTATTATTAATGTGAGAAGTCGGACAAAAAAATTGGTGGTATAGGACCAATGGGAGTGGCACCTACCGTACAAAGTAAATACAAAATTTCATATGTCTGGAGTACTGTAAAAGTGAGAGCCTTGGGACATTATGCGAGGCCCATGGTCGTAGCACCGCCCATACAAAGTAAATATATAATATCATACAACTGGTGTACTAAAGGGTTTTTCGACTGAGACGCTACAAAAGTAGAAGGACAGGGACAGCAAACGACGCCATATTTCTTGCTACTCTTTTGACATTTCTCTTCAGAAAGGTTTGCCATTTCATGATGGAAAGATATATGAGCCAACAACGAGTCGAAATTGTTAAAATTTACTACCGAAATTCGGAGTCAGTGGCCTCAACGTTAAGAGCGCTACGTCCAATTTATGGTCGTCATCATCGTCCTAGCAGATCAACAATTGAGCGTCTAGTGGAAAAATTTGAATCCACAGGCACAGCACAAAATGTGACCGTGCCAGTGAGACAAAGAAATGGCCGTAGTGTCGAGAATATTGCTGCCGCTGAGGCTTCAGTTGAAGAAAGCCCATATGTGTCTCTCACACGTCGTTCTCAAGCTTTGGGCATCTCTGTGACGTCGTTGTGGCGAATTTTGCGAAAAGATCTTGGCCCACATCCTTACAAGATCAAATTGACGCAAGAACTGAAGCCGCTTGACCACCAGAAGCGTCGTACGTTCGTGAATTGGGCTGAGCAACAACTTGAAAATGATTCGGATTTTCATCGAAAAATCATCTTCAGCGATGAGGCTCATTTCTGTATGAATGGCTTCGTCAATAAATAAAATATGCGTTATTGGTCAGACAGCAATCCACACTTACTCCATGAGTCATCATTGCATCCCGAAAAAATTACGGTTTGGTGCGGTTTATGGGCCGGCGGCATCATTGGGCCGTACTTCTTCTGTGATGATCAAGACCGGCACGTTACTGTGAATGGAAATCGCTACCGTTCAATGATAACCGAATATTTTTGGCCCCAATTGGATGGTATGGACTTGGAGGACATGTGGTTCCAACAGGACGGCACCACAAGCCACACAGCGAATGTCACAATCAATTTATTGGAAACTAAGTTTGGAGAACGTGTTATCTCACGAAATGGTCCAGTCGATTGGCCGCCTCGGTTGTGCGATTTGACGCCGTTGGACTATTTCCTGTGGGGCTACGTCAAATCTATGGTCTATGCCAACAAGCCAGCGACGATTGAAGAACTTCGTACGAATATCGAACGTGAAATTGCAGCAGTATCGGCCGATTTATGCTTGAAAACCGTCGAAAATTGAGTTCAGCGTCTGGACTTCTGCAAGCGTGCCCGTGGTGGCCATGGAAAAGAGGTCGATTTCCATACATAATGACATCGAACGTACTTTCACAGGAATAAAGAATTTCATTGATATCCAAAAGCGTTTTTGTTTTATTTAAAAAAACCTTTGTAGTGCTCTTATTGAAAAACCCTTTATAAAAGGAGATAGCCTCGACACCTTACACGAGTCCATCAGATATTAATGTGAGTAGTTCGATAAAAATTGGGCGGGATGGGATTAGTGGGCGTGGTACCTTATATACAAAAAATATGAAGTACTACGGAAGCGACAGTCTTGAAACTTTTGACAAGTGCATAAATTATCAATTATGGGCGGAATCGCCGAATTCAAAAACCCTAAAAATAAAAAATCGCCAAAACCGAAAGTCGAGAAAAATAAAAGTCGCCAGAAACAGAACTCTTCAAAATATAAGATGACGAAATCAAAAATCGCCAAAATTTAAAATCGCTAAAATGAAAAATATCCCCATGATATTGTAAATTCAATGTTAATGGTTAAGTGTTACCAGATTTAATTGTGAAAATGAGCAGCTATATGTATGTTCCTTGTTCCAGAATGGAAACGCCGAAAAATTTTTTAATTGTTGTACCGAATGAACATAAAAACTATTGTATATGAACTAAAATATGAACTAAATTAAATAAAATTTTTTAACTGCACAATACAAACTTCTTAGGAAAAAATTATTAAAAAATAAAACATGTCAATAAGCCTCGTTAAGTCGTAGCGAATCATGACAGGGCATACAAGTTGAAAATAAAACTAATGCGGATAACTATATAGAATTGTGAGTAGCTTCACTTCTAATTCCAATTCCATTTTGGGATTGGAACTCAATACATTTAGAAATTGAAAACTTATTTCTTGAAACTAAGCTCAACTGCTTATGATAATATGAGAAAAGCTATCAAAGGAATTGTCAGTGAAAGACTATATTTATCAATGAGTTTTTCCTGCCTGAAGACTGTCTTTTTTTTTTTTTTTGTTTAATCAAATGTCATGCTTTTGAAAATTATCTTCATCATGTTCAAATAGTACTTACAAACTGGAAATCTCGCGAGTTTCGAGTGAATGTGTGAATTCTTACAGCAATTTTTTAATTTTTCAGTAACCATACAACATTTCAAGGTTTTCTTTATGAATGAAAATCGGTATTTTATCTCCAGATAGCCAAATTGATTGTCTGAAAAGATTAATCATGCATGAAGTCAACTATTATTATTCATACAACATTATAGTGTTACTCGACAGACTCGTAGCGGTAATAGAATACACTCATTAAATCATGCAGTTGTGCATGTGAACTTTCGATTTTTATATTCAACAAAGTCCAACCTAAACAACTGGTCTTGCAAAATGCATATGACCAAATCTAGATAAACATGAAAATTCTGTGAAAACCAATTTTGAATATTGCAGTGATATATTTATATTTTTTCAATTACCTACATATGTACGTACATACAACTCGTTTATATTTATATGAAAGAAATAATGATTCATAATATTTATTGTAGGCATATGTACGAGTATATTTAGAGAAAAAAAAATATTTAAGATTTACCCCATGTCTGTGCTTACTAATGCACTTTTTGTCTATGGTGCCAAAATGTTTGCATCTTTCAGACGAGAGAACGCAGAGATAAAACGATTGTATTTAGTTAGAAGTGTTTTTTTCGGGGGAAAATTGTCAATACTTGGAAAGAGCTTTTTAAGTAAACACGTCATACTATGTTTAGTTTGTTTCAAACGGTGCAACTATACTATACTATATTGCCATTATTATTTTGGCCTTTAGCTTCAGATAATGTCGTCATTTTGTGGTCCCAAAAAAAGTGTGGTATCTTAATGTCGTCCACTCAGCATTGCTGGTTGGCGTGCATAAGTTTTTCATTTCGTTTGCCACTAATTGAAATAAAAATTTAGAACCATAAAAAGTGAATATGGAGTCATATAAATAAAGGTAATTTTTAAGATACGATATTTTCTCAAGAAAAGGTGCTTTTTATGAGAAGGAACTTTTTAAGATAAGGTACTTTTTAAGAAAAGGTACTTTTTAAAGAAAAGATAATTTTAAAAGAACATCTACTATTAATTTTAAGAAAATATACTTTTTTAAGTAATTGTACTTTTAAAAAAAAATGCCCTTTTTAAGAGAATGTATCTTTTATAGAAAAACCATTATTTATTTTTAGGGAAGGTACTTTTTAAGAAAATGTACTTTTATTTAATTTACTTTTTATGAAAAGGTACTTTTTTAAAAAAATTTACTTTTTACGAGAAGTTGATTTAAGAAACTCTACTTTTCCAAGAAAAGGTATTGTCTGTTCGTCTATCTATTTTGCGAGGGGAGGCCGAAAAGCCCTTTTAAAGAAATATAAAAATATTTTTTTAGTTTTCAATTTACGCGGAAGGTCTAATGCAGAGCAGCCGGAGATCACGATGATATAGTTATAGATATGTCATAGAACATGAAAAGGTAGCAAGAAACGGCCGCCTCTTCGTTCTTTCAAAATTTTTTACAAATAATCTATATAACTCTGTCATATCCGGTAACATATAAGTAAAGGCCAATTGTGCTTAAATCCTCATGTTTTTAAAAAAAGTATAAAATTTTAGGGGGCACATATAATTCTCGTAGTTTCTTTTTAATGACGACGTATTTTGGTCTTCGATATAACGGGTAGTTCGAGTTTTAACCGATTTTTCACGAGCGGACCTCTTATGTTCGTTGGTAGCAACCCTGTTGATAAAATATAGGCAACATGATAATTTTACCCTCCACACCAGTGTGCAGAGGGTATATGAGGGAGGTTAAAGGAACACCCGATCTGACGTATAGATGGCGGCAGTAGTTTGAAAAAATTACTTTGGTGAAAAAAGGCAACCTTATGACACATATGATTTAAGTTTCGAGGCGCCACGTCGCTTAGTTTTCTTTTTTTTTTTTTGAGCCATAAAAAGAAACGATTTCAGTAAATTTTTGTAAACATGGGAAAAAAATTGGTCACCGTTAAGCAATTTAATAGTTTCATTTCAATCTAAGCGAGCTAGATTCTACTCTGGGGGAGTCTTCTCCTTCCTTTACGAACACCGTTGTGTCAGCTGAAATTATAGGCATTTCGACCGAAAAATTCTAGATGAGAAAGCTGTCCACAAAATGGGTAGCACGTTTGCTCAAAATAGAACATAAACAGAGAAGTGAAGATGTTTCAGTAGAGTGTTTGGCGATGTTTCATCACACAAAAGCAGAGTTTTGCGTCGAATCATAACGATGGATGAGATATGGGTCCAACACTTGTCACCTAAGACAAAGAAAATCTCAAACAGTGGCCAGAAATTGTGTCCAAAGAAGGCGAAGACAGTTCCTTCTGTAGGCAGGGTTATGGCGTCTGTTCTTTGGGATGCGCATGAGATAATTTATATTGAAAAACAGTCAACGGCGAGTATTATATTAACTTATTGCAATGATGAAATAATGAAGAAAAATCGGACCGCATTTGGCGAATAAGAAAGTGTTGTTTCATCAAGAGAATGCACCATATCAGGCACTCACTATTGCGATAGCCAAAATCCATAAATTAAAGTTCGAATTGCTTCATTACGCACCTTATTCGTCAGATGCATTTTTTTTTCCATAATTTCGTCATAATAATACTCGGATTATTTTCTATTTTCAAGCTTGAGAAAATGGTTCGGTGGTTAAAGATTTGCCAAAAATGAAGAGACGGAGTCTGTGATTGATGGCTATTTTAAGGAACTATACAGCGTTTACTATAAATAGAGTATCGAAGCTATTCAATATCATTGGGGAGAGTGTATTGAGCCAAAAGGAGATTATGTTGAGAAATAAAGAACATTTTTTTACATTTGTGGTGTTTTGTTTGTAAGGTCGGGTTTTTCTGGGAGCGCCACCATAACTTTGTCATTCTGTTTGTGTTAATTGGAAAAAAAAGCTGCACCCCATTATTAGCTGGATCAATTATTTTACTCCATGGGCTCATCGCGATTCTGGTACTATGGGCCATAACAAGTATATTTGCCAAAGAACCATACCTTTAAAATCATTTCCCATATAAAATTATTTGGGGTTCCCATATACGACGTAAACTGATTTTTTCATCTAAATTTTGGAGTATTCAAAAATGACTTTAGAGTTATGGTTTCTTGGACAATCGCGATTAGCCCATAGAGATTTTTTCGGCCCCCTACAATTTGAACGGCTCTAATATATATATATAGTCTTGATTCTTATATTAGGCTGGGTTGATGTAACGATGTCCGTCTGTCCGACTGTGGAAATCACGATCACGCTCTCAGTAGGTTAGCTGGTCGTTAATTTTTAATGAAGCTGATTCATTGCTATTCTGAGCAGTTTGCTATTTAAAATCTGCAAAATCGTTCCAATAGTCCCCGAGATTTCAATGAAAATGTAAAAAAATCTCGAAAATCTAGGATTTCCCTTTGCTATTCTTGTTATTGATTTTATTCAAAATTTTGTTAAAAAAAAAACAAAATAAATAATAAATTTTTATAGATAATGATTAAAAAAGTAAAGCAATTTGCAATTTGCTTTATAAAAAGTAAAGCATTGTTTATATTATGATGAGTTTGAGACACAGGCGGAGGGTATCAGAAATCCGGCTCTGCCGAACTTAGCACTTTTGCTTGTTTTTGTATAAAAAATATTTTCACCAAATATTTTTTATATAAAAAAGTAATTAAACTTTGAAAATTTTATTCATCGCAATCTAAATTTTCAACTCCATTTTTTTGAAGTCTCAGAATTTTATATTTACCTTTTAAACAAATTTTATACCTTAAATTATAATTTCAACTCAAACATTTTTTAGCCTTAATATTTTTTCTACCTCAAAATGTATGTATTTTTTACCTAAAATATTTTTTATACTTTAAATAATAATTATTATAATTATTATTAAATTATTATATTATAATAATTATTTATTATTATTTATTTACTTATATTAATTACAAGGCAAAGTAAATTTGTATTCTAATTTGGGCCCAGGGATAAGCCGGGTGATAAAGGGGCGCTTATATAATAAATATTTTTTACCTCAAACCCTTTAAAAATTTTTTAAATCGTAGACATCATATCAAAAATTTATTTTCCTTTTCTAAACAATGTATTTTTCCTCAAAGAGGAATGTATCCCTTACATATCTCTAGATCCTAGTAATAAGATTTCAATACAGATGTAGGGTAATTAAGATTCAACATAGCTGAATTGAAAGCTCTTATTTATTAGTTTCTTTTTTTTTAGTTTTCCAACAATACATTTGAAAAACAATCATGTACTATGTAACATAAAAAATATTGGTCAAATATGAATAAAATAAAGGAAAAACCACACAGAGATTTGGAGACATACTCGCATGCAGAAAGATATAATAACTGATTTTTAAATATATACACTTGGTGGTAGCTGTTGTTGACATTTTCCTTCTTTATGTTGGCGTCACTTCTTTTACAATTTTTTTTTTAATTTATTTATGTTTGATCATGTGAAGGTCTTTTGCGTACAAGAATGAACAACATTTGGTACGGAAAGGCGAGTCTTTTTTTGTGTTTAGTTTTGTCACTTTTGACGGGGTTGGTCGAGTATAGTGAAATACTCATATACCAGGGCTGATTGCACACATTAGTGTGTGGACTTAAGATGTCTTTAGTTTCGATTCCCAGCTAAAGCAACAATTTATTAAAATCTAATTCATTTAATATACGGCATGATCACACTAGAGGGTGCAGCACCTCCCCATGATAGTGAGAGCTGTGATATTTACTTTCTATGAGGTCATAAGTTAGGTAAGTAGTCAAGAAATAAATGCGCGGGATGAAACGCGTGGGAATTTGTCATGCAAAATAAATATTAAATATCATACACATGATGAAAGCGAAAGTTTTCAAAATTTGTGAAGTTCCGTAAGTTATTAATGTCGCAGCTACTCACGACGGGGATTATAAGTTTCTGCTAAAAGCAGAGGCTTTGATTAAGATTAATATGTTATTTTATGTTTTTACCGAAAGCATTGATAGCAAGTAAACAATTATTGAAATAAAATTAAAATTTTAAAGTATGAAAAAATACCGATATCTATATTTTTTTTTTAAATTGTAAGTTATTAAAATTTTTTTGAACTTTTTGAAATATTTTTTTTTCATAAATTTTCTTTCATGTGAATTATTTGAGCCAGGCGGAAAAGTGATTTAGAATGAAAAATAGTCAGATGCCAACAAAAATGATTAAAGACATTAATAACATAGAAAATATTTAAGTAAAAACCATATATGAGAACCAGTTGCTTGCAGATATGTAATCTACATATACATATATAAAATTTATAAAATTGAATGTGTGTTTGTTTATTTGTTTGTTTGTACCTTACAGGAGACCAAACCTCTGGACCGATCTTCCTGAGATTTTCACAGCATTTAACTGGGAATCTGGCATGATTAAAAGGGTACTTTTTTTCTACCACGCCCACTTTTGCGCCCACTTTTTTAAAATTATGTAACAGATTTACTTCAAATTGTATACACATTATACACCAGGCGAGGTAGAAGTAAACATTTCTTACGCCACGCCCCCTTTCACGCCCCTTTTCACGCCAAATTTTGTTTGAAAGTTTTAAACTTTTTGTTCTCTGTACCAATTTGTTCCTTCCAACGAATTTTTTTATTTGGTAGTATAGTACTCTTAATACTGTTAACGTCGCCATACAACTATGAACCACGCCCACTTCACCGCCCCCTTTTTTTAATTCAGATACTTACTTATACCACTAACAATGTTTGCTATACAAAATACTTATTTCGTATTATGTATTTAGCTAAAGGTTTATACACTTTTTATCTACAGGTAAGGTAGCCATACATTTTTTTATTTCCAAATCCCCCTTCTTCGCCCCATTTTACCTTAAATTATAATTAATCTGCTTTCAATCTATATATATAAAAATGAATGTGTTTGTTTGTGCTTTATAGGAGGCCAAACCCCTCAACCTATTTTCCTGAAATTTTCACAGCGTGTTACTGTGACTCTGAAAGGAATAATAGGCTATATAAATTTTTGATTAGACAAAGGGGCGGTGCCACGCCCATATAACCCATATCATGTCATATCTCGGGAATATTTGACCTACAGCAGTCACATTTGGTACATATGATATTGGCATGAATAGAAATACAAACCCGAAGAAAAGTGGCCGGGACCACGCCCCTTTTTAGAAAAATAAAAAATCGTAATATCTTCTAAACTACTGGAAGGATCGTCATGAAATTTTCACAAAAGGATATTTTTGCGAAATACTTAACTATATAAAGTTGTTAGTGGGCAAAGGGGCGTGGTCCCGCCCATATAACTCAATATTTCAAATCGTCATATCTCGGCCATTTTTAACCTACGGCGATGATATTTGGTATATATCATATTGAAATTAATAGAAATAGTACTACAAAGAAACTGGACGTGACCACGCCCTTTTTAGAAAAATTAAAATCCATAATAACTTCTATTAAGCCCTTGACTATATAAAGTTGTTAGTGCAATAATTAATTCTAAATTAAATAAATAAATAAATAATAGGCTATATAAATTTTTGATTAGACAAAGGGGCGGTGCCACGCCCATATAACCCAAAACTTTAAATCGTCATATCTCGGGAATTTCTTGACCTACAGCAGTCACATTTGGTACATATGGTATTGGCATGAATAGGAATACACACCAGAAGAAAAGTGGCCGGGACCACGCCCCTTTTTAGAAAAATAAAAAATCGTAATATCTTCTAAACTACTGGAAGGATCGTCATGAAATTTACACAAAAGTATATTTTTGCGAAATACTAAGTCCTTAACTATATATAGTTGTTAGTGGACAAAGGGGCGAGGCCCCGCCCATATAACTCAATATTTGGCATGGATTTATTTGCTTAATAAAGTGTTTTCTTAAATAGGTATACATTCCATGCGAAAGTCGGCGGGCCACTTCCCTTTGTTTCCAATTTGTAAGAAGCCAGACCTGTACACCATTCTTCCTTAAACTTTCGCAGTGTGAAACTTTCACTCACTACACCCAATTTTTTATATTCGATTATTGATGTGCCAGACTTTCCACCACATGTGCTACAACTCAAAATTGGAGTGCCCATTATTTTACTGCGCAATATCGATCCACCACGGCTTTGCAATGGCACTCGACTTACAGTAAAAAAATGCTAAATAATTTAATAGAAGCAACCATTATAACAGGAAAATATAAAGGAACAGATATACTTTTGCCACGCATTCCAATGATCCCAACTGATTTACCATTCGACTTCAAACGATTACAGTTTCCTGTTCGATTAGCGTTTGCGATGACTGTTAGCAAAGCTCAAGGTCAATCTCTTCAAGTTTGCGGCTTAAATTTAGCAAATCCACGTTTCTCGCATGGACAGCTTTATGTTGCATGCTCACGTGTAGGGAAACCGACTTATATGTTTATGCTCCAGATGGACAAACTAAAAATATTGTACATTCTAAAACATTGCAATAATTAATTCTAAATTAAATAATTAATATTTTGTTAATGTATAAATATTTTTTTTTTTTTTTGTTTTATTTTATAACGATGACCGGTAGCGAAGTAAACCGGGTTCAGCTAGTGTTATATAAATAGAACTGCAAAATTCGATATTTTCGAGTGCGGCAATACTATCGATCGAATATATTGAAAAATTGTTTTTATACCCTGCTCCACTCTGTGGAATAGGGTATAATGAGTTTGTGCTGATGTTTATAACTACCAAAAATAATTGAGCTATACCGACCTTTTAGTATACCGATCGACTCCGAATCACTTTCTAATATATTTTATCGATGTCCGTACGTCCGTTTGTCTGTCCACGTAAACCTCGTAATCATACAACAGGCCGCATTTCTTAATATTTTTTTTATGAAATTTAACAATTAAGCCTTGATCAGCTCCAGAACAAACACTGTTAAAATTCTTGAACATCAGTTCAAGTTTAGATTTATCTCCCTTACAAATGTCCCCTTTGAATGAAGCTTAAATGACCCCCAAATCCAAAAAGACATATATATCTGGCTCAGGTTGGGTTATATTTGTTATAGTACAAATATGAACCGAATCGGACCATTTTTAGACATAGTCCCCATATAAATACCCTCCCGATATTCACATAGTTCTGCTTTAAAGCTTCAAAATAAAAAAGCAGTTTACTTAAGGTGTGTTTACACTATATGTATTTTCCATATGTAAATTCAGTTTTACGATCCATATGTAATTCCGTGTGTTTGTCAAAATTGGCGATTTGTATATGTAATTGCGGCTGACATAACCCCTGCTTGTTTGTTTTTATTTTTATACCCTATACCAGTATGTTTCTTGGGTATAATGACTTTGTGCTGCTTTTTGTAACTACCAAAAATATTTGACCTAGACCCATCTTTCATTATACCGATCGAATCAGAATCAGTTTCGGAATCACTTTCTGAGTCGATTTAGCGATGTCCGTCCGTCCGTCCGTTCGTCCGTCTGTGTGTGCATGTAACCCTATTTTGATGAAATTTGGTATGTAAGCTTTTATCGGCTATGGGATGAACGCTATTGAAATTGGTGAGAATCGGTCCATGTTCAGACCTAGCCCCCATACATATGACCCCTTTGAAATCGACATAAATTGCCATAAGATCCAAATTGTCATATAGATCTTACTCAAATTGGGTTTGTATGTATATATTACATCCATTAATTACTAGTCTAAAAATGACCCTGGGACAACTCTTAGTCATAGGCCCCATATAGAGCTGCTTCCCGATCTTCACTTAAATCTATCAAAAAACAAAAATATTGCACTGATTCTTCTCAAGTTTTGTTTGTATATATTTTTGCAAAATACAAGTGAATTTACCAAACACAATCAGGATCGTTCCATTTTTGGGCTTAGTCCCCATATATATATAGCATCCGATATGAACTTTTTCATATCTGAAGCCAAAAAAATTTATAAAAATCCCACTCAAATTTGGTTTATGCTTATTTTCTATTTCCAGTTAGTTGGGCTTATGAGATAGGGTCTCTAAACGCATGGTATAGGGTATCATTTAGTCGGTCTCGACCGACTATAATTTTTTTACTTGTTTAATTTATAAATTTACAAAATTAATTGTTAAAAATATAGTTAGTTATACACTTTAAATATTTTTAATTGTTATTCATTTTAAACAATTCATTTTTCTTTTAATACTTATTTTTTAATTTACTCTGTTGTTCTTTCGCCACAAGCAGTGTTGTATTTTCATATGTTTTGTCATGTCAAAATAGAACCTGTTCTAATTGAAAAATTTACATATGACTTACCACATGCTTTATACATAAACAATGTTTGAAAGGGTTCACACTATGTGTACAAATTGCATGTGCTAAAAACATAAAAAAAACACAAGAAAAACACATAGTGTGAACGCTGCTTTAGTTTCTTAAACAATCCAACTAAATCTGACTACTTTCGGACCAATTTTGGACATGGTTCCCATATATATAAATCATATCCGTTAAACGCTGAGACCTACCGCTACGCCATAATTATGCACCAATATCCTTCACATTTGATATTTGCTTATTTTCTGTACTTCTCACTAAACTTAGTGAGAACGGATCACCAAGTTTGAATCTGAAATCAATACCCGGTGCTTACTCATGGTGCAAGGTATCATATAGTCGATTCTTACCGACTATAATTTTCGTGGTTGTTTGTTGTTATTTGTTGTAATTTTTTATTAAAGTAAAGAAAATTTTATTTAAATTTAAATTAATAAAAGAACAAATAAGTAAAAAAAAACAAATCGAATAAAAAACAAGTAAGAAGTTATAGTTGGTTTAGAACGACTGTACGATACCCTATACCATGCGTTTAAAGGCCCTATCTCTTTGGTCCATTTATTTAGATATAGAAAATAAACATAAACTAAGTTTGAGTGGCAAGTTTTTTTGTCTTCGGATATGAAAAAGTTCATATAGGATGCTATATTTATATGGAGACTAAGTCGAAAAATGGTTCGATCCTGACTATATTTGGCATGGTCACTTATTTTTTGCAAAAATATATATAAACCAAATTCGAGAATTATTGATGTAAAAAGGAGTTTCCTTACGGGCTAATGATGGTGAAATTTGGTGTAAATAAAAATATCAATTCATTTTCATTTTTCACCCAACGTTTCGTCTGCTTTTTCAGACTTCTTCAGAAAAATTTTTGAGAAAAATTGGTGCAATATTTTTGGTTTTTACTAGATTTAAGTGAAGATCGGAAATCAGCTTCATATGGGGACTATGACTAAGGATTGTCCTATGGGGTTTATTTTGGGACTACTTATAAATGGATGTTATAAACATACACAAACCTAATTTGACCGAGATCGATATGACAATTTGGATCTTATGACAATTTACAGTCATGTGAAAAGGGACGCTTATATCAAAATAGTTAAAATCCCAATTCTGTTTTAATTTTCCAAAATTTATCAAACACATAATATAAATTGTCTGCTAGGATATCGATGTGGTAAAGAACCGTTATCAGAGCAAAAATATTTTGCATAGTTTCACAGTTGTAGATCATTTTGTGTAGTGAGTTCATTTTAGAGTGTGCTAAATAAAAGGGATGCGAATATTGAAGTGACTGTATATGTGAATTATTGGGTTTTGAAATATTTGCACTCCATTTCATAGGGGTCATTTGTATGGGGACTAGGTATGAAAATGAACCGATTTTCACCAATTTTAATAGAGTTCGTGCTATGGCCGATAGAAGCTCACATACCAAATTTCATCTGAATATTTTCACACTTGCGACCTGCAGTTTGATTACAAGGTTTACATGGACACACAGACGGATGGACGGAAGGACAGAAGTCTCTTGTGTTTAACATGAGTACCCGTCTCGTTGACATAACCTCACGGTGCTCTGAACACTGGATCGGAATATGCGCCGACCACCGCCCCATTGTGTAGTGAAACTACACTCCGGTACCAATTCAAGATTTGTGCATTTGGGCAACAAATCCCACTCCTTGGTGGGGAGTCGAGGCCTACCTTACATACCTCTACTGTTCTAGGGTTACAGCACCCGGTTGAATGCAACTCTACATCCAGCTATGCTCTCCCCGCGATTTGGGTATAAACCACAGCCACCACGATACTCCCCAAGGTGCCACACCCGCAAGTCAGCTGGAATCAATGATTCCAGGGCCATCTGACTTCCCGTGGTACCAGATATATATACATAAATATATAGCCTCCGGTCAGACTTCGTAGCAAAGCTACTACCATTATGGCTCCAAACAGCTATCGACTGGTGGCCATTCGAAGGCCTCAGTCCCACACCCATACACCCACCCTGTGGGTGAGTGTATAGGTACACAACTAAGGCCTCCTAGAAGATCTTGGGTACACACGCATGCGTACATCCTGTGGATGTAAGCACGCTTGTGCGATCAAACCCTTCTTAAACGTCTTCTTTTGAAGACTTCACACGCAAACTCATTCATACAACGCATTCTCTCATCATTCACAATCTCACACCATTGACATCGCAACCATCGTCCGTCAATACGACACCCAGAGAATCCAGGTCCCGTATGTCCAAGTAATATGCACAAAACGTGAAACCAGTCCTCGGTAAAAGGTCCACAGTCACACTCAGACGTATTTGCCAAGGCTCTTTTATGCAAAAATGCGTTAAAAGACCCGTGGACCGTAAGCAAAAATCTGGACGTTTCGCCACGAACGTCACATCGCGAATGAAGGAGTAACCCGTCCATTGTCACTACTGTTCCATCTATCTTGCCATCTGGAGACAACACACTCCTTTAAGAGCACCTTGCACTCCGTCCAGCTCCTACCAATAACGTCATCGTTAGTCACCCAATCGTCCTGCAACATTGGCTGTCCTCTCTTGATCCTATAGGCAATACTTCTACGTATCACCTTCAAGTCAAGAGGGGCTACACCTACCAACATCTGTAAGGCCTCCGTGGAGACCGTACGACAACATGGCACACAAGCGAGCAAGACTACCCGTTGACACGACATGATTTTCAGTTTTCCTCTGGCAGTCGTAACCACGCTGGATCACACCGAGGACCAGGCAACAAACAGTCCATGGTAAATGGTCCGCATAGAACGCCTGCTGAGGCCCCAGTCATTCCTAAGAATGCGCCGGATACATCCCACCAGACCAGTCAATTTCGCCTTGACACACTCGAGATGAACCAAGAAGTTCATACGCTCACTCATTGTTATCCCCAAATACTTGACCTCAGTCGCATACTTAAGGCTAACGCCATTGGCCCTAACAGTTGGAGGTCGATTTAACGATAACCTGCCTTTCAGCAACATCATCACAGTTTTGTCCATTGCTACATTTACTCCTACTTGTGTACTCCAATCGCAGACAATCTGCATGGCTTCCTCCCCCCTTCTCTCCAGCTCAGCAAGTCATCCGCATATGCGCACACAATGTATGCAACCATCAGCCTCCGCAAAAGAGGATCCATCATTAGATTCCAAATAAATGGTCTGCAGATGGATCCCTGCGGACAACCTCTGACCACCTCAATGCACACGGACTCGTTCACACCAGCGACTCAGGCCCGCCTGCCAGAGAAGTAGCTTTTCCATAACTCCAACTCTTGGCAGCCGATCTTGCGTAGCCTCGCTAGACCGCCTTCCCATAACAAGAAGTCGAACGCACCCTTAAAGATTCAATAAAAATTCCCAGGACATATCCTGCCTCTGTCCTGTCCACACACGTTTTAACGTGATGCCAGGCGTGATCTACAATCCTACCACTTTTAAAGCCAAATTGCCACTCGCATGTGTCCTGGTCGATCCTCTCCTGAAGCCTTTTCACCATAATCCTTTCCAATACTTTTCCAAGCACCGGAAGCAGACTGATGCCCCTATAGGAGCGAGGATTGCTCCTGATGCTATCGGTTGACTTAAGCAAAACAACGACACGGACTATCCTCCACGGATGTGGAAATTACCCTTCTGATACACACTTTTCATAGATTGCCAACAAGTACTCAGGAATGGCCTTTCAGATGCTTTTACACATCTCTCCGGTCATTCCATCCATACCTGGAGACTTTCTACTCGGCGCCTGACAAATGCTTAACTCTAACTCAGTTCTGTCCAACGGAGGAGGGGGATCCACCCCCTGAAAAGGAAGATAGATAGGACCCTCCACCCTTGGAAAGAACTCGCCCAGCAGAACGCGTATGCATGCCCCCCATGATGGCAATATTTTATTACCAACACGTAGGCCAGATACATCGGTCCGCTGGCCCCTACCTCTACAGAGCTAATAGACTCTACCCCATTGGTCGTCCCTGTTGTCCCGTATGTCTGCTCTCCAGTCATCCTCCTTCACTTTCACGATACGGTCCTTATACGCACGTAGCTGTGTTGCGTAGTTCGTCGCACGCAGTAGCACATCATCTGCATTGGTCCGCCTGGCGCTCTGGAATCGCTTCCTGAGCTGCCGGACGGCCCTCCGCATTTCTGTCAACTCACGCGTCCAGACGGACATCACTATATCGACTCAGAAAGTGATATTCTGATCATGGAAATTAAAGCATATTTTATAAAAAAAAATACTCCTGCTGGATAATGGACGATGAAGCGTATGTACTGAAACATTTTTCGCATCTTCGGGTAAAAATTTTTATGTTGCTAATGCTCAGGAAAATGCCAAAGATAAGCTTAGAGTCCAAAAGCAGACGAATTCACAATGGGCTCTATACACACCGAAAATTATATTGAGAAGTATTTGCAAAATAGACTCCTCCCTTTCACAAGCCAACACAATGTGTCCACATATTTTTTGCCCGATTTGTCATCCTGTCACTACGGTAAGAAAGCTCTTGCGTAGTACAAGAACAACGACGTGTTTTTTTTTTACCAAAGGAGGCAAATCTTCCAAACTGTCTGGACCTTAGGCCAGTGAAGTTTGACTTTACCTACTATCAAATCCCTAAAAGAAGGATTTGCGAAAAACGTCCATAAGTTCATAAATAATGATTAGAATCATAAAAATTAATTTCATTTAAATAAAAAAAAAATAGAAACTCTAAGTTTAATGGCCTCCTTATTATTAAATTTTTTGTATGTTACGATTTTTTCGATCCCAATCCTTAATTGAATAACTAGTTATGTTTAAGGGAACCGGGGCTAAGTGATACGGTTTTCTGAACATTTTAAAATATTATAAGACATTTGTAGAACATCTGTAGAACTCTAGGGTTTAATTCTCCCAAGAGCAAGTGTTTGTTGTATTAGTTAGGACAAATCTGATTATTTGCTAACTAAGTTTTACCTTCGTTTCTAATGACATCAATAACCACATTTGTCAAAGTCAAATGTTAACTAAATATATATTTTCCCAGCGTTTTTTGCATTAAATCGCGTGTACTTGACTTCAATAGTGCAAAAGTGCTTTTGTCTTAGCAAGAAAACAAAAAAATATATTCAAACATTGTCATTTTGCAGACATTGATCTTAAATAAATTTTTACAAGTTATGACATCAACAACAACAACATCAACAACTATGAATATGTTGATATATTGTTAAAACAAAAAAAAAAAAAACATCCTAAATATTTTGGTAACAATAATCTTGTTAGCTAAGGAACTAAAATATCTGGTCAAACTGGTTTCACCATCTGATGAAATAATTTCGCAAAAATTATTCATTAGTCATACACCAGTTTTCAATCGTTATTTTTCATAGGAATTGCATTAAAATATCGAAATTACCTGGCATGCAAATGTTAGATATCGTACGTGTAAATCAAATTCATTTTACAATACAGTTTTTTATTCGTATCGTGCCAATCATTTTGTTTACGGTGAAATATTGACAAATTTTTATGGTGCAAAATTTAAACTCAAAAATTTACTCTTATTGCAAATACACACAATTAAAAAAGCCACAACAGCCACAGCAACAACAAGAACAGCAAAAATTATGTAATTAGAAAACTTGTTGTTGCTGTGTCTGATCAATTGTTTTTAACAAATTGTGTCTGTTCATTTCATCTAAAATTCTTGTTTTAAATATTTTACATCATATTGCGCCTGTGATGTCATTCTAGCATTCTCGTTCAGACAGACGGACATGTATGTATGTTCATTTAGAATTTTATATTCTTCATACTTGATTTATATAGAATTTTTTTTTTTAATTTTTATTATGGTATGATTTCATCAAAAAATATTTTACTTAACTTTTTCAACGAAAATCGACTTAGTATTTAATTGAAAATAAATATTTAAATATAATACGAGTATATACACTTAAATACTATATAAATATAACTAATGAAATATAAAAATAATATTTAAACTCGTATTTATTTTCCCAGATTGAATATTTAACTAATCGACACCAGGATTGGTATAACAGCCAAAGGCTGTTATTCAAGTTTTAAAATGTAAACCTTATCCTGAGATCTTCTGATTACGATAACTAGATTTTTGGGAGGTTATACATTTATTTTTAGCGTGAACTACGAATAATTTTGTGATTAACAATCGAAATGGCAAGTTATTATAATTAAATCGCTTTTTACCAATAGCGTTAGCTCTATGGCTGATAAAAGCTTATATACCAAATTTCATCAAAATATTCACATACTTGCGACCAGTGTTCGCCAGTTCAGAATTATCAAAGGGTATTTTCACCCCCTCCTAAAATTTTAAGGGGTATTTTCATAAACTAAAGGGTATTTTTTAAAACTACAGCAAAATTAATTTTTTGACTAAATTAATTACTACTCGTATTTATGTTTAAACATGACAAAGTGATATTTATATATGTATGTATATACATTTAACAGTGATATGCGTTAATAAGACAGAAGTCGTACGGGTTTTACGTGTGTGCCTGTCTTGTCGACTTAACCACACGGTGGTCTTATCACTTGGATATATATATTAAGCGTAGGCACGCCATAAGACGGTTACAAGCTGGAGTGATGTGTTCGGCATCACTCCACACTTTGTTATTGTGTCGGGCCTATCTAAAACCCTTTTGCTTTAGAGGTAGCAATACCTGGATGAATGCAGCTCCACATCGATCTGTGATCTGCCCGCTATATGGGCACCACAGCCACTGCGAAACTCTCCGAGGGGCCGTTCCCAATGAGATCGTATTAAAGATTCCTCACAGACCTCTGCTTTGACCTTGCTTACCATGACACAGTTTTCTGATCCATTTTCACGCACTCTCGTATCGTCAAAAGACTTCTACTCATGCTACATCCGACCTTCTTACATCCCATTCATCTTGCGACTCATCTTCTACTCATGCCACCCACACAACGCATATACCAGCTTTCCCAAACAACGCATATACCAGGTCTTTCACTCCACAACCACCCCTACTAGTCACACACAGCGATGTCCTCTGCACGTCAGATTCGAAAGCCTCTAGTGCCACGTTCGTAATGTGGTCCACCAATACCATCAGTTCAACTTGGATCTCACATATATTAAGGGGTGTGACAACCTTTTCATCTGGTTGGATGTTTCACGATCCACCAGTCCACCATCAGATCCCTGTGTTATAGTTCGCTTGGTCTCCGCGAGAAGTCGAAGAGTCCTCTTCCTAGGGCTATTCGATCTCCCCGCAGTACCAAATTTAGTGCCTTTTGGTGAGGCTTCGCTACCAATTGGCCAAATTTAGTAACTACCAGTTACCCCCGAACGGGACTGCAGACATTTCCCTTCCTTAACCTTTAGCGGCTAGGAATAATCACCAGAATTAACTGGCTTTGCCTAGCGTTGCCCAGGAGCACCACTTGGAGGTAGGTTATAGGCCTTTGTATCACGTCTCTGGCAAGCCAGTTCCTGATGAGTACAACTTTTTATATATGTCTATACATTTAACAGTGATATGCATTAATAAGACAGTGATACATTTACTTCTTGTTTCCATTTTTTTACAGCAGTAGCGCAATCCATATCACATTGAACAACACTATTTTCTTTACTCAAATAAAAATCGGGGCCCTCGCAAGAAACCCTTGAAAGGGTTTCCACATGTTTATCACAAAGTCTGGCTCGCTTATCACTCTTTATGCGGTTTTGGCATGAAAATCCTCTTTCGCAAGTTGCAGTAGAGACTGGTAAAGTTAAAGCAACCATTAACAATTTCATGTACTCTGGATACATGCACTCCTCATCCTCAACATATCCCGGCTAATTTGACTTGCAAATCAACTTTCAAAATTTTTGCATGTCCATTTTGGCCTTGTATTTTTCTAACATAAATTTTACTTCGTACCATTCATCGTGCAACTTATCCTGTTGAGGAAGAGCGCTACCATATATAGGATATAGTTCTTTATTGCAATATATTTTCATCAAAATAACCATGACTGCATCAACAGATATATTTGATGGAGGAGCAGACGGGTTTAACACCAAGTCGAAATTTAAAAATGTTTCCATGGTGTCATCGTCAAACCGTTTATGGAGGTTATTTACCAGTGTGCATAAAAAAAAGTCTTTTACTTTCTGGAAACTATTTTGCGATAGGTTATTGGAAGAAATTTTTATGTCTCTGTAGTAACCATGCTTTTCTTTCATCTCATTCCAAAATGCTGTTAAATATTTTCCAGGCTCTTTGCCCATTTTCTCTAAACGACTTTTTGTCACTTGTAATCCATCAACCAAAAGGCTAAAACTTAGGTTATTTGCTTGAAAACACATGGAAAGTCGATCAATAAGCTGTAAGATGTCCCTAAATAAACATATTGTGCTTATAAAGTCATAAGCTTGAATTGCTTTTAGCAATCCAGAAGCTTTAGGTTCTGAAGTAGCAGCTTCTTTTGTGAACACTAAAACTAGTCTGTCATAACTTTCATGAATTGCTTCAACAGCTTTGCCCAACGACAGCCAACGTATACTATGCTGGTACTTCAGTGTCAGCTGCTTCTGTTGGAGAATGGCCTGCATTTACTTCAGCTTACCATGATGCTTGCAAGATGAATTGAAGAATGTATGAAGGCTGTTGATTGTAGATTGCACCTTGCTTATCTGGGGCACTTCTTCGGCAGCTTGACTCACTGCAAGAGCCAGCTTGTGTGCAATGCAGTGGACGTGTATCAATAATGGCGTTACATTTTTCAGCTGAACACCAACTCCAGTTTTAGACCCCATCATCGCTGCTGCGCCATCTGTTGCCAAACCCATAACTTTAGTTATAGGAATACGGTTTTTCTCCAAAAACTTCAGTAAAGTTTTCGTAATATTATCAGCATCGCAGAGAATCCCTTCCATTGACAAGCTGGCCCAAAATCGTACTTGTTGTCGGCAGTCCTTTATATATTTGACATAAATAATTAATTTCATTGTCACAGTAATATCAGTACTTTCATCAATCAAAATGGACATTACTGGGCATTTCTGTAGACCCTCCGATAGCTGGTCATGAGCTTGTCCGATAGAGCTGATTCAACTTGAGTAACTTTCCTATGATGCATATTCACATATTCAGGATTTAATTTCACCCCATTAGCAATTTGTAACATCATCAATGGTTTAAACTTGCGTTGAGCGATTTCTTCCTTGCTTATCATGTAGACAGTTCTAAATAAAATCATTTCTGATTCGGAAACTTGATTAGTCATTTTTTCTATAGTGTTTGTTAACTGAGCAGCTTGACGAGGAGCTTTATGTTTATCTGAACTTTCGTGTCTAACAAAATTCAAGCGCTGGAAGTTGGCAGTACCTCTGGCAGCCATAATGCCTTGAAGCTGGCATTTCTTACAAGTTTTACAGAAAGCTTTACCAACTTGTTCAGTATAAATTATCCACTGGAAATCCCTTAACCATTTGGCCAATAACTTAGAATGTTTCGCCATTGTATTGGATGACAGAGTTGAAATACTGCTGGAAGTTGCTTGTGTCGTAATACTGCTGGAAGATGCCGGAGAGCTTGTACTGGGTGCAAAAATCGGAGTACTGACCGAAGTGATAGAGTTAAAATCATTATCCAGAACTTCCAACTCCATTCTGGCTTTTTTTCGATGTATGCCAACATTTGAAGGGCTACTTGCTCATTTATGTTTTTTGGAAAAGTAACTTTTCAAACTTCTTTGTTTCGAAGACATTTTTTGGTTTTGTCCGCTTATCAACTAATTGTTGTTATATCAAAAGATGTTCTAAAAGCGCTCTCAATTTTCTGCTAAAATATTGCCATATTTGATAAATATGTAGAATTAAAGCTTTTCACTTGTTAAAAGGGATTCCCACTATTAGAATTTATAGTAACACCAAAAATCATACGTACATATGTATATGTAAAACCTTTTAAAGATCATGCAATATTAACAAAATTAGTGATGCCAAGTTTTGAAAGAACAAAATCACAAGTGGCATAGTAATTTTAAACTATGTATATTATGTTAAAAAAAAATATTAATATATAAACTGAATTCTGGGAAATTATTTTCAGACTTTTCGGTTTGATTTCTTTTTCAAATTCGTAGAAGCGAAGAAAAACACTTCTATACATTTAATGCATACATTATTGTTTATGCTATCAAGTCAACCTGTAAAGTCATTATGAATATTAGTTCATATTAGGGATGCCAAACGGAAAAACCAACATGCCGAAAATTTAAAATAACATTTTGTTATTTCTAATTTTGAGATGAAATAACTATTTACTTTTCTCTTTTAATATTTTGAAAGAATCCAATTATTCACTTTTTAAAAAATTTTATATCACATAAAATTGACATAGCAGATGAAGTTTTAGTAGCAAACTTTCATTACACAAAATTCCAATTTTTCGAACTGATATTTCCTTAATTCCAAATGGAAATTTTTAACTTTAATTTAGTTATATTTGCAAAAGGAGCAATTTTGTATTTTTATGAATTGTAATGATTTAGTAATTATAAACAATTTTTAAAAATTATATTTCATCGCAATCAAATATTTTGTAGGTAAAGCGGAATAAAAATTTTATAAAACTATGATGAACTCTTTTGTTAGCAAAAACTCATTGATTCTTCTTTACTTTTTATACCCTATACAACTATGTGGTTTGGGTATAATGACTTTGTGCTGCTGTTTGTAACAACCAAAAATATTTGACCTAGACCCATCTTTAATTATACCGATCGAATCAGAATCACTTTCTGAGTTGATTCAACAATGTCCGTCCGTCCGTCCGTCCGTCCGTCCGTCCGTCCGTCCGTCTGTGTGTCCATGTAAACCTTGTAATCAAACTGCAGGTCGCAAATATGAATATATTTTGATGAAATTTGGTATATAAGCTTTTATCGGCCATGGGATGAACGCTATTGAAATTGGTGAGAATCGGTCCATGTTCAGACCTAGCCCCCATACAAATTACCCATATGAAATCGACATAAATTGCCATAAGATCCAAATTGTCATATAGATCTTACTCAAATTGGGTTTGTATGCGTTCATTACATCCACTAATGAGTAGTCCAAAAATGATCCCTTCAGTTAAATCTATTAAAAAACAAAAATATTGCACTGATTCTCCTCAAATTTTGTTTGTACATATTTTTGCAAAATACAAGAGACTTTACCAAACATGATCAGGATCGGTCCATTTTTGGACCTAGTCCCTTTACAGATATAGCATCCGATATGAACTTTTTCATATCTGCAGCCAAAAAAATTAATAAAAATCGCACTCAAATTTGGTTTATGCTTATTTTCTATATCGAAGTAGTTGGACCGAAAGATAGGGTCTCTAAACCATGGTATAGGGTATCATATAGTCGGTCTAGACCGACTATAATTTTCTTACTTGTTTAAATTTAACCATGATGTGCCGATGCGTGAAAATTCACGCATGATGGTAATTCTGAGGGTGAAATAGATTTTCAATACGTGTTCACGCATATTTCACGCATTTTGGCGAACCCTGCTTGCGACCTATAATTTGATTACAAAGTTTACATGGACACACAAACGGACAGACAGACAGACAGACCGCTAACTCGAATCAGAAAATGACTTTAAATCGATCGAATTGATAAAGGGTGTTTTTTTTATGTGTAAACATCTATACGTTCAGGGGGGTAAAAATCTATTTCACAATAAAATCACAAAAACAGAGTAAGACAAAAACGGTGTGAGTTACGATTGTATTGGTGAAAAGATTAGGAAGTGTTCGGAGATAAAATGAAGGCACGATTTTATTAGAAAGTGTTTGGAGATAAAATGAGGAAGAGAATAGCGTTATAAAAACGTTTTGAAAAATTAAAATTGCAAAATAAAAAATGAAAAATGAAAAATGAGAAATCAAAAACGAAAAATTAAAAATTAGCCAGTTGAAATAAATGTTTTTATATCAGCAAAGCCCCTGCAGTTGTTTGTTATAAGTGATACATAGATGTCGCTTTCTGCTTGATTTTTAAAATGTGCCAAAAAAAATTCAAAATAAGTAGAACTGATTTAAAAATGAGTTTACTCGAAAAATTACCTTTTTTTAAAAAAAAGTAACTTTTCTTAAAAAATTACTTTTTCTTAAAAATTTATATTTTCTTGAAAACTTACCTTTCACAGAAAAATTTCCTTTAAAAAATTCTTATTGTTCAAAAGTAAATTTTCTCAAAAAAGTAACTTTTCTTAAAAAAGTCCCTAATTTTAAAAAGTACATTTTTTAAAAAGTACCTTTTTTTAAAAGTACCTTTTCTTAAAAAAGTACCTTTTCCTAAAAATTACGTTTTCTTAAAAAGTCCTTTTTAAGAAAAAGTAGTAAAAAGTACGTTTTCTTAAAAAGTCCTTTTAATAAAAAGTACATTTTCTTAAAAACTATCCTTTTATTAGAAAAGTACCTTTCCTAAAAAAGATACTATAACAGTACTTAGTAAAATAGTATTATGAGAATAGCAAAAAAATCTCACGGCTGAGCTATTAATTAGACTGTAATTAATCAGGCTTCTTTGTAGCTCACCAGAATATATTTTAAATGTTAGAAATGCCAACTTGTTTCCATATGAATTTTAATATATATTCTACAGCGATGTGTAATCACTTCCTCGACAAGTCGAACTTAAAGTTTTATGCAAAAACTAGTTAAATTTTCATATAAATTAGCAAATGGAATACATTTTAAAGTAAATCCCAATAAGATTGATTACATGTTTCTAAACACTAGATTTACCGAATACAGTCGATATGTGATAATTCTCAAAAAAAGATGTTTATTGAAAAGTTTTTTTTTTTCGAATGGCTTTAAAAATTATTTTTTTTTTCAAATACTAAAAAAACAAATATCATATAAACAGATGACGTTTCTTAATGTTATTGCCTGAACAAGCATATATTTGCATCAATTTCCAGATGAATATACATACATATAGTATATGCCGATTTTCAAAACCACAAATATTAACAAACAATTTTGTTCGGTTTGACATGCCAAATTAACTTACTGGTTGATTACTGAAGTTGTCAAAAATATATTCAAAATTCTTAGTAGGTAATTCTAGTGTTAAAAGAACTCTCAACAAGACACACATTAGTAAATTACCTATAAAAGCCTATTTTTCTTTAAACAACGAAAAAAAAAAACTAATATAAATTTATGTTTAATAACAGTCGAAAAAAAATGTAATTAACCTCATGTTTCGTTTCTAAAACATTTTTTTTTTTTGTTAAATGTGCCCAGGGTTAAAAGTGCCACACCCCAAAAGAGGACTCTTTCACAAACAATAACCAAAGCCATAATCTATATTATGAAATACAAGTCATAAAGGGTCAGAATTTGTTTTATTGATAATTTGTTTTATTAAACATTGCGCTGAATGTTTCATTTTTGTTTTGAACCTTCGCATATAATTGGTTTAACAACACTTGATCTTTAAAAATGTTCACACGCTTAATGTGTTTTTAACACGAGATTCGAAACTATTGTTTTTTTTATTTTTGAATATTACAACAATTTATTAATGATATGCCAATATATTTTAATGATGGGTTAAATATATTTAATATAGAGCAATTACTACCCGAAAATAAGAAAATGTAGTAAATTAAAAAAAAAAAATGAAATGATTACTTACACGAATGTTTAATTAGCTGTAAAGAAGAAAAATAAACGTTTTATTAAAAGTCATTAGAAATTAAAAATTAGTAAAAGTAAAAATGAATTTGAATTTATTTTAAAAACTGTATTGTTTTACTAAAAAGAATTATATTCAGTCAAAAACGATGATAAGATGGAAGAGCCGGTTTATATCTATTCAATATCTTAAAGACAACTTCTGCTGTCGTTGTGCAAATTCGGGCGGAGGGGACATTTATTTATAAACAAGAATTGAAAAAATGTTGTAGGTCAAAAATTCCAATACAACGTTCTTCGGCATATTTCCATCAAAAATTAAAATCATTCGAAAAGAATCAATAACTTACATAAATCTCAATATGAATTCGTTATACAGAAAGCAAAATTTCAAATCTAAATTGTATCAAATAGAAATTGGTATCGAAAAATCAAAAGAAAAATTTCAATATAAATTGACAATAATTTATTTAGCGCTGAACTTAATAATAGAGTTACAGTTTTAGAAACAGCAACTGCTGAAATTGATGAAATTATAAAGCTCATCTATAATATTAATAGACGATTTCTTGTGACATATTTAACACCTTCAATTACCAACCGATTTAGAAAAAAAATATACCATTTGAAAGGAATTTATTTGCAGATTTACACCATATTTACAGATTTTCACCATCTGGAATATATTTTTTGGAGTAAAATTTATTTAAAGTTGCTACTAACACGTACATTAAATATATATTTAACTATACAATGTTGTGTTTGTGTTTATTAAATTTGTGTTCAATTGTGAATTGGCTGAAATTGATTAGCATACCTTTAGGCTCTTATAAAATTATTTATTAATAATGTTCAACAAAGATTTATAATTTAATAAAATTTTCTAAAATTCACAATTTGAATAATTTTATTTAAATATTCATAAATTTATATATATATATATATATATATATATTTAGATTTAACAAGTAAGAGTGTTAAATTCGGCTGTGCCGACTCTTTGATACCCTCCACCTCGGTTTGAATATTGATAAAAAATGTAAACAAAATATTTGAAAAAGTAAAAAATTTATTAAACTTAATACCAAATTATTTCAGCAAATTCTTTGGGTTGGTTTTCGACTTTTCTATTATTTCGGATTTATTTCGGTGTTTGCTTTTTGGTCATCGTGGTTGCTGATCGGCATGCATTTAGGTTATATACCTATATGCATGCGCTTCCGGTTATATGATATAACCTCCCGTTTAATTTAAAGTTTTTGCAAATTAAATAGCTCGCCCTAACCTTCATTACGAAAAAGCTTTCTCAATTCTTTTTGTTAAAATATTGCCATATTTGGAAAATAAATTTTTTTTTACAATTTTGTGGTAACACAAATAATACAATAAAATACAAAATCTAACCCAGTGATGCCAACTTTTGATTTTGAATTAAATTATGTTAATAAAATATATTTTCATTAATTGACTCCAAATACTACTACCTGGTAATTATTACCGAACTTCAATTTTTTGGGTTTTACTTTGCCTACCGTGAAGTCAAATTTTGAAGTCATCATGAAGGATGAGGGATGCCAAACGCAAAAAACCAGATGTCCCAAAAATTTAAAATAAGTTAATTTGTTATTTTTATTTTCTGCAAACTTCAAATTTTCATCCACAAAAATTGTGAAAAATAATATACAAATAACATTCTCAGCAAATTGCGCTTTATTTATGTAACAATTTTTATGTTCGCAATTCTTAAATATCATTTGAGGTTTTCTAAACTTCATTGAATTTAAATTAATATTTTCTTATCCTGAAATGCTATTAATGTCTCCTGAACGGCAAAATTTTTTTAAATATAAACATTTTTAAATGTATTTTTTTGAATTTCAATTTGTGTTTAAAGAATAAAATTTATATATTAAAAACTCAATTGATGTCTTCTAAATTTCAAGTTATTATTTCCGATGTCTTAATATGATTTTCTGAAATTCAATTGATATTTTCTAATTTATAATTGGAAATCTGAATTCCAGTTTTTTGAATTGATATTTTCTTAAAATTGAAAGAAAATTTAAAAGGTGCAATTTTGCATTTATGTGAATAATAATGCTTTAGTAATTATAAACAATTTTTAAAAATTATATGTAATCGCAATCAGATATTTTGTAGGTAAAGCAGAATAATAATTTTATATAACTACGTAGAACTGTTTTTAAAGCAAAAAAACACATTGCTTCTTCTTTACTCAGCTCTGTGTATACTTTTAACCAAGGTTCAGAAAATACACACATGAAACACACAATGTTCTGTTCAAAAGCAGCCAACACATATCTTTATTTTCATATCAATTATGTGCATTTCTAAATTTTCTACGGTGCCCAACTCAACCATGACTGTGTTTGTTTCGAACACACATAAACCACACAGATTCGAGTGTTGCTTTATTTGAAGTTCGTGTTCTGGTACGTGTACTGAGAAAAAAACAGAACATGTACCATAAACAGGTTCGAGTTCAGTTATATTTTAAGTCGTGTTCTGGCTCGTGTACTAAAAAAAAACAGAACATGTACAATAAACAGGTTCGAGTTCAGTTATATTTTAAATCCGTGTTCTGGCTCGTGTACTGCGAAAAATTGAAACATCAATTCGCGATCTGATACATTCCGATAAAAACGACGACAATTGTTTCAACCAAATTTATTAAAATTTTATTGACCCTTTTTTATGACTTACATATGTTGCAAATTGTCAAATATTTTAAAATTTTATTGGCCATTTTTTTGTGATTTACGTTGAAATTATTTACAATTGTTTTTATCGACTAGTTTTTATTTTAATAAAATATGGTAATAAAATACTTAAGACACAAAAACTATTTAGCATCATAAAAGTTACACTTGTTGGTTGTTAGGTTTTTTTTTTGCATTACCAACCCCTATTTTCGCAACCAATTAGTGTCATAGACGAAAAACCCAATTTTGCGGCATAAAAGACACACTTGTTGGTTGTTAGGATCTTTTGGAAACATTTTTTTTTTTTTTTTGTAACAAATAACTTTAGACACAAACAAATTTTGCATCATCAAAAACACAATCACCCACCCTTAATTTACGAACCAATGGACAATCCTTTTCTCAATGATTTTTTGTGATGTTTTGCGTAAAAACTCAATGAGTGTCAATAAAAAAAAACCCAAAAAAATATTTTCATATTTTATTGTCCCTTTTTTACGACTTACGTTACAATTGCTTGCAAGTGTTACAATTTCACGCAATTGATTTTGCAATAAATAGCGAGTGCGTGCGTCATTTATTCATTAAAAGTGGTTCAGTTTTCATTAGATCGTGATCTATAACTGTACTGTGTTATTGTGTAAATTGCAAATATTTTGTGAAAATTAAAAACATTAGAAAGCAATAACAGAAATAAGTTTGGCTATAAAAAATACGCAACTTTTAATAGCGAAACGAAAAAATCTACATGTCTGATTGAAAATGGCCAATAAAATTTTAAAATATTTGACAATTATAAACAATTTGCAACGTCATAAAAAGTCATAAAAAAGGGTCAATAAAATTTTAATAAATTTGGTTGAAACAATTGTCGTCGTTTTTATCGGGGTGTATCAGATCGCGAATTGATGTTTCAATTTTTCGCAGTACACGAGCCAGAACACGAATTTAAAATATAACTGAACTCGAACCTGTTTATTGTACATGTTCTATTTTTTCTTAGTACAAGAGCCAGAACACGACTTAAAATATAACTGAACTCGAACCTGTTTATTATACATGTTCTGTTTTTTCTCAGTACACGTACCAGAACACGAACTTCAAATAAAGCAACATTCGAATCTGTGTGGTTTATGTGTGTTCGAAACAAAAAACACCTGATAGAAAAATGTTCGTGTAGATAACGAAATATTCAAACGAAACCACAGTCATGATGCGTTCGGCACCGTACAAAATTTAGAAACACACATAATTGATATGAAAATAAAAATATGTGTTGGCTGCTGTAGAACAGAACATTGTGTGTTTCATGTGTGTATTTTCTGAACCTTGATGTGTGTTCGAAACAAAAAACACCTGATAGAAAAATGTTCGTGTAGATAACGAAATATTCAAACGAAACCACAGTCATGATGCGTTCGGCACCGTACAAAATTTAGAAACACACATAATTGATATGAAAATAAAAATATGTGTTGGCTGCTGTAGAACAGAACATTGTGTGTTTCATGTGTGTATTTTCTGAACCTTGGTTAATGCAAAAGAAATGTATTTTCCCTAAAACAAAATATTGCAGAATTTTATATAGGTAAATAAAATAATATACCGATTTATTTCTAACATGCGGTTAATGGATATATGTACATATATAGAGTATATGTATATTATTTTATTGTTTAATATATGTATGTATGAATATGTAAATATTACACACAAAAAATACAACATCAAAAGTTACTGTTTTTTTTTTTTTTAATAAATTCATACATCAAATTTTTTTTTGGTAAATTTACATTGTTTTTTTATTAACAACAGTTAGTTTAGCATTATTTGCTTTAGATGTTTTTACTCCCTTTATATCTGTCACAAGCGATAACCGCCTAAGTCGAATTAAGAACGATTTGAGTTATGTATGCTATCATATTCTACTAACAATGCTCTATATTTACGTGAAATCCCCATTTTTCTAGCACTGTTATTTAAAAAGTTATAAATGAAAACATACTGACCTAAGTCGTAATAAAGCCTCATTACAGTTATTTTTCTCGAAATAATGATTTTCGCCGATTTGAGTTATGTATGCTATCATATTCTACTAAAATATCTTTATATCTACGTGAAATCCCCATTCCTCTAACACTGTTATTTAAAAAGATATTAATACAAATATTCTGACCTAAGTCGTAATGAAGCCCCATTACACTTATGTATATAAAAAGCTATTTTTCTCGAAAGCATGATTTTCATAGTGTCTGCTTGTAGTCAAAATTTGGATCGATTTTTAACAGTTTGCCGTGACCAATCGATCTGAAACTTTACAGGTGTGCTCGCGGCGATAGCGAAAATGAGCTAATGAATTTTTTTTTGTGAGGCCAAAACAATGGAAACTTTTAAAAGTTTCTACCAGAAATGATAAAAAATGCACAAAAAAGGGTTAGGTTTTATTAAATTATTACCAGAACGACCACAAAAACAACAAGTCAAGCTATGACAACAAAATAGCATTTAGAATAACAACAAGAACAATACAGAAACATATATTTTTAAAATTTTTTTTAATTCTTCAGTGATTTCTCGGGACCTATTGAGCCGATTTTCATGATTTTTCAAGCAGAAACCTTCTCATGATGCTGGTCAATCACTTTCAGTTAGCCTATTGAGGGCGTGATTGCCCTCTTCATTTAATTCTCGGGACCTAATCAACCGATTTGTACGATTTTAAACAGCACACTTCTGAGGATGTTAGGAATCATTTTTTATGCCAATGAGTACCCTAGCTGCCCGATTGAAGTCGTCATCGTTATTTCCATAGACGGACAGACGGACATCGCTTTTTATAAGGATCACAAATATATATATATTTTATGGGGTCCAAAATTTTTTTTTCTAATTATTACAAACGGAATGCACACTGGGGTGGAGGGTATAAAAACATTGAAAAAAAAAATTGTATGAAAAAATAATTTCCTAGAGTTTGCACTCGAATTTTGAGGGCTGGGCTCTGCTAGTTTAAATAATTTGAATAATAAAATATTTGAATAAGTAAATTCTGTCGTGGCATTGAACATTTGAATTACTCGAATTCCTTTTTATGATGATGAAAATTTACGGTTAATCTTTGAAAGTATATGTGAAACCCTGAAAATTAGTACATCGATTTATAAATATATTTTTCGCGTATGATAAAAATTTTTTGCTTAAAACTATTACTGTTTTTCGTCGTAATAATAAAACGATTTTACGCTTATAACATGCAGACTTTCATACCCCTTTCTACGTCAATGAGAATTAAACTTCATACAATCACAATATACTCAAGTCCGCATTAAGATTAAAAAAAGTTCGCTTTTACACAACATGGCATTGTATATATCAAATAATCGGATGTAGATAAACCTATTGATTGGACATTGGCAACCTTCTAGCAGCCTTCTTCTTTGTTTTCTTTATTTAATTCCTGCATTTTTACGACAGGATTGATCGGAAACTAATTTGATGAGGCAATTCTTAGGTAGGATTCGGATTCAACGCGCTTAAGACCTGGTCTCAGAGAACAATTATTATTATTTTTTAGAGAAATATTGATACGAATAGGTGTTTTCAATGGGCGATTTATTCAAGAGCAAGTTTGATATCTGAGGTACATTGAAGGGGAAGAGTGGTAATTACAGATGGCTTAACGACTTTTGTGCAAAGAAAATCCCAAATCTGGTATATGATTTTACGAAAAACTGATGTGGTGGGGAATTTCAGAGTTCGGTTTCAGGGCGCCAAAGGCCTCAACGGGTTGAAAATTTTATAATATTTTGTGGGCCTGTTTTATTGAACGATTGATCTTTTGCAGGATGAACTTGACCATTTGGGTGACTTGTTTAGTTACCTTGGAAAAATTTAAGAATTTGAAAGTTTTATAGCATTTTGTGGGCCTGTTTTATTGAACGATTGATCATTTGCAGGATGAACTTGTCCATTTGGGTGACTTGTTTAGTTACCTTGGAAAAATTTAAGAATTTGCCTTCTCAACCACCTTTTTCGTAACTATTTGCCAGATTCGTATTAATTGTAAGACATGGTGTTATGAATTTGTGCTGATGTTTAAAATAGATCGACTCAGAAATACATATAGCCATGATTTAGCGAAAAAAAAAATATCCAGAGATTCATACACATCATAAAAAAAACATGCATTGAGAATTATAAAAAATATGGAATTACTTCGAATATTACATCGGTCCAGTTAAGTTCGTCTGTTGAAATCATGTTGAAAACCATTTAAGTAACTTAAATAAGGAATCGATATTCCTGAAACTGCTAGTGGTATCTGCTGGCAAGATTAAATTCTTAAAAAAAAAAAAATATTAATTTAAATACTAAAACTCATCACAATACATATAAATATATTTTTTTGCTTTTATATTTAATTAGTAGTTTGTTTTACCAAATCTGTTTTATCTCCATTAACTCGTTAGATCAAACATAGCCACAAATGTTCACTCCTCATCATCTGCTATCTAATATAACAATCTTGAATATCTTTGATTTACAAAAACATCGAACATCAACTGTCTAATTATGTGAATAAGAAAAGCAAAATATTTCAAAATTTACTCCCAACTCTTACTTATGTACTGCACAGTTCACACACCAAACACTCGAACATCTTATGGAAGAGGTAATCAATCGATAATTGTATTGAAAATGACCACCAACTGACCAAAAACCAACCAACCAAATTAAATCAGAAAATACGTTTAAAAAAAAAAACCGACAAACGGATAGACTGACGGACGGCAGCAGCAACTATTGATAGGCAGACAAACCACATAAAAGCGTTCGATTGGCATAATGTCTACCCAAATAATTCATTAATCATTGATAATTATTTTCAATGTGATCTTTGTAGGTCTCAAAAACTAATAATGAAAAACGATCTAAGAGAACTCTAGCCATCTAACATACAGATATATTTATATAGGCAAAATAGTCAGTGGCCAAGGTCGACAACTCTAGAGGTGAAGCAAAAACGGCTAGAGTTTGTAATAAGAAATTTCCGATACTGGAAATATCAGCTAAAAATTAATTATTACAAATACCAGAAGTGAAATTTTAAGACGACAATTTTCTAGATTCACTCTACTTTGAAAATGTGATTTTGTAAAGAAAAGAAAAATTAGATAATATGAAGTTTGGCCAGCCATGGCCAAAGTTTTCGACTGACGGGCCATTATCTAAGTGGAGAATTACTCGGGGGCCAAAAAAAAATTTTTTTTTAATTTAAATTTTTAGCAACAAAATAGTCAAATTTAATTAGAAAGTCTTTATTTAATGCGATAAATATAGTTTACAGTTAGTGCTTAATTTTTCAATATCTCAATCAAAATTACTTGTTCAAAATTCTTAGTATTGCATACAAATGTTCATCACTTGTCCTACATCGTTGGTTCATTATAACCAACATTTTTTTTATGCCAAATTTCGAATATTTTAGTATTTTTCTTTATTTAGATAGAAGACGATAAAAATTTGATAAGTTGCCCGTTTGATGATTAAATAAATCTTGCATAGCCGCACCACATTGTGAATCAATTAATTCCAGGTGAATATCACTTGAATCACTAGACATTAGTAGCAATTGGAATACAAATAATTGACAAATCATTTTCAATTATACGAAAACAATTAAATCTTCGATTAATTTCATTTGTTAAGGACATAAAAAAATGTGAGACCGACTGAAAAGGCTAAACTCAGGAAAGTCTTCCTTTTCGGGTAATATAAAAAGGTTATTATTTCTTCTTTAAGATCCCATACCCGTCGCAGACTACTAAAGGCTAACCATCGAACATGGCTGAGTAGTCAGCGTCGAGCTCTTCAAGCAAAGATATAAATTGTCTGTGTCGTGTACCTTTTGGTCGAAGAAAATTTACCAGTTACATGTTCTATTTTTACACAATGCGTGTTGATATATAATACAGTGAATCATAATAAGCTGTTTATTTGGATTAATTGTGTGAACCTTGTCTTGAATTCTTTTCAGCAGGTCTATATTTGAACCCGTTAAGTTTGGGAATCCATCGGTAGTCACATTAACAAGACTTTCCCATTTAATATTAAATTTCAAAAGGCATTTTTCACCTTCGTTAAAGAGTTTTGCGCCGGTTCTGCTCCTGTGTAATTTCAAGTTCCTCATTAATTGACCGAACAAAAATCAGTAGTTGTGCAATATTTTTTATATCGCAGCTCTCGTCTAAAGCTATAGCACAGTATGGTTTATTTGTATTTTATAATTTTTCTGACAGCTGCTCATTAAATTATCACTGATTTGCTCAATTCTTCGCACATCAGTTTGCCTTTACAGGGACATACTTTCAAATTTTGAACCTAGTTGTGGATACAGAAATTTTTAAACACCTACCATACAATTTTTTATAAAATCTCCATCTGAAAAGGGTTTATCGTGTTTCGTAATATTGCAAAAACCAAAAGGCTAGCTTTTGTAGCTGCTTCTTGCAGTTTATCTTGCCGCGTGAAAATATTTTGCTAGCTTGTCAATACATTTTCGAGATTCTTGGCATGGGCTTTATGCCCTTCATCACTCAGATTTAGAGAAATGTCTTTTCTAATTGTACATTTTTATAATTGCAACCGTTGCTCGACAAACAAAAAATATTTTCATTTCCAATATTCATTGAATACACGACACTCACTATCGACTTTTCTTTTTGTTCCCCAAGTTTCAGTTTCAAGTTAAATATTGATGCAATTCATAAAACACGTCTCAATGATACTATTGCTAATATTAGGGAGTTCCAACGTTTTTTCTATAAATTGTACTAGAAGTTTTGAAAAAAAAATTCTTTTTTCTATTTTGTAATATAATAAAGAATATCATATTTTGAATTTTTATTAACTAAGCGCCCCCATATAAACTGTTTTTTTTTATACGCAGCGGGCCACACAAAATATGTTGGCGGGCCGTAGTTTGGCCATGGCTGCTCTATATGTAGGTAGTTTAATATATAGTCTTCTGACCAGAAAGTTTTTCCGACCAAACCAATGAAGCAGTATTTTAAAAGCAGCCTATTCCCGTATTAGGGTGATTAATTATCGTCTAGAAAATAGTCTTTTCTATCATGCTTTCTCTTAAGAGGCTATAAACATTTTAGATATGATATGAAAGGTATATCTTTGGTTAATAAGGGGCGGGCCCGACTGAACTTGATATTATAAAAAATTATACAAAAATTAAATTTTAATAAAATTTTTTTTCTCGAAAGATTAATGCGTGGCATTAACATTTGAAAATAATTTTGGGCATATGGACACCGCAGCTGCTCTTGACGAAGAACATTCAGGACGTCCAATTTTGGGCCGATTTTTTGAGAATTTCTGGTCGTACGTTATGAATATCACGGTTAATGTCAATCTCCAAAGCATCAATTATTGCTGGTTTATCAGCAAAATCTGTGACTACTCGTAGCGCCACAGAAAATAATCAAGAGGTGTTAAGTCGCATGATCTTGTAGGCCAATTGGAAGGTCCATTTCGCGAAATCAACTCATCGTTAAATTTTGTTTTCACCAAATTTTGCGGCCGCCGTATGGCATGCAGCGCCATCCACATCTCGCCCGTACCAATGTCATAAATATTTCCGAACAAAAAATTATAGATCATGGCGTGGTAACGACCTCTATTGATCGTAACGTGAGCTCCGGCTTCATTTTTGAAGAAATAAGGCCCACCAGCGTGTAAACCGCATCAAATGGTGCATTTTTCTGGATGTGATGGAATCTGTAGAGTCTGTTGTGGATTGATCTCACTCCATATGTGATAATTTTGTTTATTAACGAACCCGTTGAGCCAAAAATGAACCTCATTGCTTAACACAATTTTGCGATATAACATCGGGTCAGTTTACAACTACTGTAACTGCAGTAAAGGAACGACGTATATTGTCTCGTGGCTTTAAGTTCTGTACCAGCTGGCTTTTATACGGGTGTAGGTCAATATTTTTGCGCAAAATTTTGCATGTGGACGGTGAACGGACAGAGTCCCAATTCCTGCGGCCGACGACGAATGGATAAAATTAGATCTTCTTCCACACTTTCCTTTATTCTTCTCAGTACACACATTCCATCGACGTGTTGGTATTAATGCTTCATTAAGTTTGTGGTATGTGGTGGTAATCTTTCCACAGTTAAATCATATATTGTGTGAATCGATGACTGAATTTCAAAGTAAATTTTGATAATTTCGGAACGTTGTTCATCTATTCATGATGATTTGCCAGAGTATCCTGATCATAAATGTCAAGAAATGAGAGCAGCACCGTTTAACAGCTAACCATTTCGTAAGTTACAAAAGCATTTTGTACCTAAAGACAGGCTGAAATATCCTTTAAGCTCAACGTTTCACCGATTCTTTGATCCCCCACAAATAATACGATTTCTAAAACTCTTCAAAATACGCGTTTGTTTAGCCTTGGCTCAAAACCTCTGTCCGGTGAGATAGAGGTTTAAGTTGTGTATAACCTAATTCATTAAATTTTTCATGGAAATGGTAGATTTGCTGAAACAGTACTTTCTGCATGAGAAATGGGGCCGTTTTTCCTGCATCATGTTTTTGAAATCATTCAATAATTTGCAACGACATTGGACATTTATAGTACAGGCTAAAAAATTAGATACCATTTCAGACCCTGAAACCAGAGTATTATATTCTAATAGTTTTTACCGCACAAATTCCAGATATAAACTTAGATTATCTCCATCACATGATGCACCATCTTTTATGTCGGTATGTCAATATTTAATAACTTTGACATATGTCAACCGATTGACTTAGGAACACATCTTTTTGTAACGTCAACTCAGAACTTTTTTACCATATCATGGCCCAGAAGACCAGTTTAGTGTCGAATTTTGCTGAGCACGGAAAAGTGGGAGATCATCCGCATGCAGTTCCAATGAACTAGTTGAAGCGTTAAGAGAAATTTTTGTTGAGAACCCATAAGTGGAACAATTTTGCGGAACATTTTGAAAGATGATCTACATTTTTCTTCGGTGTAAATGACTCAAAGAATATTATTAACAGAATGGTCGACACTGAACCTGATGTAAACAAACCAAATTGCCATATTTGGGTAACGGAGAATCCACAAGAGATCCAGGAAGTTACATTGTATGACCAAGAAATGATGGTTTGGGCCGGCGTTTGTGCCAGAGCGATCTTCAGAGAAGACGAAACTGTCGATGGGAAATGAAAGCGGAGGTTCTTTGCTTAAAATGCGTGGAAAAGTCTGGACGGTTACTTGGGTCAACAAGATGGTGCACCGTGCTAAAATGGAAATCAAAAAATTTAGTTTTTGCAAAAATATTCCCTGGATATTTGATATCAAAAATAGACGACATTGACGGGCAACCCAGGTCTCCATATCGTACCCCACTGAACTTCTTTTGAGGGATTATTTGAAGTGAAAAGTGTACCCCAACAAGGCTCAGACCAAACGTCCGTGCCGAAATCACCGCTATACCGCCCGGGAAGCTCGAAAAAGTTATGGAAAATGCTGCAAAAATCAAAAATGGCACATTTGCCGTGGCCAATAGAGGCGTCCCAAATGGCCAAATGTTGTAAAGGGTGATCTTTTAAGAGCTATAGGAAAGTTTTCCAAAAAAAACACATAAAATTCAGAAAAATGCATGAAATCTTTATTTGAATCGATAGTACCGTCCATATAATTTAATGTTTGAAGATTATTTCCTGCAAATGTTGACCGTGACTGCGCCTCAAATGGTCCATACGCTTAGTCCAATTTTGGCATACTCTTTCCAATATTTCGGCCGGTATCTCACGAATAAATGCTTCACTGTTGTCTTCCAATGCGTCAATTGAAGCCTGGTTATCTGTATAGACATAAGCTTTAACATAGCCCCACAAAAAATAGTCTAAAGGCGTTAAATCGCGCGATCTAAGCGGCCAATTGACCGGTCCCGAACGTGAAATAAAATGTTCACCGAACTCGCCTCTCAATAAGTCCATTGTTGCGCGTGCTGTGTGGCATGTGGCACCGTCTTGTTGAATCCACATGTCATGCAAGTCAAGCTCTTGCATTTTGGGGGAAAAAAAGTTGGATATCATCTCTCGGTAGCGCTCACCATTCACAGTTACGTTACGATTCGCATCATCTTTAAAGAAGTACGGTCCAATGATGCCACCAGCCCATAAACCGCACCAAACTGTGCCTTTTCCAATACTTCTGGCTGATATTCACTCCAAAATCGACAATTCTGCTTATTTACGTACCCATTGAGCCAAAAATGAGCTTCGTCGCCAACTTTCCAAGAGCCCATTCACCAAAAATTCTACGTTGCGGTAGGTCGTTCGGCTTCAATTCTTGCACCAGCTGTATTTTTAAAGGCTTCACACCTAAATCCTTCCGCAAAATTTTCCACGTTGTTGATTAACAGAGGCCCAATTGCTGCGAACGGCGACGAATCGATTATTGATGGTCATCATTAACACTGGCCGATATAGCTGCAATATTTTCTTCAGTTCGCACTCTACGTAAGCGTGTTGGTGGTTAATGTCCAACAAGGTAAATTTGGTGCGAAATTTAGTCACAATAGCCCGAATAGCCGCTTCAGTAAGTCGATTAAACTGACCATAAAATGGAAGAAGCGCGCGATGAACTTTCTTAACAGAGCACGCATTTTGATAATAAAATTCAATAATTTGCAAGCGTTGTTCGTTTGTAAGACGATTCATTGTTAAATTATAGACCAAACAATGAAACAAAACACGAAACGTGCGTCAGCTGTATAAACCAGTGTTGCCAAAAGGATAATAGCTAAAAAATCACTCTTTATAACAAAATTAGTCCTAATAAACTGAAAAGGAGCAAGTTAAATAAAAATTTCACATGTATGGAAATCCATTATTTTTTTTTCAAGTTATTCAATATTCACAAACCGACATAATATATGGTGCACAATGTATGTGTATGTGGACTGTACTTGTAGAAGACGAATACATTATTCTATACACGCAACCCGTATCTTTTCCTTCATTGCGCTTCTTGGATTTTTTCAGATATCTTATTTTTTCTCGGATAAAACGACCCTTGAAATAATTTATGTTATTTATATAAAAGATTGCATATCTTTTCCAAAAAAAATAATAGTAGTTAAAATAAAGTTCGGAAGCTGGCTAAGTAGGACTCTGACCTCAGAAATCCTCAGCAAAAAAATTCAAAAACCTAACAAGAGTGTTTGAATTTTTCATATAAGCAGCAATTCTTAGTTGATATTCGGATTCAGTGCACTTTTCGAAAATGATGCTCCAGTCTCAATGTGTTGATTTTTATTGATTCTTTATTTAATCACGCTAAGTAATTTTAAGGGACTTTTTAACCAAACAAAAATAAGATATCTTGAAGAAGACCACTTTCGGAAGACCTGAAGAGTTTTGTAAACAACTATTTAAAAAGTGTACCATGGTCCCAGGGTCTAAAACACAATGTGATGGAGTTATACTGAGTTCATGTTCGGATTCTCATAAGAAAAGTTTACACTGGTCGCAAGGTTTAAAAAATGTGGGACTGTGTAGTTTTGCCTCTTTCAAGTTAATCAACGTTGAAACTCCGCGTGCAGCCAAAAACAAACCCCGCTTTCGTTTTTTTTTTTTTTTTGAGAATGATTCACCATAAATATTCCTCTGATTTTACTATTCGTAGGTCTCTGATGTGGAGAACTGAGTTCATGTTTCGCCCACCACTATACATCATTTGGCAAACCCCCTTGCTATGGCGCTATAACATATCCAAACAATCCTTTGCACTAAAAATTGTCAATTTTCAGCAGTGCGTGCCACGCATCTGGCAAACAGCTTTCTGATCAGTAAAGCTGTTTGTTGAGTTTTTCGAACATTTCTGGTCACCATCAAAAATAGTTGTACGGCTGCGCTTAAATTCAGCTATTCAATATTTTATTTTCCATCAAGTCGTCGCAGAGTCTCCAGAAACTTTGGTCATTTCCGCTTAATCACATCATTATTTTTCTTTGTCAAATCAATCCTGGTCCTATATTAAATTCTAGCCATTTTTGCAATATCTAAAATTTTTCATTTTAAATTGCTCTTAGTCTCGAATCGGATAACACAGCCTGAAATTTTTTAGGATTTCATGTGAAGAGTTGTGATTTTTTTTAGTCACACGATCTTTTTTGCACATTTCCTTATAAATTAAAGGGTTTTTCATTAAGAGCGCTACAAAAGTTTTTTTTAAATAAAACAAAAAGGGTTTTGGATATCAATGAAATTCTTTATTTCTATGAAAGTACGTTCGATGCCATTATGTATGGAAATCGATCTCTTTTGCATGGCCACCACGGGCACGCTTGCAGAAGTCCAGACGCTGAACCCAATTTTCGACGGTTTTCAAGCATAAATCGGCCGATACTGCTGCAATTTCACGTTCGATATTCGTACGAAGTTCATAAATCGTCGCTGGCTTGTTGGCATAGACCATAGACTTGACGTAGCCCCACAGGAAATAGTCCAACGGCGTCAAATCGCACGACCGAGGCGGCCAATCGACTGGACCATTTCGTGAGATAACACGTTCTCCAAACTTGGTTTCCAATAAATTGATTGTGAGATTCGCTGTGTGGCTTCTGGCGCCGTACTGTTGGAACCACATGTCCTCCAAGTCCGCATCATCCAATTGGGGCCAAAAATATTCGGTTATCATTGAGCGGTAGCGATTCCCATTCACAGTAATGTACCGGTCTTGATCATCACGGAAGAAGTACGGCCCAATGACGCCGCCGGTCCAAAAACCGCACCAAACCGTAATTTTTTCGGGATGCAATGATGACCAATAACGCATATTTTGTTTATTGACGAAGCCATTCATCCAGAAATGAGCCTCATCGCTGAAGATGATTTTCGATGAAAATCCGAATCATTTTCAAGTTGTTGCTCAGCCCAATTCACGAACATACGACGCTTCTGGTGGTCAAGCGGCTTCAGTTCTTGCGTCAATTTGATCTTGTAAGGATGTAGGCCAAGATCTTTTCGCAAAATTCGCCACAACGACGTCACAGAGATGCCCAACACTTGAGAAGACGTGTGAGAGACACATTTGGGCTTTCTTCAACTGAAGCCTCAGCGACAGCAATATTCTAGACACTACGGGCACTTCATTGTCTCACTGGCACGGGAACATTTTGTACTATGCCTGTGGATTCAAATTTTTCCACTAGACGCTCAATTGTTGATCTGCTAGGACAATTATGCCGACCATAAATTGGACGTAGCGCTCTTAACGTTGAGGCCACTGACTCCGAATTTCGGTAGTAAATTTTAATAATTTCGACTCGTTGTTGGCTCGTATATCTTTCCATCATGAAATGGCAAACCTTACTGAAGAGAAATGTCAAAAGAGCGGCAAGAAATATGGCGTCGTTTGCTGTCCCTGTCTTTCTACTTTTGTAGGGTCCTTGTTGAAAAACCCTTTACTAGAAGTTTTTTGAATAAATAATTTGCAGGTGTGAAGACTGTTGAATTGAAATTCTTGCATTTTGATAATGAGTTTTCTTTTAGTCCGCTAATAAATTATACAGATTCAGATTGGACTACTTTTTTCCTGTAATGTATTACTCTAACCAGCCATTTTTGTGTAGCTAAATTAAAATAAAATCACCAAATCTAAACGAAAAATTACTAAATTGACCACATTGCTAGTAGCATACGAAACTCATAGCTACAGCTTCTGAGCAAATGTTAGAGCAACTTGAAGATTGTATGATGTACAAGTATGTTTGTACTTTGTTGTATGTATTTCAAAAAATAAAAAATAAATAATAATAATAAATATATGTTTTGTCAGTTTTTTGAAGTTTCTATACCAACTCAGTCTATCGACAATTAGTGGACTACACACTTTTGTTGTTGCTATGGTTTTTTTTCCAACATTTTATCTCTAAATCGTGTTAAATTGGCAACTAAAACTCAGATTCTTAACTTCTTTACAATGAAGAGCTTTAGTTGAGAACTTTGGTTTTATATTTTTTAAAGTATCATTCTCTAGTTATCCTAGACTTCAACATAAGAGTCTCAGCAAGTTTTAGATTTTGCGAAATATTTGTTTCTTTTTAATTATCAATTTCTTAGAATATGAAGTTTATTTTTAAACCGACTAAGTAATAATATATTTTTTTTTAAATTTAATTAATTAAAATTTTTAATTCAACTTGAATAAGTGATAATTAAATTTTATAATTAACTGGTACTTAATGGATTCCAACGGAACATTAATTTATCGACTCGACTGCATAATCTACAACTACAACTTATTTACAACTACAACTTATAAACAAAAAGGAAATTGGTTTTGTATTCCTATAAAAGAGGAAAAAAGATGATCTAACAGGTCACATGATGGTCATTTGACAATTGAAAGAACAAAAATTATGGCTTGTGATAGGCCATAAGAATAATTTTCATTTGATACCAAATTTACTTTAGGTTATCTACGGGAAGATCCATCCGGCAAAGGAGCACAGTACAATGACGTGGCAACAATTGTAGTCATAGCGTGATCTTGAATATTAGGAACGAACCATTGAATGTGGATTACATTACCCCAAGAAGCATACTTGAATAACACTATAATAGCCTAATACCCACGAAGAAACAAGCGGATCGAAATTACACAACCAATTTGGTTTCGGAGTCTCATTAAAATACCTTGGATAAAGTCTGATTACCAATACACTGCAGTATATATCAGACAGAGGTGATGTTAATAAAATAGATTTGTTATATGCTGGCTCTAAATATACTTATAGCCAAGTACAGGAAAGATCCATGAAATCTATCTTCCTTAAAACAAGAACCGCCCTCATATGGGCCCCGGTTACATGAATATTCCAGTAAACTACAAACCACATGAGCTGATGAGCTAGAATCTTGCAAGCTAAAACCGCAGATGTGCTACTGGATTAACATGTAGGACTACAAGGGAAATCTTGAGTAAAAACTCAGTGGCCTAACATAAAGATGGCGCGACTAGTGCCAATCTGTTCAGTTTCTTCAGTAGGGCCAACTCTAAGAAAAAATGGTTCCAAATTTCATAACATTTCATTAATTAAAAACGAAGTTACAGTTATAAAAATGATTCTGCTTTTAAAGTTTGGGAAAAAGTGGATTGCAGAGTGTCGTATTTTTATTAAACATTGCTTTTGGGTGGGAAAAAATATAGCAGTCCAAGTCAAAGAATGGATTGATAAACATTATGGTGAATATTCGCCGTCATATTCAATGGTTAAAATGTGGTATTCCGAATTCAAACGTGGTCGTACGATCACAAATGATGCCGATCGTCCTGTTCGTCCAAATGAGGCAGTTACCGAAGAAAACGTAAGAAAAGGCATCAGGTTGTATTGGATGATCGAAAGATTAAAGTGAGTGAGATTACTGGCATCATAAAGATATCAACAGAGCAAGTTCGGCATATATTACAACATGATCACTTAAATATGGAAAAGCTCTCTGCTCGATGGGTGCGCGATTTTTAACAGCTGAACAAAAACTGGAACGTGTTCATGACTCAAAGTATGTTTTGGAGATGTTTGAAGTAAATTCAACTGAATTTTTACGTCGACTTATAACATTGGATGAGACATGGATTCACTGTCATACACCGGAGCCCAGTAGACAGTTTTCGGAGTGGTTACAACCATGTGAAAGACGACCAAAGCGGCCAACAATCTGCTAGAAAGGTAATAGCCAGTGTTTTTTTTAAATGCACGTGGCATAATATTTATTGATTACTTGGAGAAAGTAAAAAAATAGCTGCCAAGTACTATGTTGAATTGCATTACGAATTGATGCCTCGCCCCCCGTATCACCGGATTTGGCCCACGACTATTATCAAACTTGAAAAGATGGCTCCAGGGAAAGAGATTTTGAAGAGTTTGAAAAATCGAATTTTTTTCAAGGGTATTAAGATGTTATAGGATTGTTGAAAGAAGTGCATTTCATTTAGCGGAGATTACGTTGAAGAATAAAATTGATTTCAAATCCAAAAACCGGATTTTCATTGTTAGGCCACGGAGTTTTCACTCCAAGTAGTACAGCTGAAAAAGCAATAATTTTTTTTTCTTTTGATGTTAAATTCGGCTGTGCCGAATTTTTTGATACCCTCCACCTGAGTCTTTGATTTTTAATTTTTAAAATTTTTAATGTGTAATTTTTAATTTTTAATTTTGAATTTTGAATTTCGAATTTTGAATTTTGAATTTTGAATTTTTACTTTTTAATTTTTAATTTTTAATTTTTAATTTTAAATTTTTAATTTTTAATTTTTTAATTTTTAATTTTTAATTTTTAATTTTTAATTTTTAATATTTAATTTTAAATTTTTAATTTTTAATTTTTAATTTTTAATTTTTAATTTTTAATTTTTAATTTTTAATTTTTAATTTTTAATTTTTAATTTTTAATTTTTAATTTTTAATTTTTAATTTTTAATTTTTAATTTTTAATTTTTAATTTTTAATTTTTAATTTTTAATTTTTAATTTTTAATTTTTAATTTTTAATTTTTAATTTTTAATTTTTAATTTTTAATTTTTAATTTTTAATTTTTAATTTTTAATTTTTAATTTTTAATTTTTAATTTTTAATTTTTAATTTTTAATTTTTAATTTTTAATTTTTAATTTTTAATTTTTAATTTTTAATTTTTAATTTTTAATTTTTAATTTTTAATTTTTAATTTTTAATTTTTAATTTTTAATTTTTAATTTTTAATTTTTAATTTTTAATTTTTAATTTTTAATTTTTAATTTTTAATTTTTAATTTTTAATTTTTAATTTTTAATTTTTAATTTTTAATTTTTAATTTTTAATTTTTAATTTTTAATTTTTAATTTTTAATTTTTAATTTTTAATTTTTAATTTTTAATTTTTAATTTTTAATTTTTAATTTTTAATTTTTAATTTTTAATTTTTAATTTTTAATTTTTAATTTTTAATTTTTAATTTTTAATTTTTAATTTTTAATTTTTAATTTTTAATTTTTAATTTTTAATTTTTAATTTTTAATTTTTAATTTTTAATTTTTAATTTTTAATTTTTAATTTTTAATTTTTAATTTTTAATTTTTAATTTTTAATTTTTAATTTTTAATTTTTAATTTTTAATTTTTAATTTTTAATTTTTAATTTTTAATTTTTAATTTTTAATTTTTAATTTTTAATTTTTAATTTTTAATTTTTAATTTTTAATTTTTAATTTTTAATTTTTAATTTTTAATTTTTAATTTTTAATTTTTAATTTTTAATTTTTAATTTTTAATTTTTAATTTTTAATTTTTAATTTTTAATTTTTAATTTTTAATTTTTAATTTTTAATTTTTAATTTTTAATTTTTAATTTTTAATTTTTAATTTTTAATTTTTAATTTTTAATTTTTAATTTTTAATTTTTAATTTTTAATTTTTAATTTTTAATTTTTAATTTTTAATTTTTAATTTTTAATTTTTAATTTTTAATTTTTAATTTTTAATTTTTAATTTTTAATTTTTAATTTTTAATTTTTAATTTTTAATTTTTAATTTTTAATTTTTAATTTTTAATTTTTAATTTTTAATTTTTAATTTTTAATTTTTAATTTTTAATTTTTAATTTTTAATTTTTAATTTTTAATTTTTAATTTTTAATTTTTAATTTTTAATTTTTAATTTTTAATTTTTAATTTTTAATTTTTAATTTTTAATTTTTAATTTTTAATTTTTAATTTTTAATTTTTAATTTTTAATTTTTAATTTTTAATTTTTAATTTTTAATTTTTAATTTTTAATTTTTAATTTTTAATTTTTAATTTTTTAATTTTTAATTTTTAATTTTTAATTTTTAATTTTTAATTTTTAATTTTTAATTTTTTAATTTTTAATTTTTAATTTTTAATTTTTAATTTTTAATTTTTAATTTTTAATTTTTAATTTTTAATTTTTAATTTTTAATTTTTAATTTTTAATTTTTAATTTTTAATTTTTAATTTTTAATTTTTAATTTTTAATTTTTAATTTTTAATTTTTAATTTTTAATTTTTAATTTTTAATTTTTAATTTTTAATTTTTAATTTTTAATTTTTAATTTTTAATTTTTAATTTTTAATTTTTAATTTTTAATTTTTAATTTTTAATTTTTAATTTTTAATTTTTAATTTTTAATTTTTAATTTTTAATTTTTAATTTTTAATTTTTAATTTTTAATTTTTAATTTTTAATTTTTAATTTTTAATTTTTAATTTTTAATTTTTAATTTTTAATTTTTAATTTTTAATTTTTAATTTTTAATTTTTAATTTTTAATTTTTAATTTTTAATTTTTAATTTTTAATTTTTAATTTTTAATTTTTAATTTTTAATTTTTAATTTTTAATTTTTAATTTTTAATTTTTAATTTTTAATTTTTAATTTTTAATTTTTAATTTTTAATTTTTAATTTTTAATTTTAATTTTTAATTTTTAATTTTTAATTTTTAATTTTTAATTTTTAATTTTTAATTTTTAATTTTTAATTTTTAATTTTTAATTTTTAATTTTTAATTTTTAATTTTTAATTTTTAATTTTTAATTTTTAATTTTTAATTTTTAATTTTTAATTTTTAATTTTTAATTTTTAATTTTTAATTTTTAATTTTTAATTTTTAATTTTTAATTTTTAATTTTTAATTTTAATTTTTAATTTTTAATTTTTAATTTTTAATTTTTAATTTTTAATTTTTAATTTTTAATTTTTAATTTTTAATTTTTAATTTTTAATTTTTAATTTTTAATTTTTAATTTTTAATTTTTAATTTTTAATTTTTAATTTTTAATTTTTAATTTTTAATTTTTAATTTTTAATTTTTAATTTTTAATTTTTAATTTTTAATTTTTAATTTTTAATTTTTAATTTTTAATTTTTAATTTTTAATTTTTAATTTTTAATTTTTAATTTTTAATTTTAAATTTTTAATTTTTAATTTTTAATTTTTAATTTTTAATTTTTAATTTTTAATTTTTAATTTTTAATTTTTAATTTTTAATTTTTAATTTTTAATTTTTAATTTTTAATTTTTAATTTTTAATTTTTAATTTTTAATTTTTAATTTTTAATTTTTAATTTTTAATTTTTAATTTTTAATTTTTAATTTTTAATTTTTAATTTTTAATTTTTAATTTTTAATTTTTAATTTTTAATTTTTAATTTTTAATTTTTAATTTTTAATTTTTAATTTTTAATTTTTAATTTTTAATTTTTAATTTTTAATTTTTAATTTTTAATTTTTAGTTTTTAATTTTTAATTTTTAATTTTTAATTTTTAAATTTTAAATTTTAATTTTTAATTTTTAATTTTTAATTTTTAATTTTTAATTTTTAATTTTTAATTTTTAATTTTAATTTTTAATTTTTAATTTTTAAATTTTAATTTTAATTTTTAAATTTTAATTTTTAATTTTTAATTTTTAATTTCTATTTTCTCTGCCACTGACGTGTGGAGGGTATAAAAACAAGAGTTTGTTGTGAATGAAAATTTTTCGACATTTTAGCAATTTTGAGGCACTGGATGCAGTTTTTTCGGGTTAATTTGTTTAACACTTCGTTTCTCGTAGTCTATAGCTACAATTGTGCTGAAAACAGGAAAACAAAATTGCAATTGGTTACTGAGATATGGATGTGAGAAAAATTGCATGTTCTTCGGAAAAATCCGAACTGCAGCTAAACTAGCAAAACCGCACACGAGAAGTAACTTGCAATTTATGTGTTGCACTTTTTTACCTTCAAAAAAGAAAAATAATGAACTGTGAATATTATGCCAACTTATTGGACAGATTCAGCGAAGCATTTGGCCAAGAAGATAGTGATTTCTCAGTAAAACAATTCATGGGGACATATATCTGTAGAAGTCAATGCAAAATTCCATTAATTGAGCTACGGATATAGATAGGACCCAGTGACAATTTTCTATATCTAAACTTAAGAAAGGGCTCGGCGGAAAGAAATTTAGCTTTAACAATTAACTGAATATTCTAAAAATCTTGAGATATGGTAATTATTAAAAAAAAATTGAGAAACTTTTGACAAAGTCTATTCAGCTACAAAAAGACCCATGCTGTGAAATAAGCTTTTTTTTAGCTAAATAAAATTTTCTTCTAAAATAATCCGTAATAACTCTGCCATCTATTGGAATATTTAAAAAATTTATTTCTAAAACCCACTGATTTAACGAACCATCCTCGTAGAAGCTACAGAAAGACTCTCTTAATGGCAGTTGAACATTGTAAATTTGTAATTTTCCGATGCGTTTTCGAATTTCGAGTTTGACTGAATAAGATGATTTTTTTTTAAATTAATATTCAATATTGGGTTAGATTTTTTCGATTAGTTGAGTACGTAAAACAACGATTATCGAGTACCCGAATAATCATTGGATGCCCTAGACTAGACATTTTCAAGTTAAATGCTATTTATTGTCAAATGAACGTTGCACAGTGGCGCCCGTAGAGCAAACGAGGTTGCAAAAATCAAAATTTTCATGTGCGCCGACGAAGTTTTGAATAAACCCATGTTATAGGAAACTTTTCAGCGATTTCAAATATGCTACTCTTAATAATATCATATTTTTAGTTTAGAAGATATAACCGTTCAAAGTTGACCGACTTTCGGTTTTCAAAAAAACATACAATTTTTAGTCAATTTGTTGCGGTTTCAGGTGTAATATCACGAAAAATAGGTAACAAATCGCCTTATTTTTTGTTTGCATTGATTGATGTATTTATTAAATGTATAATGATAAAAAAAAATTAACTGTTTGCTTTGTGTTTCTCCTGGTAAATCACTATTTAAAAACTATCCGTTTTTTCACTATTTTTAAATTTTGACGGAAAATAAAAACAATTTGTATTTTTCTATATTTGCCATATTTCCAAAACATGTTCTTTGATTATTTCTTTACATAATTCAAAAGGTTTTATCTGCCCGTACGTGCCCGTTTGGCTTATAGAGGTAAAAAAGGTTAAAAAGACATGGTTGCAGAAATTGTATGGCATGCATCCCTTACATGTTTTGACTGACAGTAGTTTGATCTAATAGTTTGAAAATTGCATTTTAAGTCGGTTGTTTTCCTGTGAGCCTCTGCTAAAGTCTACTCCCAATATTCTGTTACAGACGCAGGATGCACAAAAAACTACTCATTGAAATTCGCAGGTACGCACCTCACTTAAAAATTACTTTGGAGTACAAATGGTCAAGAACAATATTGACTTACGGTCCCTCCAGGTAGGCACAAATCTTATTTAGACACGAGCATAATATCAAAATTGCATAATTCAGCCTAAATCCGTATGTATGCAGGGAACAGGTAAATTTTTAGGCATGGTAGCATAAGCCTATATATTGCAAAATAAGCATAATGCCTGCATTAGTCTACGACTGAAAGTTGGCGCAACAAGTACTGAAACCATGGCGTTAAACAATTTAAAACAAGTAAGAAAATTATAGTCGGTCTAGACCGACTATACGATACCCTATACCATGCGTTTAGAAACCCTATCTCTTAGGCCCAACTAACTGGACATTGAAAATAAGCAAAAACCAAATTTGAGTGGGATTTTTATTAATTTTTTTGGCTGCAGATATGAAAAAGTTCATGGATACTATATCTATATAGGGACTTGGTCCGAAAATGGGCCGATCCTGATCAAGTTTGGTAAAGGCTCTTGTATTTTGCAAAAATATATACAAACAAAATTTGAGAAGAATCAGTGCAATATTTTTGTTTTTTAATAGATTTAAGTGAAGATCGGGAAACAGCTCTATATGGGGTCAAAGGGATCATTTTTGGACTACTCATTAATGGATGTAATGAACGCATACAAACCCAATTTGAGTAAGATCTATATGACAACTTGGATCTTATGGCAATTTATGTCGATTTCATATGGGTAATTTGTATGGGGGCTAGGTCCGAACATGGACCGATTCTCACCAATTTCAATAGCGTTCATCCCATGGCCGATAGAAGCTTATATACCAAATTTCATCAAAATATATTCATATGTACGACTTGCAGTTTGATTACAAGGTTTACATGGACACACAGACGGACGGACGGACGGACGGACGGACGGACATTGCTAAATCAACTCAGAAAGTGATTCTGATTCGATCGGTATAATTAAAGATGGGTGTAGGTCAAATATTTTTGGTTGTTACAAACAGCAGCACAAAGTCATTATACCCAAACCACATAGTGTTATAGGGTATAAAAATAATTTTTATCTGATATATGCTAATATTAAGGCAAAATGATTGAAATCTAATCGAACCATTCAGAACTTCAACTCCAAATACGAGGACTGGCTTAATGAAGACAACATGCTGGATATATTGGCATTAGATAAACCCACCACATCAATCAGAGGAGCAAAAGGAAGGCCAAAAAAAAGTATTGAGGAGTGTTCAATTTTCACAAGAAAGAGGAAACTTGCCGATGCCACCAATGACTTGACCACGAAGCATTTATCGGACGCGCTGTCTAGTAAATATACAAAGGATAGTGAAAGAGTTAGGTCGCAGATTACAAAATCAGCTGCTGATGCAAGCCCACTGCGACTAAAAAAGATTAAGGAAAGCATTCCCACGCCCACAAACGCACACATTAAAAAGTATGGTTCGCCTTGGCCTTGTTTATGGACCTACAACTTTCGAAAGAAAAATATGAGATACTACGGGCATCCTTGATGCGACACGGGGCTGACGTTTTACCAGGATACAAGCATATTACGCAAGCCAAATTAAATTCACGACCACTGCATACGGAGTTTACGGAAGTCTCTGTGACAGTCAATCTACAGGATCTCATGGGCTATACAGCAAAACGGTTGTTGGAGAGTCGTCTTGTAAATGAGGTGAAAATTTTTCCTGAGAAACTGACATTGATCAGCAAATGGGGCTGCGATGGATCATCCGGACAAAGCGTTTATAAGCAAAGGATATCTTCCGATGACGCTACAATATCGGACGGAAATATGTTTATGGCATTTGTTGTTCATTTGCGGCTAAAATCTGATGTTTCCCTACACTGGAAAAATCCACGTCCGTCATCAGTGCATTATTGCCGACCAATAATATTGCAGTTTGCAAGGGAATCGGCAGAACTCATAAGGACCACGGTGAAGGACATTGAAGAACAAATAAACAAGATTAAGCCTACAAAGCTGCAAATTGGAGAAGGAAAATATATTGAATGCAATTTCGAGTTCCACCTGACCATGGTTGACGGAAAAGTCGTAAACGAACTGACAGGAACAACCTCAACATTGTCATGCCCGATTTGCAAAAAGAGTCAGAAGAACTTTGGTAATTTAAACGATTCTACAAACGAGGAGAATTACGAATATGGAATGTCACCATTGCACGCAAGGATAAGGTGTATGGAGTTCTTGCTAAAACTGGCGTATACCCTACCACAAGACGAGGAAAACTTCGATGAAAATACATCAATAAAGGATAAGGAAAATATCAGAAAGAAGCAAATACAGGATGCTTTTTTTAAACAAGTTGGACTAAAAGTAGACTGTCCCAAGCACGGATACGGTAACTCAAACGATGAAAACACTTCTAGAAGATTTTTTGAAAATGATGAGGCAGTAACTAGAATCACTGGAATTGACAATCAAATCGTGAAAAGATTGGGAACGATCTTGAATGTTTTAAACTACAAAGAAAATGTCAATTCTACAAAATATGGAGAATATGCATCGACAACTGCATCTCTTTTAGGAGAAATGTATCCACAGAAGAAGTTGACCCCGACCGTCCATAAAATATTGGCGCATGGCAAAGATATAATTGAGTACCAGTCTTTGCCAATTGGAAAGCTTTCTGAAGAAGCACATGAGTCTCTTAACAAATTTTATAAAAAAATATAGATTGCAGAACACATCAAGGTTCAGAAAATACACACATGAAACACACAATGTTCTGTTCAAAAGTAGCCAACACATATCTTTATTTTCATATCAATTATGTGCGTTTCTAAATTTTCTACGGTGCCCAACACATTCTTGACTGGGTTCGTTTTAATATTTCGTTATTTACACGAACATTTTTGTATCTCGTACTTTTTGTTTCAATCACACATAAAGCACACATTTTTGAGTGTTGCTTTATTTGAAGTTCATGTTCTGGTACGTGTACTGAAAAAAAAAACAGAACATGTACAATAAACAGGTTCGAGTTCAGTTATATTTTAAGTCGTGTTGTGGCTCGTGTAGTAAGAAAAAACAGAACATGTACAATAAACAGGTTCGAGTTCAGTTATATTTTAAGTCGTGTTTAAGTCGTGTTTAAAATATAACTTCCGATCCACTTATTTCTTCCCTGCGGCATGTGAAGTCACGACTAGAGTTAGAAAATAATTATAGTTTAGAAATGATTAGTCTTTTAGATATACCTTCTCTTACGAATTGTGATGAATATTTTACAGAAAATTGAAAAAATCAATTTAAAAAAGAAGTAATTTTTTTTAATTTGTTGGGTAATAATTTAAAACATAAAACCCTAAAGAAAAAAAAATAAAAACAATCTAAAAATGTAAAAATAATTTTTTTTAGTTACCATAAAATTGATTTTTCTACAAATTTTCACTTTGATAACTCATAAGTAGGCCCCTACAAAGCGTAGCACCCTTTCCAAACGCTCATTTCATAGGCTGAACAGTTATCTATCATATGTTGTTTAAACTGTGCAATTATGTTATTCGGTTCAAAAGATATGATTTTTGCAACGAAAAAACTCAAATGGCGCCACTGTGCGTTGTTGGTGGATTACCACATGACTTTAGTCTCAGTTATATTTTTCTGTAGGCCACCAAAGAAAAGTTTATTCGAAATGATGAACGCCATTGAAATTGGTGAAATTCGGTCCATGTTCAGACCTAGTCCTCATACAAATGACCCCTATCAAATCGACTTAAATTGTCATAAGATCCAAATTATCATTCAGATCTCGGTCAAATTGGGTTTGTGTGTGTGTTTATTACATTAATTTATCAGTTGTCCAAATATAATCCCTATGGGACAATTCTTAGTCATAGCCCCTATATAAAGGCGCTTCCCGATTTTCACTTAAATCTATCTAAAAACAAAAATATTGCACAGATTTTTTTTAACAACATAAGTAACCTCACCAAATATGGTCAGGATCGGTCCATTTTTCGACCTAGTCCCCATATAAATATAGCACCCGATATGAAATTTTTCATATCTGCAGCCAAAAAAAATTAATAATAATGCCACTCAAATTTGGATTATGCTTATTTTCTATATCCATAACCATGGTATAGGGTATCGTATAGTCGGTCTAGACCGATTATAATTTTCTTACTTGTTTTTTTTTTTATTATTGTGTCGTAGGGTATCAACTGGCAGTTAATGAATTATTTGAAAGCCCAACGATATTCTCGCGGATATTAAATTATTTTTGGTTATTTTTCTGCAGAATTTTAGCAGGTTTTTTTCTTTCTTTTGTTTATTATACAGTATACAGTACTCGTATTCGGGTAGTCTTTTGAGTTTGGTCTTTTTATGTGTTTTTGTTTTTTTTTGTACTTTCGGGAATGTAAAACAAAACCCAGCTATTTTTAAAGATTTTTTTTTTTATGAATTACTTTCGTTTTTTGGACGTATTTTTTTTTGTTCTTTTTTTTTTTGTTAGATTTAAGATTTTACTCTTTTTTTTTAGCAGAAGCAACAAGTTGTTGTTTATGATTTGGTCTTTTGTTAAGTTATTATGATGAGATGGGCTTGTGAACAAATGTTTTAATGAGTTATTTGAAAACTACAAGTACATGTTCGAGATCAATTCTAAATGATAATTATTATTGTATGTACGTGTGTGTGTATGTGTGTGAAAGTAGTTGAATGTGTTACGCAAATTCTAAGAAATACATAAACTCACAATAGTTTAATATTATGTATGAGAAACAACTTAAAGATTTTCGTTTTTTTCTTTTTTTTTTTGTTTCGACAAACTTGATCTTTGTTTTAAAGAAAATCTTTTAAAGTGACAGTCCCGGCTTGCAAAATGTCTGCTTACATATAATAATTCCTTTATTATATATGATCGTTATTAAACTAAAAAAGTTGCATACTTATTTGTATGCCAAACGAATCTTATCAACATCTAACCAAAAAAAAAAAAAATTTAAAAAAGTAAATACAGACATTGAATATTTGCTGATATACAATTTCCATTATATGGTGAATGAGGAATATGGGGCAACTGCAACATACAAATTTACAAACACAAGACAGACATACAGACATTGTATGTTCATAAACAACCACATGTATCAACACAAACTGATTAAACGAAATTGTAGACCTCCCCAAAACAATTGGTATTCCAAAATAAATAATAAAAAAACACCAACTAAATCGTACGTACACCCAAACACGAAAATGAAAATTAAGAGGGAAAAAAAAATAATGCTACTGCATTTATTTTGTTTGCTTCTTTATGGATGTTGTGTCTAATGACAATGCGACATGTTGTTTCTTACAGCTTGAACATGATTATGACGAAAAAATTGTGGCATACCGCACAAAACTTTCTTCAGAAGAGTGTGGGCCAAATGGAGAACCTGTGTTTACAGACAAACTTCCCTGGCTTAGAAAAAATATTAAGATACATCACCATAAATGAACAACAGACAGTAAACTAAATAAAAAAAGAAACAAAAAAGCTCTAGCAAGGAGGCAGACATAGACAGACGAAAGGACGTATGATGTGCAAAAAGTAAAAAAAAGTATTTTAATATGCGCCTTGCGTAACGTGTTGTTATACCCTATACCACTATGTGGTTTGGGTATAATGACTTTTTGCTGCTGTTTGTAACTAACAAAAATATTTGCTCTAGAGCCATCTTTTATTATACCGATCGAATCAGAATCACTAATTGATTCGATTTAACGATGTCCGTCCGTCCGTCCGTCCGTCCGTCCGTCTGTGTGTCCATGTAAACCTTGTATCAAACAGCAGGTCGCAAATATGAATATATTTTGATGAAATTTGGCATATAAGCTTTTATCGGATGAACGCTATTAAAATTGGTGAGAATCGGTCCATGTTCAGACCTAGCCCCCATACAAATGACCCCTATGAAATCGACATAAATTGCCATAAGATCGAAATTGTCATATAGATCTTACTCAAATTGGGTTTGTATGCGTTTATTACATCCACTAATGAGTAGTCCAAAAATGATGGGACAACTCTTAGTCATAGGCCCCATATAGAGCTGCTTCCCGATCTTCACTTAAGATCTATCTAGATCTAGATCTATCAAAAAACGAACATATTGCACTGATTCTTCTCAAATTTTGTTTGTATATATTTTTGCAAAATACAAGAGACTTTACCATACATAGTCAGGATCGGTCCATTTTTTGGCCTAATCCCCATATAGATATAGCATCCGATATGAGCTTTTTCATATCTGTAGCCAAAAAAATTAATAAAAATCCCACTCAAATTTGGTTTATGCTTATTTTCTATGTCCAGTTAATTGGGCCTATGAGATAGGGTCTCTAAACGCATGGTATCATATAGTCGGTCTAGACCGAATATAATTTTCTTACTTGTTTTTTTTTTTTTCCTTCTTTTTTTCTTCTTTAATATCCATTAAAGCCAAAATTTTATAAATTGGAAATTAGAGCACCAAAAAGACAATTTTTGCAGTTATTAAATCTTCGGAAATTAAAGATAAAATATTTATATTTACGCTAATCAGAGTTACATTTTAACGCTATAAGTTGTCGCTGCCATCGCATAAATGTTATATGAACTAGAGCCTATTAGAGCCGAACGAGTAGTTCGTGTAGGAAAAATTAATATTTTTCATATTTGAAATATACTTTTTGGAATCGCATCCCCAAATTTTACTTAAATCGAACTGTTCTACTTACGTGGGGACACTACAACTCGAAAAATAGCAGCCATTTTCCACTCAAATGTATGATCTTCGTACATATGCATATATTTAATGTCTATTTCTAAAAAAAATTTCAAGAACACTTGGAAAAGACTACCACTAGTCTTTCAATTACAATATACATTATGTGACAATACATTGGAGACTTTTAAAAATTATAAATTTGCTTATTTTTTGTTCTATCCTATCACTATGTGGTAGGTAGCGTGCTCGCCTATCATGCGGGGGTCGTGGGTTCGATTCCCACCAGAGGCTTTGGTCTGTCGCTGCAAAAAAAAAAAAATTAACACACTACTCCTTCTTTCCTCCTTAACCTATTTTCCTGAGATCAACACAATGCACTGCATCTGTAGGGGGCATCCCCTGAGTGTTGATTAATAAATAAAAAAAAATAAATAATGAATTTGTGCTGATGTTTGTTACTACCAAAAATATTTTACCTAGACCTTCCGTCCTTCCGTCTGTCCCTCTGTCCGGCTGTCTGATCTGTGTGTCCATGTAAACCTTGTAACCATACTACAGGTCGCAAGTATGAATATATTTTGATGAAAATTGGTACTTCAACTTCCATCGGCCATAGACCTACTCCTAATAAAAATTACCCCTATGAGATCGACTTAAATTGCTATAAGATCTAAATCACAGATCTCGGTCAAATTGGGTTTGTATGCGTTTATTACATCCATTAATCAGTAGTCCAAATATGAACCCAATAGGACAATTCTTAGCCATAACCCCCATATAAAGCTGCTTCCCGATTTTCAATTAAACCTATCAAAAAACAAAAAATATTGCACAGATTTCTCTCGAATTTAGTGTGTATTTTTTTTTTTTGCAAAAAATAATTGACCTTGTCCCCATATAAATATAGCATCCGGAATGAACTTTTTCCGATCTGCAGGCACAAAAATGAATAAAAATTCCACTCAGATTTGGTCTCTGCCTATTTTTTAAGCCCCGTTAATTGGACCTAAGATTTATTTTCTAAACGCATGGTAGAGGGCATTTTACTTGTTTTTTTTATATATATAATTTCGCGTTAATTTCTAAAATAATTTTTTTTTTTGGGACATCACACTTTGGTGTTTTCTCTATCGAAAGATAATAAATTTGTTACAAAAATTACAATTGAAAAAAAAAAGATGAACGAACACAGAGAATATTTTTTTAGTGATGTCAAAACGATGGAAACTTTTAAACTTCTATACCAGAGTTAATTAAAACAATTAAAATAGAAAATTGTATGAAAGCATACATTTGCTTAACTTAACCGTCATTTAAATTTTTATAGTTTCTGACGGTTTCTTTCAATATAGTATTTTTGAATGTTCTAATCTTATAATTAATTATTATAAAATAGTGCCAAGAATAAAGTTTTGTGAAGAGTTAAAAACAAGAATACTGCTGGTCTTAAGCAAAAGAAAATTTGTGAGAAATATTGTATTAATTTTTAAAAAGACATATCGTAAAGAGGTACAATGACGACTCAACATTTGCGCCCCGTAAAACGAGTCAAATACAGGATACCTTCATTGCAAGAGCTTTTAAAACAAGTAAGAGTGTTAAAATAACTTTTTAAACTTAATACTAATTTAGTACATGAAAACACACTAAATTTTGAAAATATTTTAGAGGTGTCTACATTAGGGTGCCCCTTAATAAAAAAAAGTGTTCAAACTGTCGGTCTCACCCCCTAGAAATATGCGAATAGCAAAAAAACTGAGAAATACAAAGTTTTGGGCCCATCAAAAAACGTTTAGTCGTGGCGCAAAGCGATTGAAAATTTCAAGTGTGTTTATATGGGGAAAATATGACTAATTCCGTTCTATAATTTAATTTTTCCGACAAGCTGTTACATAATTCGGGATCAGTATTAAATTATCCTTTCAAAAGGCTATAAAACTTCAAAATCGTATAAAACCTCGTCAAGAAATAGCAAATGCCCCAGACCACTTTTGTGGCAAAGAAAACTAGGTCATGAAATTTGATGGCATTTTCATCAACTTTGAGAAATTGATTAAAGCCATCATTCTTTTTTGGTCTCTATACTTATAAGTACTCAGATATGAAGTATTGTTTTATTACCACGTTGTTACCCTATTGCGCATTGAGACCGAAAATTGGAAATTTTTGATAAAATTTTGAAAACTCCTTTTTCAAGTTTGAAAAAATTTTGACAAGGATTTTATTTTTGCGGATTTCGAGAAAAATTGGATTTTAGTGAAATATTCTGTAAATGTACACTTTCTAAATACTTTGTATCAAAAATTCATCACTTTTCTACTTTTAAATGTTATATTTTATCTTAATAGCCTAGGGTTTCGGAAAAAAATAATATGACTCCATTAACCTTTTTGGACTTGGGGTCACATATGACCCCAACCTAATAAAAGACAATTTATTCAAAAAATTCAAATATTTGGTAAGTGCTGTCCAATTTTTAGACGTGACGCTTAAAATATAATAACCAAATGTGTTGAAGTTTCGTTCTGAAAATTTGGTATAAATCCGAGAATGTTAACTCATTATTTGCCAAGGCCAGCTTTGGATTTTAAGATATTTTAAAATAAAAATGACCTAAAATGATTTTTTCTGTTAAAGTCGACAAACACATGTATCTGTGGGTTTCTAGAATAACCGCGTATATCATAAAATCAAAATGTTCAGAGGAGCCAAAAAACGTTATATTTGAAATTATGGGCTCGATGTAAAGATTTTAGAGCTTTTTATTTAATAGTCCTGTTGATATGGGCAATAAATACTTTATATGAAATTTTGAGTCAAAAATCTTCAGAGGAATAGATCCTAGAGAAGGACGAAAAAAACAATATGTAAATTACACTTAAAGTGTGTGCAGATAAAACAACTTCTGTCGACAAACGTCGTTTTCTTTGCAAAAGAAAACTACCAATGCAACCCCCCATGTAGACATAAGTTGTTGTTGGTTGAAAAATGGATTTTTTTTTTGTTCGTCAACAAAAAGTTAACGGAACTTAGGATGAGAATATAACAACGTATCAAGAATAATAGCGACAAAAAATAACAGAAATAAACACACAAGTTTTTATAAATGGTTATACACTGAAAACTAGTATAAAATTATTTTGCATTTTTTTTTCATTAATAACAACGTATGTCGCTATGTGTCGTTTTCTGAGAAAATAATTTGTCAGCGATCAAACGTAGGTTGACATACTACGTCGTTAGTGTTGCAAAACATGGGACAAGCATACATTTTTTTTTAGAAATAAATTTTTTTTTATTGAAACAATTAAATGTTGTTGTAAATTCAAGAAGAAATTTTGCCTTTCCATCTTAATTGCGCTGTGTAATAATTAATAAAAATAGTTTCTAAGTATTTGATTTATTGAAATATCATTTCATTCATATACATTCTGAAATTGTTTTCTGCGGATTTAAAATAAATGTATTGTTTATTCATATACCTAAAATCGGCATTAACATATGTATAATATCTGTTATATTAATAGGCTAGCCGATTTCTTTTGACCGATGTTTTGTTCTACCGTTTTATCCCGATTTTGACTAAACGTTTATTATTTGAAAGGTATTTCTTTTTAGCCGTTTTGCAGATTTACAGATTTACAGATTTTTAAATTTTTTCCTTTATTTTGATTAAATTGCATTTAAAGTTGCTGCTAAGGTGTAAGGTGAGTCACAAAACTTTGGAAGGTGAGTCAAACACATAATTTCAGCTTGTATAACCAATTGAACTCAGTTTTGTTTTTTTTCAGCTATTTATCATAATTGACACTTCTTAATGCATTAGAATATTAATGCTTTAGAATATTTTTTTAATATGCAGTCTATTGAAGAGGAGTAAATTTAGTACATAACATTTGCCTCTAAAACTTGTGTCCAATTTGTTGTACGCTGTCACGCTGAAAAAAGGGCTATAATTGTCACAAAAGTTAACTTTAGGTTAAATTTAAACTAACTCTGAGCTTTGAATGTATAAACAAATTTTTGCAAAAATTCTTTGAATCTCTTCAGAATAAATTCATTTTAATAAATTGCAAAAAAAAAAATGTTAAACTGTGAGGTGAATTACGTGGAATTGCCCAATGTATTAAAATATCCAATAATATTAACGCAAGAGGTCATTAACAATGTGAAACTAAAAATATCTGTTCGAACTATTTATCTTTTAAGATGAGACCAAGTTTAATTTTAGAGTCCATGGGGAAAGAACATTTTAACGACGATCAAAGGCAAAAGACTAGAACCAAAACATACAAATAAATATGTTAAGTTTGGCGGTGGTAATATTATTGTATGGGTTTGCGTTTGAGGTCATGGAATGGGTCTAATTCATGTAGTAAAAAATAATCTAACTGGAATACGATACAGGCAAATTCTACATGATGTAATGTATACATACATACATGCCCCTGGTCTGCAAGTTCCAACATAACAATGACCCAAATCACACCGAATGGCTACAATCTAATGCAGTCACTGTTTGTAATGGCCAGCCCAATCACCAAATCTCAATGGGAAATTGTAAATCGAAAAATATGGACATGAAATTACACAAACAAAACAATTCTCATAGAGGCAAAAAATTCCACTGGATATCATCAACTAAAGGATACCCAACAAAATATTGCAACCAAAAATATAGAAAAAAATTTAATTATTGTACAGCAAAGGCCTCCAATGCACATTGGCCTGGCGAGCCACATTTTTTGGCCAATATTCAAATTTTTTTTCTTTATTTGTTGTTGGAATATTGTAGCAAACACTTCAGATAAACAAGAAAAGTAATTTGTTGTTGCAAACTTCAATTAACCGTTATTCTATGAAGTGAGAAAGTTCAATGTTTTAAGTGCAGTTGTAAAGTGACAGGTTACACGAAAATAAAAACTTTTTAAATCTATTTCTTATGGATATTACTGACGATGGTAAATAATTGAATTTTTAATAGTGAAATATTAAATACAAATTATGGTAATAAGAAAATACATGAAAACTTTCATAACCTCTAAATTAGTGATTTATGCCTTTAAAAAAAAAATAGTATATAACTTAAAAAGTTCAAGTAAGTTCAACGAACCAAAAACACACTAAATTACAGTGATATTTGGTGCTTACGAATCATCAATAAATTTCTTCCAGTTATTGCTTATTTTAAAAAAATCTGCTATTTTACATTCTTTATAATAACTCCCTTTCTTTGTCTGTCTGTCCCAAAATTTTGCAACAATTTTTTGACTAACTTCCCACTAGCTAGAGCTCTGAAATTTTCAGCGTAGTCTAGACTTGGATGATAATGCAATATTAACTTTTGACATAATAGGTATGTCAAAAGGATGGCCCGGGGTTACTTGTAAAGTCGCCTCCCTCAGAAAAATTAAAAACCGTTATTTCCAATAAACTACTAAACCAATCGTCATGAAATTTTAATAGCAGACTACTACTCAGCTTGGATGCTTTTCAAGCTATATACAGGCATGTCAAAAGGGTGGCCCGGGGGACTCTTATAAAAAAAAAATTTTTTTTTTCTTTTTTTTCAAAAGTTCCAAAAAAAAGTTTTTTTTTATCACTTTTTTTATTGAAATTTTAGTAAAGAATATTACCATAATTTAAAAAACAACAGCATATAAAAAATTTCTTCAAATTTATTTTTGATTTACTCGTTTCAGGAAGCTTTTCCTTCAAAAATTGTGATTTACTCAGAGTTTGGCAGAGTGGAAATAATAAACAAGAAAAAACCGAACGTGTTTTTAATTATATTTTGGAGAAAGTCGGAGAAACAATTGTTTATAATGAATATAAGAAATATCTTAATGATAAAATTCGGGTGTATTGCTTAAGACTGGATGTGAAATGGCAGAAATCTTCTAGATCAATTGACCAATTTAATGCCCAAAATGATACCTGGCTGCAAAATGAAATAGTGTTCAAAAATCTCAAGACAAATGACTCAACTGTAGAAAATTTTGTTTTTTTGGAAGAAGAACACTCTGAGGACAAGCCATCGTGTGGACGTCCTCGAATGCAATTTTCGGGAATGTCTGAACGCAGTAAAAGAAGGAAGGCGGCGGAACTATCAAAGTCTACAGCAAATGAAACTGAATTATTAATACAAGCATCAATAATGTCGGCCAGAAAAGAAGGTAAGAAAGATTTAGTCGTTGTTCTCAAAAAAGCAACGGAAAGTCCCACGAGACCATCTAAAATACGAAAATTGTGTTTGAATAATGACCAGTGTCCCATTGCTCTCTCCGATGAAGAAGCTCTAGCATTTTTCCTTGAAAATAATTTCACAAACAGGCAATATTGCGACATAAGACTGGAAAGTAAGCAAAGGAACTCCGATATATTTCCGTATTATATGAAACTATTGGCAGCAAAACAAAGCTATAGACCAAATGGCATTTGTGTAAGTGAAACCGTGCCTAAAGTTCCTCTACAACAGCTTCTAAAACACACTGCAACAAGGATAGTTGAAATGCAGAAGGATGTCGTTTCATCAATAATGGATAGCAACAAAATCAACTACATCTCAGCGGAGTTAATTTTGAGTTATGGGTTTGATAGCAGCACGGGCCAAGCTTAATTCAAGCAATCTTTTCATGAGCCAAATTCATCCCGTTATGCAGATTCCACTCTTTTTGCAACCACGGTAATTCCTTTGAGACTTGTTGACATCTCAGGAAGAGTGATTTGGTGTAATATCTCAAGTAAAATCTACAAGTTTTGTCGATCACTAAAACTGGAATTCGTAAAGTAGACGAAAGAAGTTGTTTTAAAAGAGGCTGCTGAATTAAGCAAACAGATTGAAGAGCCGGAAAACTTTACAATACAAATAGAAGAACCGAAGATAGTGGAAATAACATTCCGGATGAGTTTAACCGTTAGCGATGGAAAAGATTTGAACATTCTGACAGGAACCAAATCAACACAATCTTGTCCCATATGGTATAAGTCCATTACACTGCCACATTAGGTTTTTGGAATTTATACTACACCTGGCGTATAAAAGCGACTTTAAAAAGTGGAGAATAACAGACAATGACGATAAGAAGAATGTAAAGGCAACAAAAGAGCGCATTCAAAACGAATTTTTGTCCAAGCTTGGACTCCGTGTTGATATGCCAAAAGTAGGAGGATTTGGATCAACAAATGACGGCAACACCTCTCGATGTGCGTTCGCAGAGTATGAAAAATTTTCTGAAGTAACTGGAATTGGCATTCAAGTTATTTTTCGTTTAAAAATTATTCTAATTTCCTTATCATGTCAATTTCACTTTCAGTTAGAAAAGTTTGAAAACTACTGCTTTGAAACCGCGCAGCTTATTCAAAATATATACGCCTGGTGTCCCATGACGCCAACGGTCCACAAGGGGCTTATTCATTCAAAAGAAATAATGTTAAACACGTTACTTCCGTTGGGTTGTTTTGGAGAGGATGCAGCAGAGTCCAGGCATAAGGTATACAAGAGCGACAGATTATGTCACGCTCGCACAACTAGCCGCACCGACAATCTTTCTGATATATTTAACAGAGGTTTAGATGCGTCAGACCCGTTAGTGTCATCTTTTCGTTTAAATACGCGCATACATCAAAGAAAGCGCTTAACATTACCATTTGAAGTTATTGCTTTATTAAGTTGCGAGGATCTTCCTGAAATTTCAGCTTATGAAAAAAATATAGATAGTGAAGAAAATTCAAACGATGAACCAGAAGAACAATATGAAGAAGATAATTTAATTTTGGAAAACGAACTAATTGACTAATTTACAAATGTATTAAAAGAATACCCCTTACTTAATTAACCAATTGAACATTTAATAGAATTCAAGTACAAATCAGCCCTAATTTACAGATTTAGATTTAGGTTTTTTTAAATTAAATAAAATTTATGTTTTTGCTATTAGTTGTGTCTTTTATTTGAATTCATGTGACTATTTTAGTTTTGGCCAGACCAATGTGCAATGTTTTACCAACAGCATACAAATTAATTCTTTAAAGTTTTGTTATTTTTTTTCTGATATTAAGAATTTTATGTTAATATTTTTTTTTTTTTTATTAATGAAAAATAACAATTTTTAAATTAATAAAAGAGTTTTTAATTTTATGATCCAGTTTTTTGGTACAGACCGTCAAAAATATATTTTATTAAAATTTTCCATTGCATGGTCACTTACTGTCAATATTTTAGAGCGTTTCGACAAAAATGTTGTCTTAGCCAAAATCGTTTGTCGCAATAGAAATTCTATTTCAAATAACTAAATGCGAAATATTTACTTTCGAGAGCAGCAAATAAGTATCTAAAACAACAGCAGAGACGTAACAGTTATAAGAGAAAGGACGAAAAAGTCTTAATTAACCATTGACATTGATGAATTCATGTTATGGTTATAATTAACAATTTCACAGGTATACACACATTTTGGTGCCGATACTTTTTGAACTGATCTTTAGTAAATTCGACCTCCTGAATACGAATCTGCAATCGGCAGCTCGATTTTTCGCGATATACCGTTATTTCCAAAATTAAGGTACTTCCACTACATATATTGGAATAACTTGAAAACGGTTCACCATATTCAGTTAAAGAAAAATTAAAATTCGTCAACAAAATTATCTTTAATCCGTGCCTACATTGTTTTTAATTTGGCCCAGTAGTTTCAGATATATCGTTAAAGTTTTGTAAAAAAACAACAATTTTATCAAAAAAAAATAAATATTTTGTTCTTCAGTGTTGGTCTAAAAGCATTTAGTTTAATATATTTGTAATAATAATATATAATATATAATTAATATATTTGTGAAAATACAAAATATATTTTTGACTGCTTATTTGATGTACTGGGACCCAAGAAGCTTCGTTTTTTGGTTAATCTGCAATGTGGTTTTTTAGGACAATTTCTTTGCAGATTCCAACAGTAATCTGCCACCATATGAGTATCCCACTTGCCCTAGTATCGTTCTTCCATTGTCCTTATATCCTGGTGAAATCGTTCACCTTGCTCTTCACTCAAGTCTTCCAAGTTTGCAGGAAACCGGTCCAAATGGTTTTACAAGTAATGCACCTTGATGCTCATGTTGCATCCAAGCTCACGAAAAACAGTCAGCATGTTCAGAACTAAATCCTTATAGTTTGAAGCCTTCTTGTTGCCTAGAAAGTTTTCGACAACTGACACAAATGATGTCCACGCTTTTCGCTCGTTTTCATTCATAGGTTCAACAAAATTGGTGTCCTTCATTAACTGTCTGATTTGAGAGCCATCGAATATGCCAGCTTTTATTTTTTCATTGCTTAAACCTTGCATCTTTGTAGATATGAATTTAAAACATGATGAATCTTTATCTAGAGCCTTAACAAATTGCTTCATTAAGCCAAGTTTTATATGAAGTGGAGGCAGGATTATTTTATTCCGATCAACCAAAGGCTCATTAACAACATTTTTTCCTCCAACAACCATGTTCTCTCTTTCAGGCCAGTCTTTTTTTACCCAGTGATCTTGTTTAGCTCTGCTATCTCAAAGGCACAAGAAGCAAGGATATTTTGTGTATCCACCTTGCTGTCCAAGGAGGAAGTTAACCACTTTCAAGTCAACACAAATGACCCATCCATGTTCGTGATACTTAATCTTTTCCAAGACTATGTACTCTTCTTTCATTTGGGTAGAGTGAGCAATAGGTATTGATGCCAATTCGTTACCATTGTGTAAAAGCACACACTTCAAACTTCGCTTGGAACTGTCAATAAACAGACGCAACCGATCTGGATCATACTCGGGAAAGCCGATTTTTGTTAGGAGGCCTTTAACATCGTGACAGAAAACGAGGTCTTCTTCCTGAGAATAGAACGTAACCAACTCTGCTTCCCTTCTACGATAGAACGTTATTTGCGTTCCTTTATCAAGTAGATTTTTTTCTTTTAGCCGGGATGCCAGTAACTCAGAAGATTGTTTTGAGAGGTTAAGATCCCTGATGAGATCACTTAACTCACTTTGGTTAAATCGTTGGGGACTTGATGTATTTTCCTCATATTCACTGTCTTCATTTGTGTAGCTGTGGGATATTTCGTCCTCCGAAATATCTGGTAGCTGATGAAATGTTTGCATGGGAACTTCATCGGAATGAGGGATGGGCCTTCGAGCAGAGTCTAAATCAGGATACGTCCACTTCCTTCGGTTTTTACTATTGATACCTCTGATATTCACTAGACAGAAATAACAGTCGTCGTAGTGATTTTTTGGTTCTCTCCAAACCATAGGCACACCAAATTTCAAACTCCTCCTTTTCCCATCAGTCACTGACGTAGATGTTCAGTACATGTTTTGCAAACTACATGTGATGCCCAAGATTTATCTTGCTGTTCAAGTTTGATACCAAAAGCATTGTATGCTTTCTTTATAAATTCAGTAATGGATTTTCTGTTTCAATTCTCGTGTATTCACCACATATATAACAAAATTGCTCAGGGTGATTTACACAGATTTTGCGGCTAGATGACATCTTTGAAAATTAGCTTTCAATTAAAATTATCACTGTTATATCTTGATGTTCAATTGAAACCTTGAATGCTTGCAACGCGTACTGGACGTAGGTTTCTTATCGATATATATTTAGCGAGTTTTAATTCAAGAATCAAGAATTATAATAAGAAACAAGCTAGGGAATGACATTTATATAACTACAATGTTGCCAACATACTAAGAAACAAGCTATACAATGTTGCCAACATACTACATACGTTTGTTGCGTTTATATCAGAAGGGCATATGCATTTTTTAAATAAATAGTAGGGTAAATTGAATATTTTTGTGACTCGAGAACTAGAGCTGCTAGGGAAAAATGGTTTTCAGTTTTGAAATCAGCGTTAAAAGTACAAATAAAATCAGCTGCAAAACTCAAGGCACCAACAAATTTTTTTCATTTTGTAGACCTGTGTTTTCGTAATATATAATATTTTCGTTACCGTAGCCAATTGAAGTAAGAAATACTTTTTTGGTTATGAAAACTACTATAGCAACCATTATCGAAATTAATTTTTTTTTTTTGGTTACTTCTACCCGGACACATATCATACTTTTGATTTCATGGATAATTGTTAAAATTTCCTTAAAACAAATAAATCGAATTTCAGCATAACCCTTTCTTCAAAAAAAAAAATAAAAAAAATACCAATTATTTTCCGTCCCTGATAGAAACCCATTTTTTATATAAAACATTTGCTAATGGTTTCCAATTTGTAAAAACCTTTTTAATTTGCATTCATATCTTTTTGGAGACTTTCAAAATAATTTGTCCATTGTCTTTGCCAATCTTATTACAAATAAATTAATTATTAAGCATGTGTGAATTATTTCAAAAAATCGCTTTCAAAGGATGTACATATATAAATAAAAATATAATTCTTTCTCAAAAACGTGTTATAAATATTAAACCCTTAAAACAACGTGCGAATTAAGTTAAAGCTTGAAAATTTGCCACCAAAAATCTGAGAATAAAACGACAATACAAATATTTTATTTAAAATTTTACATGGTTTAATGTTTGTTTAGCAACAGTAATAGCAGAATAACTAATAATATTTAAAAAACCTTTAAATCGAAACTTGAAAAAAAAATCATTAAAATGAATTTCAAAGTAACTTAAATACATGAGAAAATACGATGTCTTACAAATTTTTGCATAAATGTATAAAATTAAAACTGAAAATTTTATGACAACTGGTAATAATAAAAAATAAAACTTAAACTTTAAGATAAAAAAAGCTATTAAAAAACTGTCGAGTAATTTTTTTTTTGTATGAAATATCATTTACATGAAAAATGTTTGTACAGAAACACGCACATGATGATCGCACAGAAAAAAGTGCGTGAGATAGGCAGGCAATCTAAATAATTCATATACTCTGGGCTTGGTATAATCAGTCACACAAAATACTCGACTACAAACAAGGAAGAAGAGTGTTAAGCAACCTCTTAACAAAAAAAAAAAAAAGTACGCTAAAATGCTTGTTTGGTTAAAGTCATAAAGAGCCAAAAAGAAAAAAAATTATATTTACACTTTAAAATGATAAAAAAAAAAGCGTCAATAGGTCTATTAGATTTTACTCTGCTCTATATCATATGCTTAAAGCTACTTAAATAGTGAATGAAGCAGAAGAAGAATAAGAAGAAGAACAATAAATAAGCAGCGATACGATTTCGAAACAGAAATCGAATGCTGATGAACAACCTGGAAGAAAAAAAAGTTATTGACAAATATGTATATAAACACATCAAACAACATACACTTCTTAATTACCCCCTTAAAATCTCCTAAGCGTGTATTAATGAAAAGCGAAGCTAAAAACAAAATGCTCCGACTCTTGAAAATATTTTCAAGAATTCACAGTCATGTAAGGCATGAAAAAGAGGAATCATTCTTTATACTTGAACGAAACAACCAATAAAAGCAAACCATTTCAATTTCAATCCACACCACACAGTTCCATATATATATATATATATTCATACATACATATATATATCTGTAGGTATATAAAACATATCATACCACAATCATTTAGCACTATACCTTAATATTATACAAAAGAAAAAAAAAATAATAACAAGCCATTAAATAAATTATAGTTGAGTAGAAACGAAATTTTGATATGCTACTATATGTGATAAAAAGCCCGTGATAATGAAAACCCAAATTTTGAAATAATTTTTTATTTTCCCAAATAATCTCTCTGAAATGTAATGTACTTCCTTCAACGATCTTTTAACATTTCCCTACTCTTGGAATAGTACGATTTGCCAAACTCTTTCATGGAGTTTATCGTGGAAAATTTCATTATTGATGGGGTCTCATCCAATGAGTTTCAGAGTTTCAGCTTAATTTCATTCATTTTCCTTTAATTGTAGGCTAGGCCTCCTGGAGGTTGGGGGGCAAAAGGCGGACATTGAATGACACACTCAATCAAGACCTGCTAACAATCTCCAAGTGGGGTAAAGCGAATAGGGTTGATTTTCATGCGCTGAAGACACAATGTTGTATGTTGACCCATAGGTGGTATAGGTATTGAGGAGTCGGATACTCTTGATGTTCTAGGCATGAGAATTCAATGTGATGTTCGTTGGAACGAGCATGTTTTTCAAGTGTCGAAAGAAGCATTCGTGCCTTGGTTTTCTAAAACGGTGCAAAAATTACTTCACTCCTTCTGATCTCCTTAAAATCTATACCACTTACATCCGACCGAAAATGGAATACAACTCCCATATATGGACTGGGGCTACGAAGTCTATTTTGGAGCTACTGGACCGTGTGCAAAGGAGGGCGTTGGCGCTCATCACTGACAGTAGGGTATCCAATTCTATTGACTCATTGGAACATCGTCGGAATGTGGGTTGTGTATCGCTGTTCTATAGATACTACCATGGGAAATGTTCTTCTGAGATTAGCGAACTTATTCCAAGTGTCCGAGTTTCGGTTCGCTCTACCCGCTTCTCTAGTAGATCACATCCGTTTGTAGTTTATTGTCCAGTTGACTGCACAACGCATTACAGAGAGAATTCGTTTATCAGTCGAACTAGCCGTATGTGGAATAAACTCCCCGCAGAGGTCTTCCTGACAGTTAAAATCTAATAAAATTTAAGTCAAATATCCACAAACACTACTCCCTCTTTCACCTTCCCATAACCAATTTTCCTGAGATCAACACAATGCACTGCATCTGTAGGGGGCATCCCCTGAGTGTTGGTTAATAAATCAATGAAAAAAAACACATGACATTAACATTTGAAAATGATTTCGGTCACATGACCACGGCAGCTGCTTGTGCAAGCGCATTCAAGACGCCCAATTTAGGGCCACAATGTTAGGCCCCAAGGCTCTATTGTTGGTGGTTTATCTACATAAACCAGTGACTTTCCATTCTGGAAAACAGCTTATCGCCAAATTATGATTTCAACTAGTCGATGCATGCGGTTGCCGTATGGGACGTAGCGCCATAATGTTGAGACCAAATTTTTAAAAATTGGTCATGGTGCGGTAACGATCTCCATTATTGACCGCAATGCGAGCCTCGGCTTCATTTTTCAAGCAATAAGGTCCGTGATGCCACCAGCGTGTAAACCGCAACAAATGGTGCAATTTGTGGGGTATGTTGTTGATTGATCTGAAGTTAGATCATCTTTGTTTATTAACAAACCTGTTAGCCAAAAATCATCCTCATCGCTAAACGTAATTTTGCTGTATAACATCGGGTCAGTTTCCAACTGCTCTAGAGTCTAATCGGCATAAGAATGATCCATATGATGGTTTTCTGCACAAGTTGGGTCTTATGCGGGTGTAGGACAGGACTTTTGTGCAAAATTTTCCGCGTAGTGAACGGACGATGACGAAGAATCGATAAATTTCGATCTTTTTCCACAATTTCGTTTACAGCCGCCTTATTCCCTTATACGGGTGTGGACCAGGACCTTTGTGCAAAATTGTCCACGTAGTGGACAGACAGTGGGCCAATTCCTGTGACTGATGACGAATCAATAAATTTCTACCTTTTTCCACAATTTCGATTCATTTAGAGAGTATTTGGTATCTATCCAGAGTTCGCCTTGTTGACTTGCTTAAATGAACGAATATGTGCGCCTTAAAAATCAAGTTCGTCTATAAGTTGTGCGAATCGATGATGACGTTGTTCAAGCTGGAATGTATTCATGATGATTTGCCAGAGTATACTGATCTTTAACGTCAATTCGTTTGACAGCAAACCTTTTCGTAAGTTCTATCTAAGCAAAAAAAAAAACTTTAATAGTCGATAGGAGCCAGATCTGAAGAATATGGGGAGTGGGTAAGTAGCTTGTGTATGCTATTTTGCGGTCAAGTTAAAGTTCTCAAACATGCCGAAAAAGTCTCTGATTCACACATCAACGTTTGAAGACCACATAGCTTTAGTAAGCACTAATAAAAGTCAAATTGTTGGTTTTATTAAATTATAGCCTTAAATATACACTTGCTAGAAAAGGTATACGTACACTTGAAGATGAAAATTTTTAATTAATATTAGTAAAAATTTTAATGATTGTGTAAGAAATTAATCAGGCTCAATATTATGTTTTTTTACTCCAGAAAAGGCAAAAAAACATTGGAACATTTATTTCAACAATTAATCTATATTCTGCATGACAGGTTATACAGCTGCTTCGGGTCGAGTCACCAACCCTCTTCAGTAACCAATAGCAGTAGATAGTTTGATGAAGGTTGGTGATAAAGATCGAAAATTTATTTTTTTATTTTAATAGAAAAGTAGCTGACCCGGCAAACTTCGTTTTGTCCAAAAGAGATTTTTTGATTGAAATAATTTCGAATTCTTTTTTATCGAAAATTATCGACCGTTAACAGATGACGCAATAATATAAGTTGAATACAACACTTTTCGAACTCAGTTGAATTCAATATCTTATAATTATACGTATAGCTGACCCGACTGTCTTCGTCCCGTCCAACATTTGGCGAAACTAGAATAAAATCAAGTATGAATTAAAAAAAAGAATAGAACGATGATTGTAATCAATTAATGCTGCACGATATACATCATTTTTTGTTTTATGCTCCGGAACGTAAATGAATAGTGAGGATTGTTTCCCAACTCGGGAACACGCAACATATAGCTGGCCGTGTGAAAAGCATGACATTTTCAGATTTATGCCGCACACTTCCAGGGACTGTCCTTCTGACTTGTTTATTGTCATCGCAAATGCAAGTTTCACTGGGAACTGAACACCTTTAAACTGGAACATCAAATCGGTTGAAGTCAAGGGAATTCGCGGAATTAAGCATTTCCCTTGAACCGCCCTTTCAAATCCTTGCCACCATCATATTACTCATTAATTTCGTCACAATCATTCGGGTTCCATTGCATAGTATCGGGACATAAGGACATCAGATCGAATTAGGAGATTCACCGTAAAGCAGCGTGCATAATGGCTCTGGTGGTGGAAGCAATTTGGCAACTTAACCTTCACTCCCGCACAACACAATCCGAGCGGTTCTTTCTCAAATTTAACTACATTGCAATGCTCACAAACGACAGACAACCATTCTGGTCGAACTGATTCCCTTCCAATAGCACGTTCCTCTTCCGTTCGATCTGTTGCGACATTTCGGTGCTGCGTTGCATCTTGAGAATGCCGGCCAATATTACCATGAACTCCTCTTGGCATCGTAATAAAAATGATAAAATTTTCCGAAAGTCAAAAAGATATATATTTTTAAAGAAACAGTTATTCAATAATAGATCAGTTTTTTAAATTAATGCTCTTATGTAAGCTTAAATTTAACTATATTATTTTAAGATCCAACTTTGCTATTAAATTATGTTAAACATTATCTTAAACACTTTCCTTCTAAACGATCCCATATATTAAAGTTCAATAATTACTTTTATGGAAGTAACCGCCCATTTTCATACTCACACTAATAACCCATGAACTCACACAAATTATCTTCCCTTTCCCGTTCATATGAAAATTTATTTCATATGGTAGGTAACATGCCCACTTGTCCAATTACGCCCATTTTCGTCAGGGCTAATCACAGAAATAACAGATGAACTCACACAAACTTGCAAAACTCTCCCTATCATAATACTCGGTATATGCACATCGTATTTAATCAGTACTTTGTAGGGGATGTACCCCGCCCACTTATCCGATTCAGCCTATTTTCGTCAGGTGTACTTACACTAATAACAAATGACGTCACAGAAAGTATCAAAGCTCTCCCTGTCATGATATTGAGTCTGATATTGAGTGGTTATTTTTTTTTTGTAGTTGCCATGACCACTGTTCCGATAACGCTAATTTTTACAACGGATACTCACAGCAACTCAGAGCAACTCACAGCAATAATAAATGCCCTCATATAAAATTGCAAAGGTCTCCATAAAACAGTACTCAATATATGATATTAAAAATTAAGTTTGTATGGGAGGTACCACGCCCCTTATCAGATACTGACCATTTTCGTTATGGCTATCCACATTAATTATAGATGGCCTCACACAAATTTACAAAGCTCTCCCTCTCATAGTACTCAATATATATGATGTTAAAATGGAATAACCGCCTACAGCGCCATCTGTTGAGACTTTTTGTACTTTTCTTTTTCCTAAACCTTCGCGTGGCAGTTACAAACAAACTCACAGAAGAAAGTATCACTTTTGGTCCTGTAGTTTTCAAGTTTTAAGCGGACGAACAAACCACGATTCATTTTTATATATATAGATAATAAAATTAAGAAATATTCCTAAAAATTTTAAAAAAATATTTTGAATTGATAACTTTTTTAACCTTACAACCTTACAACAAGAGCACTTTTACCTGTTTCTCAAAAACTTAAGGAATATTTCTATCTAAATCTTATGATTACAATGCAAAAAACGCATTATTGCAACTAGCTTTAAAACTAGGGGAATCCCATGATTTATGCAACGACGTACATATCTGTTACACAGATTTTATTTTAGTAAAAGACAAATTGGTTTGCATAAAGGTGACTTGAATTAATTATAATTCTTATGGAAAATATATTTTGAGATAAGACCAAAATAAAAAAAAAAAAAAAATCGGTGCTGAAATCAAAACTGCGAATCCACCAATTCAATCTGGCCTTTCTGGTCGCCTCTCCAAATTATTTGGGCATCAGAAAACAGGATATCAGATTTAATGCTTCTCAAATTAATTATAAAATCAAAGACTGATTCCACAAAGATATGCATGAAGATACTGCTCGGAAAATTTTAAAAAAGATGGGACTGCCATGGTCCTGTAGCATGTCGAAAGCCATTCTTTAAGTTACTAAATTAAGCAATATATAATGCAAATGTATTTTGTATCAATTATTTTTAATGTGCGAATGCCTCTTCCTCTAAGTTAGACTCTTTAAGTTTTTTATCTGTATAAGTTTTGTTGGAGGCATTAAATCTTAAATAAATAAGAAACTAATAAATAGCTTAATAATTTATTGGAAACAAAATACGGGGGCTTCATAAATATTTTGACGAAACTGCTGCCCGCTCTTAAATATCAATAAATTCCAACAATCCAATTGTGTTTGTTGTTGTTTGCCAATTCCCGTTAGATGAGAGCATAAGCTATTAAGTGAGTAAAAAGTTTAATCAGTTGCATTATCTCATTCGCTAAATAAGGTGATTTTCAGCAATAAGCGCGATTTTGATTTTGACAAAAGTATTTTGACGGATATGATTTTTAAAATTTTGTAAGTAAAAAAATTTTTTTTATTATAATAAAATATTAATTTTGTTAAATTTATACCTTGTAGACACTTTTTTACTTCAATAAAGAAATCTGTGAAGAATACAATTTATGGAGACAAACCGTGCATTATCAAATTAATAAGCATAAAAAAGACAAATTCAGTCCAAAATTTAGCCCGGCCGGGCAGAAAAATGAAAACTACATCGACAGAAGACAGGCACATCATTCGTCAATTTATGAAAAATCCCACAATAACTCCAAAATACTTAGCATCTCAGCTACAGAAACATTCAAACGATGTCATAAGTGAACGCACGATACGTAGACGCATTACTCAACATAGTTTTGGTACTTATGTAATACAAAATATACCATATATCTCACCTGGTAACAAAGTAAAGCGGTTGGAATTTGCCAAAAAAGGATGTTAATAAGCCTCCAAACTTTTGGAACCGGGTATTGTGGACTGATGAGAGCAGTTTTGAGTATCATGGGTCACAGAAAAAAACATATGTTCGAATTCCGAAGGAAACTCGTAAGAAATTTACTCCAGTCAGCGAAAGAATGAGCCATGGTGGTGGCTCGGTAATGTTCTGGGGTTGTATTTCGTCCAATGGAGCTGGCGATTTAGTCCCAATCGGTGGAACTATGAACCAGCATAAATATTTGCACATCTTAAACAATCACGCATTCGGGTGATAAAATAGTCGGAGAGTCATTTATTTTCCAGCAGGATAATGTCCCATGTCACAAAAGCCGTATGGTGATGTAATTTTTGATCGCTTCTGGGGTGGAAATATTGGATTGACTACCCCAAAGTCCAGACTTAAATGTAATTGAAAATGTCTGGTCAAGGGAAGAAACCATTTCTGAAGTACAGGGTCTTTGGGATGAAGTTCCTCTAGAAATGTTTTCGAAACTCGTCGATTCCGTACCCGAACGCTTGCGTAATCTTATAGATTCAAAGGGAGGATATATATTTTACTAAGAATTAATAGTTTATAATTTTATTTTTAATAATTGAATTAATTTTTAATTTAATACCTTTTGTCAAAATAAAGGGTCCGCCAAATAACTTTTTTTTTTTTTGAAAATGCTATAAAAAAAACTACTGAATATTATCTCAAATTTCTTTTTTATTTGAAAGTACAATCCTTCCGGTTATTAATGGGAAATAATCTCATTCAAATGGCTGCCTCGGCTGGTAATGCAGTAGCCTACACGATCCGTCCAATTTTTAAGCACATTGTCGATTGTGTGCAGCTGTATTTCACCAATTGCTTCACGAATATTATGCTTTAAAGCGTCAATTGTCTCTGGCTTGTTGGCGTAACACTTATCTTTGAGGGCCCCCACAAATAATAGTCCAACGGTGTCAAATCGCAGCTCCGAGGTAGCCAAACGACATCAGCTCTGCAGCTGATAATGGGATCTTCAAAAACAGGGCGCAAAACATCGAGTGTAGCTTCGGCTGTGTGGCACGTAGCGCCGTCCTGTTGAAACCAAATCTTGCCAATATCCTCCTCTTCAATTTTTGTGAACAAAAATTCGTTAAACATGGCCCGATAACGATCGCCATTGACTGTAACGGCCACTCCTTGCTCATTTTCAAAGAAAAATGGCCCAATTATGCCTCTGGACCAAAATCCGCACCAAACAGTGACCCATTTTGGGTGTATCGGCTTTTCAATGTCTGCGTGCGGGTTTTCTGTGCCCCAAATGCGACAATTTTGCTTGTTTACATACCCGCCAAGATCAAAATGAGTTTCATCTGAAAAGATGATTTTTTTTGGCAAAATCGGCATTTCTGTAAGTCGATCGCAGGTTCACTTAGCGAAGCGAAAACGCATTGGATGGTCAGTTGGCTTCAACTCCTGAACCAATTGGACTTTGTATGGCGTCATACCAAGGTCTTTATGCAAAATTCGTCTCAATGATGCCTCCGAAATATTCAATTCTTGAGAACGATGGTGAATTGATGTTGATAGCGCTTCACGCACACTTTCTGCCACAGCAGCAATATTCTCGAGTGTACGCACTGTTTTTGGCTTTTCACGCTTTGGTTTATCGATGAGGATGCCAGTTTCTTTCACTTTTTTTTCACAAGATAACGAACATACGGAGCTGACGGTGCTTCTCTTCTTCCAAAATCCGTACGCAATTTTCGCACACATTCTGCAACATTACCATGATTTTCAAAGTAATGTCGCAATATTTCCCAGCGTTGTTCAAGCGTATACACAACCATATTCGTTCAGCGGAAGGATAAAACTAATTATCTGTCATATCAGACATGAAATAAGCACTAGTTGAAAAAATACGTTAGATGGCGGACCCTTTACATATGCCATTTCAAGAAATTTAATTTTGTTCACAATACACAGAATTAATGTAAAATAATTCAATGGAATATTTTTTGTTTTTTTATTTATGAATTTGCTTTAATTTTCTCATTTAAAGTTTTTTAATTTCTATGACTGTTAAAAAAAAATTAAAAATATTTCAATTTTGCACTCGTCAAAATATTTTTTTTTAAGCCTAGTTCCGCGAAGCCGAGTGGCTTGTCTGCAGATTCTAATTTTGGCTAGTTTTTTTTAATATTTTTTTTTTTTTTTTTTTTTTGCAGCGACAGACCAAAGACTCTGGTGGGAATCGAACCCACGACCCCCGCATGATAGGCGAGCACGCTACCTACTCACCTGCCGTCCCCTGTAATTCAACTTAATTTTAATTTTAATTTTTTTTTATTTATTTATTTTTGTGGTATGATAGTACGAATACATCTTCTGGCAAGTGTATGCACTTAAAAATGACTCATGAAATACAAGATAAAATTAAATCAAACAAAGTGTTCTCACGTCACTTGCACATTAAGAAAGAAAAACTGTTCCAAGCTCAAGCCAAATAATAAAGGGACATTCCTGAGGAGCAACTAAATCAACTCAACTGCTATCACTATCACTCTTGACTTAGCCTTTGAGTGATAGTCTTAAAAACAAATTTACACCGTTCTTTTTTTTTCTATCAATATTTGTGCAGTTACTGTAAAAAACGGATCCTTACGGAAGAACTGCCCATCGCTAGCCACTATTTTTCCTAGCTTTCCGACAGCACACGGATACTGCGTCGAAAGAACGCTGCATCTATGAGGCTATCCATGAATCGACCCAATTTTTGATGATGTCAAGTGCTGCTCAAGTAGATATCAAAAGGAGCAATGTCTGGTGAATATGTCTGGTAAGTGTTTCCAAATAGGTTTTGAGCAGTGCCCTAACAAGTGGATGAGCACTATCATGTCTGCAGTAGTCCTGGTATCAAATGTGTTCGGCAGACATCCCCAGTAATGGTTTCGTTCGGTTTGAGTAACTCATAATACTCAACACCAACCTGATCCCACAAAATACACAACAAGAGTTTTTATCATGAATATATAGCTTAGCTTTAGATGTAGCAGCATGACCGGATGATCCCCATGAATTCTTTTTTTATTTCGATTATCTCATAGTGGATCCAGTTTTCATTACCAGTAACTATACGATGCCGTAAATCCTTCTATTTAAGCCTGGTAAACAGCATTCAGCCTTTCTTGCCGTCACTTCATATGGAACGCAATTTCATTCACAATTATTTAAAACGTTGTGAATTGCTTGCTAACCCAGGAAAAAAACATTATCAAATAATGGGTTTTAGAAGGAGAAGTAACTGGTTGAAGTTTGCCTGATAAGCTCATTATTTTAACACGGGGATGTCATCGGAGGTAACTAGTTGCCTGCTTTGAAAGTAATGCAGTATTCAAGGAGCTGGCATGAAATATAAGTAGCTGTATAACACATTATTAGTAATGCCTTATTTTCACTTTAGAAGTAATGCAGTGGGCAGGGGTAGGTCATTATTGGTAATGCAAAAATCAATGAGCTGCTATTACAAATTTTTCCCGGGAAATCAATCCTAATGTAAGTGGAAGTTGTAAGTACTTAATTTCTGCATCTTCGTACACTTTCGGCTTTCCGCTACGTTCTTTGTCTGCGATATCAAATTTAACTGTTCTTCAGCTTACCAAAGACGGACTTTTTGAAGTCAATTTGAAATTATGGGAAGCTGCTCTGGGTAAAAGAATTAGCCTTTACCATAGATGAAAATATCCTAACAATACATGAACTCCAAAGTTATATTTATGAAAGATAACTACTTACAACTCAACAACACATCGAACCGAAAACTAAACAACGGGAGTGTAGAGAATAATATCGTGAAATCAAAACTGAATGTGAGAAATCGAATTAAAAATATGAACAACTGATATTTAGTAAAGTGTTTCTAAAATATAGTTATTGAAGCTTCGCTAAGTCCACGCTTAACTCATTCTTGATGATCCTATATTTTGCTGCATCTTGATCACTAGTGAACGATCTTTTTTCACTTTTTTTGATACTCTTTTTATCTGGACATCTTTTAGCTGAGAAATATATATTTTTGAGATTGTAAGTAGATAACGATAACAAAATTAATAGGAAAGTTAAATATAGCCGTAAAGAACTAATAGATGGATTTCAGATCAGGGCCGCAATGAAAGTTCAGCTTATTCTCCTCAAAGGTCTTGACCAATCTTAAATGTCAACTTAAGCTTAAACGATTGATCATTCCATTTAGTAAGAAACGATTCTAAATGACTAATTTTCTTTCATAAAAATGTTCTTCACGATCTGTCAGCTGGAGTCCCAACAAGGAAAAGGCTACTATCGCAATTCATGGTATATAAATCCATGAGGCTTCATATTTTCTTTTAAGATATTCCAACTTATTTGGTTGCGAACGCAAATACAGAAGATTGGGAAGAAAGTTTTGTCTCTATGACTTACAATATCCATATGAAAAAGTCTTTTTCCGGTTCTAAAAAGTTCGACGCCCAAGATATGTATCGTCATCTTCCTGACACATTCAGTAGCAATCCTATGTGTGAGTTAATATTCTTCTGTATGCGAAAGGATTAATAATAATGTGAAGTGCCTAGTCAATATCTGCCAGTATATTCCCTAATTAGCGGCGTTATGGGAGAGCAATTTCCTGTACGATAAGGTTCACGTCCAGTCATATGAATAGCGGAGGCCAATCTGTCTAGTTTGTCCGCGATCTCAACGCCCAAGAATCCAAGATAGAGTTACTCTCGGACAGTTATTAAACGGTATCAAAATATTTCAGAGAAAATTTAGATCTATATGGCCAAGGGGAGAGCGCCAGAAGTGCGGCTGAGCTATCAAGAAAAAAATTAAATATGAACGCCCTCTAAACCCTCTTTAAAATTTAACCCAGCACAAAGTACAATTGCTTGTATTCGTCCTGAAATACAGATGGCTAAGAGCTCGTTGGTTCGAAGATTTTTGTATTTGGATTATAAGCACCTCACCAAACCTAATTTTCGAACCATCAGAAAACCAAGATATCCACAAAAGGTCTCTTATCGTCCCACTCTGATCTACTAAGTATGATGTCAAATTCCTTTTAAAGTGAAGATCTAAAGACATATCCAATTTATCTTTTGTTCCTAGCAAATGAAGAATATTAGAGTGTCCATTTAAGTTTTTAGGATCTGGATGTAGGAAATGGAATCAAGTTTTAATCAATAGTAATTCAGGTAGACTACGAAATATTTCCATTTCTATTAAATATTATAGAACCTTTCTGTCGGGCACCCTTCTACACCTTTGGCACCAACTTAGATATCACAGAACATGTTCACTGTGAAGGCATACAGTAATGTATACTCTATACTGATTTTAGTAGAATACGAAATATATGAATCGTGAAGTTTCGGCTTGTCGGTATAAAAAAAAATTATAAAATACTGCCGCCGATCAAAATGTTCTATTTACTTAAGAACATATCGGAAATGTAGATTCCAAGAAATTGACTCTAGCTTAAGTGTCGGAAAAATTGCAACTTTATAAATACACAGAAAAATATTATGCTCACCAATTACTCCCTTCTTTTTCAGTACTGAAGAAGTCAAGGCAGCTCAGAAGATATTGTTAAAATAAGACTAGAAGGATTTTGGTAGTTAGTTTTCCTTTTTGTCTATTTGAAAATTATGCGAATTTACCAGGCACACTAATCTAGGATTTATCAAAAACATACTTGATTCCGGCTAAAGTGTCAGTAATCAAATTCTCTAGCTCATTAATAGTCCAATTTTATGAGAGAGCATCTAGACTTAAGTATACTACGAAGTGTTACAAAATTACATTAATTACCTAATAATACCTAATAATAGTTCTTACAATTCTCATTGGGTTTATATATGTAATTACAACGATATAGGCAAGTTTGTGTAATACAAGCGCCCCGCCTATCATGCGGGGGTCGTGGGTTCGATTCCCACCAGAGGCTTTGGTCTGTCGCGGCAAAAAAAAATAAATAAAAAATAAAAAAAAAATAAAAAATGAACTACTACCTCTTTCCTCCTTAACCTATTTTGCTGAGTTCAACACAATGCACTGCATCTGTAGGGGGTATCCCCTGAGTGTTGATTAATTTAAAAAAAAAAATACAAATGAGCCAGACCTGAGTTACTGATCCGGAAAGACACATTCCCGAACCTTTTAACTGGATTTGGCTTAAGACAGGTGCTATAGTTAGTTAGCATAGTTAGTCGTAGACTTTGAAGCGGAGGACATCATTTAAACATTGGAACCGTTTTCTATTCTGATCATAATAAGTCGCATGGTTTGAACACGAGAAACTTGGTTTATTTTTATATTTTACTTACTCGTAGTCTTGAAACACGAGAACCATTTCCTATCCTAATTTTATTTTTTCGCCTGTATAAATACGTGAATCGTTTTCTATTATCATTTTAGGTATTCGCCTTCTTATAAACGAGAATTGCGGTTTACTGCGTTTTAGTTATTCGTCTTCCTAAACACGAGAATCGTGATTTATTTTTAGTCGGATTAGTAAACGGGACATCGGTAGTCTTTTCTTATAGAAATAATAACATTCGGCAATGATTTTGTCAGGAGTTTTGCAAAAGATATCAGTCTTGAAAATTTTGATAATTCTGTTTAAAAAAATATGCATCCTTTTGCAAGGTAGCTTTCCTATCCACTTTTATCAAAAAATTATCGATTTGACTTCGAATCAAGAGTCAGAGAAAAGCTAACCATTGAAGTATTTAGCTTCCAGACTTCCGGCTTTAGAGCTCTGAAGTAGCGCAAAATCATGTTGATTCAACTGGGCTTGAAAATCTTTTGTCTCCTATCTTACAAAGAAAAGACAATCCATTCCTCCTTAGAAACTTATCCGGGACCTAAGTAGTAACATCGACTATTGATTACATTTTATTAAGGTGTTACAAAATTCTTAAAGAATTCGCCAGAACCAACGTGTAATGTAGGGTAGGAAAATAAAAATATGCCGAATTGCTATAAAACAAAATCTTGTATTATTTTGGCCTTCAAAATTTTTTGGCGGTTATTGAACCAACAACAACTTACCCAAAAATACAACATAGTAACTATTACTACAACAACAAACACACACACCAAATGAACTTTCCACGGCTTAGCAAAAAACCCAGGCAAAGAAACGAACAACAACAACAACAACAAAAATAAAATCAAAACACAACACACACAGACAAACATTTACACAATGCTTCTTCTTTATCAACGTACTCACATACAGACAGAAAAATACGCATTTAGAAAAAAAAAAACTGTTCGAAAATCGCTTATTTAACAAATTAATGTCTAACCCACAACAACAACAAGAAGAATAAATGAATGTTTGTCGTAACGACGTTTCCACCATTCGAACGTCATTAAGGGAACGTAACATAGTGCCAGACATTTAGTTGGATTGACGTATGTAGTACAATATTTAAATTTTCGTATTTTGGATTTGTGCGTTTTTTTTTTACTTTTTCTTACTTTTTTTTATTTTTTGTGTACAAGCATTTCGCCAAAGAATTTAACGTAGAAATTTTGTGTTTAGACGAAGCCCAAACATAAATTCTATACTACGTATGCTAGTCATTCTCATGTGTGAAACGACATACACGCGCCGCATTTTTTCTATTTTTTTTTAATCTTTTATTAATGTTTGGAAAGAAAAAAATATTTCTGGTTTATTTTACATACTGGTACAAATTTTATTAGAAGAGCTTTCTAAAAAAGAAAAAATACGTTATATTTCAAATTATTTATGCATGTCGAAAGTTTGACCACAAACTAGGATATTTATTATAAGAGTCAAGTCTTATGATATTTCGAAAGATATTAATTATTTAAAAGTCTCTAAAGATAACACATAGAATTATAATTAAATGTCAAAAACAACTGATATTTTTCATTATCACGAGCCAAAATTTCCCATAACGGGAAATGGTCATGAGTAATTTCATCTGAATTATTTTTACGCACAGATCAATGCTCATATTCGACAGAGACATTTTTCGCAAAGAATACGTTTAATTTTTCAATATTATCTCTTCGATACACTTAACCCATTTAAAGCCAAACCAAAACGACAAGGAAAACTTTGAAAAATTCTTTATTTATATAAAATTAGGAGTACAAAAAACAGGAAAACAAAAAAAAAATAAAAAAATTTTCTTTTTTCAGGTCTTAAAAGGGGTGTACCCAAATTGGCACAGTGGCTACTTATGAGTGAAATTTTGAAAAGCACCCTTTGTAAATGCAAAGTGTTTTCTTGCATATTTTGCAACTCCAAAGCTTCACTTATGGCAGATGACGCAACGTATACGATTTGGAAGCTTTTCAATATTTGATGACGAATGTTGAGCAGTAGCGCGTTTTTTTTGGTGATTGCTTTATGTAAAATGTAGCTATAATTCGTCGAAATATTAACTAGTCCATGCTGTTTTATTTACTACATACACGCAAGCGCCATGCATTTGACATAGCCATATCTATCATGTAGGTAAATAAACCCCACCACCATTTTTTGTCATGAATGCCGATATAATTTTGTAATTTTGAAACATATCAGTTTTTTGCTTTTTTTGGGAATACCATCTTTTAACAAATCCTGGTGATTCATAAGAATCATGATTAGTAGCCATTGTGCAAATACTTTTATCCTTCCAGCGGACCAATAATATCTCATTATTTTTATCAAACCTATAATCAAACTCTGCTCTTGGTTTTTTCATTATCTCCTTCACATGTGTCAGGGGACATTATTATTATCTCTTATTGTTCCTGTAGCACGATAACCCACATTACGTAAATCATTTAGCAACTCACAACTTGTAAAAAAGTTATCAAAATAGATTTTGTGATTGGCGGAGTTCGTCGATAATTTATTAAGCAGCATTTTGACAACTCTAGTATCCAATGGCTCAGAAACAGAGTTATTTGATCTGCCACAGTGAATATCAAAACAGTAGCAGTATCTAGAGGAACTTGCTGCGACCCAAATTTTATAGCCAAAACGAACTGGTTTGCCTCTAGTAAACTGCTTTGCTGAATGACGACCATAATATTTAACCATAGACTCATCGATAGAAATATTTTCATGGAAAATGCCAAATTGGTTGAACTTTTTGATAAGAACATCTGAAAGTTTGCGTATCTTGATCATTTTGTCAGTGGTGTTTGAAGCTTCAATATTATCGACAAGGTGCAAATTTCTCTTTATTTCTTTAAACCTATTCCTGGACATAGAATTTGACACAACTTCTACTCCTATATCTTCATCTAAAGACCAATACATGCTTTCCCTTGGAAGTTTGTGGTATCCAGATAGAATAAGTATTCCAAAGAAAATCTTTAGCTCTGCAACGGTGACCGTAAAATTGTGTCGTTTGTTTTGAGTCGTGTACAACTGGCTAAAATTAGCGATCATTTCAAAAACTTCTTCGTCGAAAAACATTTCAAATATTTGAACTGGTGTCAATACTTTTACTGTGTCTTTCATGCGGCTTTCACTTAGCAACCGGTCGACAGTTTCCCCATTAATCTTCGAATAATTCGGAGCTGATCTTCGCCAAGATAGAACTTTAAATGCTAATGAAATCTTTTGCTCTCCACACCGTAGCGTATTAGTTCTTATCTGATCCCTTTTAGCAGATAATGGCTCATCATCACTGGAATATTCGGCATCATCCAAAAGAGTGTCAATATTGCGAACAAAAACCTCGACTTCTCCAGGAACGTCATTTGGCAAGATTGACAAATTTATATTGTCGTCAAACCCTTCTTCTTCATCAGTAACAACACTAGGTTCTGGTGTAAAAGTGCTATTACATGATGTGTTTTTTACATATGTACTGTCAAATTTTCCCACAACAAAAGTTGTACACATCGTGTGATACATATGAAACATTGTTTATGTACAATACATGAAGAAAGTCACATGTACATTTTTCAATTAGAACAGGTTCTATTTTTGCATGACAAACATGAAAATACAACACTGCTTTTGGCGAAAGAAAAACAGAGTAAATTTTAAAGATTAATATTGAAAGAAAAATAAATTGTTTAGTATTAACAATTAAAAAATATATAACCTTTTTTTTAACAATAAATTTTTGTAAATTCACAAATTAAATCAGCTGTTGTTTACACTTAGAGGTTATGTCATACGGAAATACATATGCACGTGTGATAGCAAAAATTATGAATCGTATGTAAAAGACAATTTTGACAGACATGAGGAATTTCATATGGATAAAAAAAGTGACAGTACATATGTAAAAAACACTTCGTGTAATAGCACCTTAAGTATGGTCAAATCATACTTAAATCCATCGGTGCTATCCTCTTTAATCGTATTAACAGCTTCTTCTAAACCGCGAAAGTGATTACTAGAGCTTAAATATCGGTTCATCTTAGTAAAGTTAATACGCGTGCTAAAAGCTCTAATATACTAAGTTCAACTAATATTTCAACGTTTAAGCAACTAATGAATGTAATAAATACAATAAAATTCACTTAGATTTTACTTGGGGATTTCCCTGTTTATGGACATAAATTGATAACTTTGTTTCACCATAAAGTGCTGCCACCATTTTAACAACTAAGACTACATAGTCAGCAAAACAACGCATCTGACGTTTTCTAGTCGTTTACTCATTCGTGTGTTTGCGTATATTTGAATATTATACTCGTAGCCATTGTACCCAAATTGGCACAGCACAATTTTATGTGTTATAAAATCAGATATAAATAAAATATCAAACTAAAAGTCATTTTGTGTGATTCATTATGTACTGAATTGATCAAATAAAAGAATTTATGACTTTAAACAGTACACAGAAATTTTAATTATTGTTAACCAAAACCTACCTTCAAATCTATATTATTGACCAAATTTGTTAGATTATTATGGCACTAAAAATAAATCAAATTTAGTAGTTCTGCATTTCTTATAACCATAGGTCTTCCTAGTAAATACTAATGCATAAATTTTTAAATAAATATCAATACTTTTTCTATACACCCTCGATAACTAAGTGTTCCCAAATTGGCACGGCGGCCGTAAATGAGTTAATCCAATATTCTTCCATAAATTTGATTCCCTCTGAGTAATAAGTTTCTTCTAACCCCTCAATATAGGCGCTTGTTTCCGTGAATCCATTATCGTTTGACCAAATTGTTTTTCAACGAACGTTTTTAAATTTGGAAACAATAAAAAAAAATAAAAGGGGCTAAAACAGATGAATACTGTGTATGAGGAAGCTAATGATCACGCCTTATTCTGAGATATGCGCAGTCATTCTTATAAATTGGGGAATCTTATAATACATTGTTGTTTAAATTATCCAAATCATATTAAAGGGCCACACCAAAGCTGTTTTGACGTCGTTTAATTTTGGATTCATTAAGCTAAACGAGAGACTAAAGAATAGTCACAGCAGAGAACTTTTTATAGCGAATCAAAATTGAAAGTGGAGTAAGCGATTTTATGGTCCCATGTATGGAGAATTTGGTTACGACTGAAGTAGTTCAGACGTGTCCAGGGCCAACTCAAGGACCCTCTAATCTTAAGTAATAAGTCAACTTATTTACACTATCGGGGGTTCACAAATATAATATTTATTTAATACGAAGATATTTCAAAAAATTTAACCAATTAAAAACAAAATATATAATGTGTTTTTCAATAAGAGCGCTACAAAAGTTTTTTTTAAATAAAACAAAAACGGTTTTGGATATCAATGAAATTCTTTATTCCTGTGAAAGCACGTTCGATGCCATTATGTATGGAAATCGATCTCTTTTGCAGGGCCACCACGGGCACGCTTGCGGAAGTCCAGACGCTGAACCCAATTTTCGACGGTTTTCAAGCATAAATCGGCCGATACTGCTGCAATTTCAGGTTCGATATTCGTACGAAGTTCATCAATCGTCGCTGGCTTGTTGGTATAGACCATAGACTTGACGTAGCCCCACAGGAAATAGTCCAACGGCGTCAAATCGCACGACTGAGGCGGCCAATTAACTGGACCATTTCGTGAGATAACATGTTCTCCAAATTTGGTTTCCAATAAATTGATTGTGACATTCGCTGTGTGGCTTTTGGCGCCGTCCTGTTGGAAACACATGTCCTCCAGGTCCATATCATCCAATTTGGGCCAAAAATATTCGGTTATCATTGAACGGTGGCGATTCCCATTCACAGTAAAGTGCCGGTCTTGATCATCACGGAAGAAGTACGGCCCAATGACGCCGCCGGCCCATAAACCGCACCAAACCGTAATTTTTTCGGGATGCAATGATAACTCATAGAGTACGTGTGGATTGCTGTCTGACCAATAACACATATTTTGTTTATTTACGAAGCCATTGAGCCAGAAATGAGCCTCATCGCTGAATATGATTTTTCGATGAAAATCCGAATCATTTTCAAGTTGTTGCTCAGCCCAATTCACGAACATACGACGATCCTGGTGGTCAAATGGCTTCAGCTCTTGCGTCAATTTGATCTTGTAAGGATGTAGGCCAAGATCTTTTCGCAAAATTCGCCACAATGACGTCACAGAGATGCCCAACGCTTGAGAACGACGTGTGAGAGACACATTTGGGCTTTCTTCAACTGAAGCCTCAGCGGCAGCAATATTCTCGACACTACGGGCACTTCTTTGTCTCACTGGTACGGGAACATTTTGTGCTGTGCCTGTGGATTCAAATTTTTCCACTAGACGCTCAATTGTTGATCTGCTAGGACGATTATGACGACCATAAATTGGACGTAGCGCTCTTAACGTTGTGGCCACTGACTCCGAATTTCGGTATTAAATTTTAATAATTTCGACTCGTTGTTGACTCGTATATCATTCCATCATGAAATGGCAAACCTTACTGAAGAGAAATGTCAAAAGAGCGGCAAGAAATATGGCGTCGTTTGCTGTTCCTGTCTTTCTACTTTTGTAGCGTCCCTGTTGAAAAACCTTTTATGTTCAGTGTACGATATTTCATATGCGATAAATATATTCTACCGATTATATTTAGTAAATTTAGTATTTAGTAAATATAATCGGTAGAAAATTAATACAGAATAAATGGTTCGTACACATTGAAAACGGTTTGTTGTGACAACCAAATATCAATCAAATCGTGACAGTCCCATGTACCATTTCGAAAGTGTCGTACGAAGTTAGGCAACTGATTTTTTAAGTAAATTGGATTATATGAATTGTTAAATTTAGTATAATACATGGTGTGGACTCACATAGCGATGGCATGACAAGTGTAATTTTTTTTCTATTTATTCAATAGGACCAACTGTTAGAAAACTTGTGTAAAAATTTCATGACATTTCATTAATTAGACAAAAAGTTACCGTTATAAATATGATGCTGCTTTTAAAGTTTGAGAAAATCTTGTTTTTTTGGTGAGAGAAAATACTGTACAAGTCAAAGAATGGATTGATAAACATTATTGTGAATCTGATCGTCCTGATCGTCCAAATGAGCCAGTTATCAAAGAAAACACAGAAAAAGTAAATCGGGTTGTATGCATGATCGAAAGATTAAAGTGGCATCATAAAGATATCAACAGAGCGAGTTCGGCATATATTCCATGATCATTTAAATATGAAAAAGCTTTCTGCTCGATGGGTGCCGCGATTTTGAACAGCTGAATAAAAACTGAAACCTATTCATGATTCAAAGTATGCTTTGGAAATGTTTAGAGTAAAATGAATTTTTACGTCAATTTATAACAATGGATGAGACATGGATTTATTATTATACACCGTAGTCCAATAGACAGTCTGCGGAGTGGTTACAAGCATGCGGAAGATGACCAAAGCGGCGAAAGACTCAGCAATGTGCTAGAAAGGTAATGGCCAGGGTTTTTTTTTTTGGAATGCACGTGGTATAGTATTTACTGATTAGTTGGAGGAGGGAAAAACAATAACTGCAAAGTACTATGTTGAGTTATTGGACAGATTGGATGAAAAAATTAAGAAAAAACGACCGCACCATCATGAAAATGCACCGGTGCTCGTATCTGCTTTAGTTTCGGAAAAATTTAAGCATTGGCATTACGAATTGCTTTCCCACCCCTCGTAATCTCCGGAACTGGCTTTCAGCGATTATTATTTGTCCCCAAACTTGAAAAGATGCCTCCAGGGAAAGAGATTTTCCACTAATGAAGAAGTAATGTCAGAGACGGAAGTTTATTTGGAAGAGTTTGACGAATCGTATTTTTTTCAAGGATATTAAAATTTTAAGAATCATTGGAAGAAATGCATTTCATTGGTTTCAAAAAACTGCTTTTTTACTGTTAGGCCACGTACTTTTCACTCCATGTAGTATATAATTGAATTTAGATTTATTTCAAATGCCTAATTACAGTAAAGATATAATAATTTTAAATATTATTTATTTATTTTATAGTTACATATTAAAAAGGACTAAGGTAAAAATATTTTACAGCTTGATCCTGAAAACTACTGGTTGCAGTTTTTGTACCAGTAGATGACAAATAAAGACTCGTTTGATCCTGTTTGTTTATCGATATTTTAAATGGAACAATTTAACATTAGAATTATTCACAGGAAGTTTTGAAATCTAAAGAGTTATGCAATATGTAGTTTGGTTACATGGACGCACAGACAGACGGACAGACATCACTAAATCGACTCGAAAAATGATTCAGAGTCGATCGGTATAATAAATGAGCAGTCTAGCTCCAATATTTTTGGTAATTACATCACAAGACCATTACCCTGATCAGAGAATGGCATATGACAGGGGCAGTTTATTACTTAACTAAATAGAAAATAATATTATAGTTAGTGTGTGTTGTGTATGGTGTTTCCACCAAATTTACACCAATCTATAATATTAATAGGCTAAGCGATTTCTTGTTACCGATGTTTTGTTCTACAGTTTTACCCCGATTTTGACCACACATATATTATTTGAAAGGTATTTCTTTTTAGCTGTTCACCAGATTTACAGATTTTTAATTTTTTTTTGTTCTTTATTTTGAGGAAATTCCATATAAAGTTGCTACTAACACATACATAAAGTTATACATATGCTATGTGTGTGATTATTAAATTTGTTAATGTGTTTGTTAATGAGTTTTTCTGCATTCACAATAATAACAAACCAAAATAGTGTTGGTTTGTATATTGGCTAAGTTGAAAAATAAAGTTGCCTAGAAATTGCACTCAAATTTCGAGCGCTGGAATCTGCTAGTATACAATAAATATGGAAAAGCTTCGTATATTTTTTTAAATATTTAAAAAAAAACAGCATTACACCTCGAAAAAATTAAAACTATAAAGATTTCACTTTGAGTAACATAAGTAAAAACAAATATTTATTAGCGCAAATCGCTTAACCCTTCCAAACCTAGCTGTATTGATTGTGAGATCTGGGTTAAGGTGACTAAAATATAAACAAATACATGTTTTCTGATTTTCTACCGGTATTCAGTTATTGTTAGTTCTCTTGCGTGCTCTTTACACAAAAGAGAATTAAAAAAAAGAAAGTAGACTTTGCCTAAAAGAATTTTTATATTGTTGGTTTTAAAATGACTACAATCGTTTTACTACTTAGGTCTAAAAGGATTAATTGTTTTTCAAATACTATCCATGAAGAACAGTACATTTTTGTATACGTTTTTACCAATTTTCGAAGCACTTTTTTCCCTGCGAACGAGGTAACTCGAAAGCATTCATTTCAAACGCATTAAGAGCTTTTTCAGATGTCGAAAAGCGTTGACCTCGTTTTTTTTCTTTTTTTGATGTGCTAAAACAAGTAGAAGTCATTGGGTGCCGAATCAGAACTGTACGCCGCGAATGACCCAACGACACAATGTCGCTATTTTAAACCGTCCTGTAAAAGCTCGTATTGCCATGATGAAGATTTATCCAAAGATTTTTGCTCCAACCACATGGTTGTTTTTTTTTTCTCCTAAGAAACAGGTGATCACCTAAGCTTCCAAGTGTTTCACGGGAACAAGTTTGTTGCATTTGGCACGTATGAAAAAATCCTTACGATCGACTGCTATTTAATGTCTGCATAGATCCATGAGTCTTTACCTGCTACGATTTTATAGACGTTTTTGAAACATCGCGATTGAATTTTACAAAATTTTTTGCAGCAGTAAGCACGAGCCATTTTTAGGGCCTGACAATTCGACAGCCGATCGTTCAGGCAATATTTAGTATATATAAATAGAACTAATGCAGAAGTAAGCCTCAATTTAATGATAAACCACCTTGTGATCTTTCGACATCAGTTTCCCCACAGAATAGATGTTTCTATACATTATACCACTATGTGGTTTGGGTATAATGACTTTGTGCTGCTGTTGGTAATTACCAAAAATATTTGCCCTAGACCCATCTTTTAATATACCGATCGAATCAGAATCACTAGCTGGTTCGATTAAACGATATCCGTCCATCCGTCCGTCCGTCTGTGTGTCCATGTAAATCTTGTAATCAAACTGCAGGTCGCAAATATGAATATATTTTGATGAAATTTGGTACGTAAGCTTTTATCGACCATAGGATGAAAGCTATTGAAATTGGTGAGAATCGGTCAATGTTCAGACCTAGCCCCCATACAAATGACCCCTATGAAATCGACATAAATTGCCATAAGATCCAAATTGTCATATAGATCTTACTCAAATTGGATTTGTATGCGTTTATTACATCCAACAACTCTTAGTTAAAGACCCCATATAGAGCTGCTTCCCGCTCTTCACTTAAATCTATAAAAAAAAAAAAATATTGCACTGATTCTTCTCAAATTTTGTTTGTATATATTTTTGCAAAATAAAAGAGACTTTACTAAACATAGCCAGGATCGGTCCACTTTTGGGCCTAGTCCCCATATAGATATAGCATCCGATATGAACTTTTTCATATTTGCAGCCAAAAAAATTAATAAAAATCCCACTCAAATTTGGTTTATGCTTATTTTCTATGTCCAGTTAGTAGGCCCTATGAGATAGGGTCTATAAATGCATAGTATAGGGTATCATATAGTCGGTCTAGACCGACTATAATTTTTTTACTTGTTTTTTTTTTTTCTTTGGCAAAACAACTTATTTTGGACGACCTTCAGAAAATTCATACTGGAGTGAACGACGTCCACGATTAAATTAGGAAAATCAAAAAAACAAGGTTTACCTGGAATGGTGCTTCATTACCAAAAGTCAAAGGGTGAATCCACGTCGAAAATCATAAAAAATCGTAAATAGCAGTCGTATGACAAAACGTTCTAAACTCATCTACGGTTAACACTGTCCAACTTTACGATGCTAATGACAGATTTAACGTGTCTGCATCTGTGGTACCGTTTCTCAAAACAAAATTATTGATGATGAATATCATTAACAGTTATTGAATAATATCCGACAGTACATTGCAGGAAAAATGTCGTCATATCAGGATAATGCGCGGGTTTACACTTGCATCATTAAAATGGCCAGAACTCATTAATTAGGTCTGAATTGTTTCCATATTCGCTACTTGTAGCCACTTTATTGTGAAAATTTATTGTGAAAATTTGGGCAAATCCTTTTATTCAGTAGAAGCCAGTGAGGCGGCACTTCTCTCCCTAAACTCTCGCATTATATTTTCCGTTGTCATGACAGACTGTCAATCGGGCAGCAAGGACAAATTTTGCCCTTGATGCTTCTTCTGCAGAGTTAGATGAGGACTTTCCACAAGCAGCGGAAAACATATGGCAGACTTGATCTATTTATATTATGAGACGAACTAAATCTCTCCTTAGTAGAAGGCAAATGGATATATTGAGGTGTAAGACTATATTGACGGGTCTTCAGCTGATTGGCAAAATGCAGGAGGACTCGGACTTCAGCATAACATACACTGATGCAGCTGGAGATTACCTGGAGACGAGGAGATAAGGAGTGTGAAGCTACAGAAGACTGGACAGACACATACTAGTTAGCCAAATCTGGAATATCGGACTTGAACTAACTGATCTTATTCGTTATATATAAATTTCATTTGGATCTAGTACACTTACAATATTCCTTACGAGCGGTGTGGTTTTAAAAACGAATTCACTTGACTCTACTTGCTGTTTTACGAATGGTGAACGGCCATTTAGAACAATCAACTACTCACTATTCAAAGGGCATAAAAACTTTGGAAAACCATTGATTTAAGTGCAGTGAGCTAAAAGTAGATTTCGCTGATATCAGGTGCTTAACATGTAGTCCTCATACTTAGCGAAATACGAATTAAAATAAATTATATACCAAAAAATCTAAATTTTACGGTTTAAATTTCGAAAAAGAAAATAATGATCAATACAAAAATAATAAAACCAGATCAGTAAAGCTAGAAATGGAAATAAAAATCCAATAAGAAACTATTGAAACCCTTTTAACCATTCAAGACCTGTTACACTGGACAACAATGACAATGAGTACAACACTCATTATATGTTCGTTCATTCGTTCGTTCTTAAAAAAATTTAATACAATTTTATACACACAACAAGAATTAACACCAACTTTGTATTAGAAAATTAAAAGGTAAATGAACTACAAATTAAATAGACAATAAAAACAAATAACAAAACGAATAACAATAAAAAAAGCAATACAAAAAATTTATATTGACTAATGTAAACAAACTGATAAAAAAAAAATAATAATACAATTGTAGAATTTGTGTGAAATTATTACAAATATGTATGAAAAGTAGACGAAGATGGATAGTTTGTCAATACTTAATAATAAACACAATGGAAAGCAACGAAACAAGATTTAAAATAAACAAAGTGTGACAAATGTTAAATATATAATTAAATATTTGTATCAAGTGACGATAAGAGTTTTATAAATCAACCCGAAAATAAGTGACCGCGAAAATATAACATTTGAATTTTTTTTTACACGGATGTGGTTTTATAGATTGGTAAATTGAAATTGTTTGTGTAGAAAAAAATTTTGAAACAACTAAAACAGGGATGCACTAGAGTGCCTCATAATTTTTATAATTATTTCCAAAAATCTCGGTTTTAGAGATAACCGTTAGATAAGGTTAGGTGATAGCCTGCACTCGGAGGCTAAATGGCTTATTGTGATACCTTTTAGGAGAGAGATGGATAAGGAGGGTGTTTGAAAATAAATGAAAGTAGAAAAAAGAACCGGACATTTATTTATTTGTTCCGCTACAATATAGTAACAGTTGAGCAAAAAACTTTAAATACACTTATAAACATAATCAGTAGAGTTCAAATAAGTCTTCTTCTTTAGATAACATCTACAGTATCGGATAATCAATTAAAGAATAGTGTCTGTTAACTTCGGCGTAAATTCTTCGGAATGGATCGAAATTGATAAAAAATGATCTGTGGAAATTCGGGTGAACAGATTCATAAGATCGAAGGTGTCTGTTAGGGACATTTATATATATTTTGCCGAGAAGGCATTCAGCATCACTTTTACCATGAACTAAGTTAAGTAAGAATGTTATATTAGATACATATTACCCTTCTTCTTTTCAAAGTTCGGAGCTTTGTTAGAGCCAAACGACTGCCATACGGTGGGAGACTCAATTCCGCATTCCGTCGAAGATATCAAAGACAAAATAGTAAGAATTGTTTCTGAACTGAATCAAGTTTTTTGATGTAGACATTGTACTGTGGATCCCAGATTACTGATGCCTATTCAAGTATCGCCCTGAACAAAGACGTGAATAAATTTTTAAATTAAATTCCTTTGCCGAATGTTTTATCTATATATATAAAACAGAATGTGTGGGCCGATTTTGATCAAATTGTCAGGGAATCTTCAGAATATTCAGGCGGGTGACACTGTGAAGTCTGATTTTTGATTTCCGGTCTGTGGGCGGAGGGGCGTGGAAAAATCCAATTTTCATATTGTACCACCAATGACAAAGACATACATATGTATATTTATTTTTTTTGCTTTTTTTTCTTTATTTTTTTTTTTTTTTTGAAAGCCGTTGTCATGTTTTTCAAAACGAGATATCAAACTCTTAAATCGGTTATGCAGTTCCGTAGATATTTACAAAAAACATATGTTAATAATGATCCAATATGAAAATTTTAAAACTTTCGAAATGTTGCATTTAAAAATCCGAGTTTTCGATTTATTTACATAATATTTACATCATTCGATAACACAAGATATTCCGCGCTTACTAAGGTGCAACATTGTACAATAAGTTAAAAAAAATATAATATTATCAATCGATGATAAACAACTTTGTGTACTCTTGCATTTAAGATACCTGCGTTATACACTTCCATGGTAAAACTTCTTAAAAAAATTCTTTGAACAACTCTCTGCATTCCACTTTCAATATAAAAAATAACGGTACATTCAAACAAAATTTGTTTTCAATTGCTCACTGACTGCATTTGATTTGTTTTGCGTTAATTGTTGTTTTGTGTTCATAAGTTAAAAACCTATGAGTGAAATCAATTTAGTAATAACAAGTGTTTTGCAATTTGCAATAATAAAATAAGTTTACAAATTATTTTTAATGACAATTCATCAAGAAGGTAATATGATTACTGTGGTTCCAACAACCAATGAAATGTTATAAAACTAAAACACAAAACACATCATTGTTCCTTTTGCACGATTACAGTTTACTAAAATGCCAAAAAAAAAAAAAAAACAGCCATTGCTAAAAAAAAAAACCACCGCAACACGGAAGCAGAGGAAAAGAAGAGCCGCTGAATCAGCTGAGGAACGCGAATCACGTCTTCAGGAAAATCGCGAAAGGGCATCTATGTCTAGAGCCGCAGAAACGGAAAGAGAACGCGAATATCGGCTTCAGCAAATGCGTGACAGTGCATCTTCATCTAGAGCTGCTGAGACACCCCAACAGCATGTCGAAAGACTTGCTGCCAATCGCTCCCGAATGGCTCGATCAAGAGAAAGAATCGATTTAAAGTCGGCGGCATTTCACTACAATAGGGACGATGACTACCGGAATCACAAGGACGTAGTGATTGGCGCAATGGACAAAGATTGCTTACATTGTCGTGCTCTGAAGTTCGCTAAGGAATCCCCGGGAATGTGTTGTTCGAACGGTAAAGTTGTTTTGCCACCAATGATTGATCCGCTTGAACCCCCTACAAAGTTACATTTCTGGCGCCAATCCGATTTATAAGCACTTCCTTTAAAACATCCGAAAGTACAACTCATGCTTTCAAATGACGTCCTTCGGAGCAACTAATATCATCAACAACGCCAGTTACATGCCCACCTTCGAAGTGCAAGGCCAAATCTACCACAGAATTGGATCGTTGCTCCCACTTCCCAATGATGATGCCAAGTTCCTCCAAATTTATTTCACTGGCAATGAAGCTACAGAAGTTGAACAGCGTTGCGCGATCAGTACTGAAGTCAGACGGGAAATCGTTTCGAGTCTTCAAGCTATGTTAAACGAACACAACAGCCTAATCCGTCTATTCAAAACAGTGCTTTTTCCACGGGGTGAGGATGGGTATCATTTCAACGTAATGCAGATGAACCCCAACTCAAATGGAGAGTCGACAAAAAAAAGTTTCCTGTATGGACTTTTATACCTATCGCCTTATGATCAGGCCAAATGAATGTAATTATTTGTTGAAATGTCGTGAAGTCTTCCATCAATTCATTGTCGACATGTACGCGAAAATTGAAAGTGAACGTCTGCTCTTCATTCGGTTGAATCAGCAAAAGTTACGCGTCGAAGAATATGTCCAATTGCGTGATGCGATCGCCAATAATGGAAACGCTGCGAATATCGGCCAAATGGTGATCTTGCCAGCGACATACATAAGCAGTCCGCGACACATGCACCAGTACGCTCAAGATGCTATGACATACGTGCGCACGTATGGACGGCCACACCTCTTCATCACTTTCACATGCAACCCAGCATGGAAAGACATCACCGACCTTTTATTTACCGGCCAAAGTTCAACACATAGACATAATATCCTCGCCCGAGTACTCAAACAAAAGTTGACAAGGCTGATGGATGTCATCACCAAAAATCACATATTTGGCGAAACTCTGTGCTGGATGTACTCGGTTGAATGGCAGAAGCGAGGCCTGCCACACGCCCATATTTTACATATTTTAGTCTGGCTAAAACAAAAAATCATGCCAACGCTGTACTAACATTAAAGGTTGGATCACCGGTAATTCTTATTCGCAACTTAAACGCACCAAAGTTATGCAACGGAACCAGATTGACCATCAAAAACTGTTCACCAAATTTAATCGAGGCAACAATCATCGGTGGCAGATTCAAAGGCGAAGACGTACTTATTCCACGAATTCCGATGATTTTCAACGATTTACCATTCCAATTCAAGTGGCTCTAATTCCCTTTGCGTCTTGCCTTTGTTATTACCATCAACAACGCACAAGGCCAATCATTGACTATTGCTCGCTTAATTTTGGAAAATTCATGTTTTTCACACGGCCATTTGTATGTGGCTTGCTCCCGAGTTGGCACGCCAAAAAAATTTAGACGTTTTTACACCAAATAAAAAAACAAAAAATATTGGCTATCCGCTAGCCTTAAGATGAAGTAATAAATAAATATAATTTCCAATTTGCATTAAATACATGTGTTTCTTTTTTAATTGAGCCCATATCTACACCATATGTAAGTTATTCTGTGAAAAAACTTTATGATAGGTATTCCATGGATTTTTATTTAAAGGCCGTAAATTTCGTTAAAAGCTCTATTTAAATCGTGTGGTAATACCACACTAATGTTTGCTTAGGGTCAGCAACGCGGACCGGGTCAGCTTGTAAAATATAAAACACCATTTAAGGGGATGTAAATCGATCTCACATCAATCAATTCAAATAGCGAGCGTCTTATAGCCGAAAACATTTATTAAAAACATTGCCATTTGCGAGCTGTACAAGTTTTATATGGACACTAGTGTATTCTGTCGGAAAGACTTTCATTGCAGTGCTCTCAAACGATGCGAATTGAGGTGGTAAATACGGGAAAGTTTGAAAAAAAATTTAACCGATCTTCAGGACCATCATGGTATATTTTGCCCGAAAAAAAAATTTGGTGAAATTGGACTCACGGGTTTCGTAGCGTAAATCTCATTGTGGGAAAAATGTGTTAAAATGTTTTGAACAGGTACAGTTTTCAAATTATAAAGAAAAATTAGAAAAACTATTCCCTTAATAGTTTTGAGTGCAATTTTGCTTGGATGAACCTGAAGATCCATTCAAAATGTTTCTTTTTTTAATATTTTCTCCATATCCATCGCGTTAACACGCATCGTTCTAGGGTTGTAAATATATCATATTAAGGAAAAAAAAATGTTTTGCGGGACACGCTAATCGACACACAGACAGAGGGGGTGTAAAATATGTTGTTTGTTAAGACTATTATGATATTTGAAATATTTTTTGTAATTTTTTTTACAAGAAACGCAATAGTTTTTTGTGAAATCATAACAATAACAAGATTATAATACACTTAAGATAAAAACATTCATTTTTAAAATCTTAATTGCAAAATGTGATACAATTTTTTTTTATTTTATTATTAAATTAAGAAGGATTAAAAAGCAGCATTTTTTCAAAGCGTTCTTTAACAAAATTAATTACTTTAGTAAACATAATACAACGACTTTGTGTTGATGTTTGTAACTACCAAAAATAATTGCCTTTGAGCCATTTATTACACCGATCGACTCAGAATCACTTTCTAAGTCAATCTAGCGTTCGCCTGTCTATCCGTCTGTGTGTCCATATAAACCTTGTTATCATCCTAGAGGTTGCAAATATGAATAAATTTTCATGAAATTTGGCGCATTAGTTTCTTATAGGCCATGGGACAAACGCTATTGAAATTGGCGAAAATCGGTGCATGTTCAGACCTAGTCCTCATACAAATAAGCCCTATGAGATCGACTCAAATTTCCATAAGATTCAAAATTTCATATAGATGGCGTTTAAATTGAGTTTGTGTGTATTTATTAGATCCATCAATCAATTGTCCGAAAATAAACCCAATAGGACAATTCTTAGTAATAGCCCCATATATAGCTGCTTCCCGATCTTCACTAAAATCCCTCAAAAAATAAAAATATTAAACAGATTTGTCTTAAATTTTGCAAAGTATATGTTTTTGCAAAAACGAAGTGACTTTACCAAATATGCTCAGGATCAGTCCATTTCTCGACCTAGTCCCCATACAAATATAGCATCCGATATGAACTTTTTTATATCTGCAGGCAAACAAATTGTTAACGATGCCACTCAAATTTGGTTTATGCCTATTTTCTATATCCAACTAGTTGAGCCTAAAACCCTTTCCCTAAACACATGGTATAGGGTATCGTGTAGTCGATCTAGACTGACCATAATTTTCATACTTTTTAATTTTTGAATGGTGATTTATGATATAAACGATAGACATTAACCAAATTTGGTCAAGGCATATAAATAAAACGTTATCTTAGGGGAATGTAAATCGATCTCGCAGGGGAAATTTTTAAGCGGACTAAGCCTTAACATATTCCGATTTTCACCAATTTCAATCGCGTTCGTTTTATAGCCAAAAACAGCTGAAAGTATAAATGTAATCAAAAAATATTTGCATTTACAACCGTAATTTGAGTATCCCGTCGGAATGACTTTTGTTGTAATGCCCATCAAATGATGTGTATTAAGGACGTGAATACCGAAAAGAAAAAAAAAATAGAGCGATCTTCAGGGCCATCCAATTAGTTTTCGATCATTGTGTATTTTATAAAAAAAACTCCTCTTTTTTTGGTAAAATTGGGGAGCATATGGTGCGAAAAATATTTAAAAAATTTTTGTTGACTACAGCATCTTGAAGTTTTTAATGGGTACAGTTTCCAAATTACCAAAAGTTAATTCAAAATTTTTCCCTTAAAAAGCTCTAGATTACGAAAGTTTTGATCCCATTTCTTTTTGTATTTTCTCCAAATTCATCTCGTTAATCCGCATCGTTTCCAAAAAAAAAAAAAAAAAAAAAAAAATACGGGACAAACTAATGGTCACACAGACAGACAGGTTATATAAAAATAGGTTGTTAACACTATTGTGATGTTTTGTTATATTTTTGAAAATTTTTTACAAGAAACGGAATAGTTGTTGATGAAATCATAACAATAACAGGATTATAACACACTTAATATAAAAATATTAATTTTTTACATTTTATAATGTTTCAAATTCTTGTTAAGCATCTGAAAGTCGTAATTGCAAAATGTGATAATTTTTTTTTTTTAATTTATTATTAATATTAGCAAGGATTAAAAAAAAGTAACCCATAAAACCCAAGTTTTGATTATACTCAATTTCTTTATAAGTTAAGTTTACCATCATGTAATTAAATAATTCATTGACTGAAAATAAAAAACAGGGGCCAAATCATCGCATTCGATATCGAGTAAAATCAATCGAAATTCCATATTTTGGTTTAATATTTGAAGAAGACGGACAAACGCTCGACCAGGATTCGCTTTTCTTCTTAACCAGAGGCCATAATTCTTCAACTGTGAGAAAGAAAAAAATATTCTTAACATTTTATTTTGGGAAATAAATAAATGATTTCGATCAAAAATTTCGATAACGAATGCGGTGATTTGGCCCAAGTTAAAATTTCGAAAAATCCAAAATTATACAATAAATACTATTAAATTTTTTAAACGAAAATTTTTTAGATCATTTTTATCATAGCCTCGGGTCTGAGGCATAGTTTCAGCTCGATTGGATCACGTGAAAAAGGTTAAAAATAAATCCAAGTTTTTTTCGGCTGACAAACAGGCACTACAAGTTAAAATAAAGGGAGTAAAAAAGTACTTTTTCAAAGCGTTCTGTAACAAAATATATTACTTTAGCACACATAATCACCCCTGTTCTTAAAACCACTATCACAAAAAAAAACTCGTAAATAAAAAAATTCTTAAATCTACGAGTTTTTTGCTGTTCTCTAATTTCAATAAGAATATTTTTTCTCGTTTTAATTCACATAGAAAAGGCTTTGTGAAATCAAAACAAATGCCCTTTTTTTCTACTAAGCAGGTCTTAAGAGATAAAAAAAAACTAATTGATATTTAAACTCTCACATGTTTTTTATTGAACCTTGTCATTATTTTAAAAAATTAGACATTAATTTTATAAAAAAAAAACCATTTTAAAAAACGTCTACATTTTGCGCTGATTTAAAAAAAAACTCGTAATAAGTGGTCGATGTTAATAAAACACACTTTTTGCGACGATGCTGTTCTATAACTACAATAAAAACTTTTAATTTACACAATCTATTTTCCATTATAATTTTTTCAATTATAACATAGATTCTTTATGCACTAATTATTGCAAATAAAGGAATTAAAAAAATTTTTTTCATCAAATCACATATTTTTATTTTTTCGCATATGTTCGAAACAGTAGTGATGCCAGTCAAATCCAATTTATTTGAATATCGAAATTTTTTTTGGAGATGCCTAACTTTTTAAAAATAGAAAAGTCATTTTTAATTGAATGAAATTGAAGAACAAAAACAATTAAATGAATAAATAAGTTGTTATTTTAAAAGAAAATGTTTTCTTTAAACTTAAGAAAAAACATGCACAAAATACTTAAAAGTTTTTTGTGAAACTGAATAAAGAACCATATGGCACCTCGGTTTCTATAAAACATATATTCTTAACTCAAACATATGATTCTTAACTCAAACATATGTTTCCATTAAATACATAAAAAAGTGGTTTCCAGAAACCCAAAATTTCAATTTCATGTGATTTTAAATTCACTCTTATTCAAATAACAGCGTTTCAAGAACAGGCCTGAATATTTTATTTTGAATTTAGCTTAATTTTTCTTTTTTGTCTTTTGGTTATAAACAATTTATTTTTATTGAATGTAAAGTAGATTCTTTAATAAAATATTCAATTATTTTAAATTTAATGCACATTATATGGCTAATTCCAAAGTGACAGACAGGACATTCATCGATCTTTCTAATCCAATAATATACTCTACAGTAAAAGTTTTTCATTGTTCATAAAAATATAAAAAATTATGCGGACGAACCTGAGCAATATATTTACCATTAGAAAAAGTGACAAAGTATTATTTTTATTAATAATTGGGGGGCAAAAAGCAGTCGTGACAGACACGACAACAAACAGACATCATTTTAGAGGATGTTTGTAAAACAGAAAAGCTAAGAAGTTATTTGTATGACAATAAGTAAAGTTGCTTATAGTTAATATAAAAATAGGGGCTATAAAACTATTGTCATATTTTCATACCCTTTTCTTTGAAATGGTATCAATAAAAATTATTTAGATTAAAATTGGAAGTAAGGTTGACCTTCGCATGGAATTATCCAAATATGCAAAGTAGATGGTCGTATTCGTTCTCAAAATAATTGCTTTAGCTCTGACAAACAAAACAAAATTGTTATGAAAAAAAAAATATTTGAAAAGTGTTTTTCCTCATTTAAAATCATTAAAATCATGTTTATGTCCTATGAAACTTAAATTTTTTGTTTAGATAATTTATTAAATAAAATTAAACTTACATAAAATTGATGAAGTCATATTTTTCTTTAAAAAACAATAATAATTTTAGATTTATAACAAAAGAAAAAATTTTTTTTTAATAATCTCCTGAAAAATATTCAAAACTAGTTCTATAAGAAAAGGTACTTTTTAAGAAAAACTACTTTTTATGAAGATGTATTTATTCAAAAAGGTGCTTTATTAGAAAGTTACCTTTTGAGATAAAGAACTTTTCCAGGATACATACTTAAAAAAAAAGATGATATTAAAGAAAACCTACTTTTTCTTTTAGAAAAATATCTGTTTTAGAGGAACTTATCGAAGAAAAGGCTGTAAATTTTTAGGACATTTTTTAGGAAAAAGTACTTTTTTCAGAAAATTACTTTTTTGGGGAAATGTTCTTTTTAAGAAGAGGTACTTTTTTAAGGTAAGGAAATTTTTTAATATAAGGCATTTTTTTTGTAAAAAGGTATTTTTTAAAGAATATTTACTTTTTTAAAAGATACTACCTGTTTTAGGAAAATGTTTTTTATAGGAAAAGGTGCTGCTTTAAAGAAATGTACCCTTTTAATAAAAGGTACTGTTTTAAGAAAAGATAATTTTTTAAGAAAATGTGTTTTTTTATTAAATAATCGTTTTTACGAAAAGGTAATTCTTCTAGAGAAGATGCTTTTTAAAAAAAGTTTTTAGGAAAGGGTACTTTCTTTAAGAAAAGAAAATAGACTTTTAAAGCAAAGGTAGTTTTTTAAGAAAAGGTACTTTTTTAAGAAAGGGTGCTTTTATAAGAAAAGATACTTTTAAAGAAAATTTACTTTTTTAAGAAAAGTTTTTTAAAAAAAAAAACCTTTTTAAGAGGAGTTACTTTTTCAGAATAAGTAATTTTGTTAAGAAAATTTACTTTTGAGGAAAGTTAAAAAAATAAATTTTTTAAGAAAATGTACTTTTTTAGGAAGGACTACTCCTTTAGCAAATGGTACTTTTTTCAGAGAAGGTACTTTTTTGAAAAAAAGGAACTGTATTTTTTTAAGAAAGGCAATCTTTTACGAAACGCTCCTTATTTTTAAGAAACGGTACTTTTTTAAGATATGGTAACTTTTTAAGTAAAGGTACTCTTTTATAAGAAAGGGTACTTTTTAGGTAATAGTTTTTTTTTTTTTTTTGAGGAAAATGGGATTTCTTAACAAAAGTTATTTCTTTAATAAAATGTACTTTTTAATGAAATGTACTTTTCTAATAAAAGGTACATTTTAAATAAAAGGTACGTTTTTAGTAAAGGGTACTCTATTAATAATATGCTCTTTTTAATATAAGGTACTTCTTTAATAAAAGGTACTTTTTTAATAAAAGTTTTTTTTTTAATAAAAGCTACTTTTTTAATAAAGGTTCTTTTTTAATAAAAAGTACTTTTTTAATAAAAGGTACTACATTGATAAAAGGTACTATTTCAAAAAGCAATTTTTTTTTACAAGTGGTCGTTTTTTGGTAAAAGTTTTTTAATAAAAATTACTTCTTTAATAAAAGTACTTGTTTAATAAAAGGTACTTTTTTAAGAAAATGTACTTTTTTCAAAGTTTTAATAAAATATACTTCTTTAAGAAAAAGTATTTAAAAAATTAATTTTTAAGAAAAGATAATTAAGAAAATGTACCCTTTTAAGAGGAATTTATTAAAGAGAGGGATAAGTGTATTCCTTATGAAACTTTAACTTTTTAAGAAAATCTACTTTGTCAAGAGAAGGTATTAAAAATATGTACTTTTTTAAGAAAATGTACTTTTTTCAAAGTTTTAATAAAATATACTTCTTTAAGGAAAAGTATTTAAAAAATATTTTTTTAACAAAAGATACTTTTAAAGAAAATTTATTTTTATAAGAAAATTTACTTTTTTAAGAGGAATTTATTTAAGAGAAGGTAATTTTTTAAGAATAAGTATTTCTTATGAAACTTTAACTTTTTAAGAAAATCTACTTTGTCAAGAGAAGGTATTAAAAAATATGTACATTTTTAAGAAAAGGTACTTTTTGAAGATAATGTACTTTGGAAAAGGTAGCAAAATTACTTGTTTATAAATAAGTAATCCTTTAAGAAAAAGTAATTTCTTAAGAGACTATGCCTTTTTAAGAAGAGGAATTTATTTAAGAAAGGTAGTGTTCTGAGAAATGGTATTTTTTTTAAATGAGCTATTTAAATAAATTAACTTTTTTTAAAAAAGCAACTATTTGGAAAAAAAAAATTTTTTTTTTATAAAAAAGTTTCTCTTTTAGGGTGTCAACTTCATATGTATAGTTGCTTATATACCCTCCACAGGATGTCAATTCGTTTGTAACTCATCGAAATAAATTCCGCAGACACCATGAATAATATATATTCTTCATCCTTATAAAAGGAGAAGTCGATCTGGCGATGTCCGTCTATCTGGCTATCTGCCTGACGCATTACTTAAATTTAAAATGTTCGCCGTAATCTGCATCAGTTTAATGTAAATTTGGAGTCTCTCGACCAAATAGGTGATGAATGATGTACGAAAATGTAAAGATACTTCGGTAAATTTTCATAAAAAAAAAACTAAAAATAGTGAAACATATTTATACGTAACAGACATGTGTGAACAAACAAATAAATAAATATATATAAATATATGAATGTGTGTATTTTCATTTATGCTGATTGCATTAAATAAATGTTTTCAAATAAAAAAAGTACGAAAATGCCGAAAATTTTTGTTAAATATCTCATTAGTTTTAAACATAATATTGGTTATAATATTGTGTTTAGAACACAGGTGGAGGTTATCAATGATTCGGGAGAGCCAAATTTAACACTCGTAGTTGTTTTTATTAATACTTTCTTTTATGCGCAGAAAACCATATAATTACGACATCACTAATATGCGCATAAAATCAAGAAATGTTTTTATAAATTAAATTCATAATTTTTTGCGTTTTAAGCAAAAGTTTTTTGAATAGAAAAGACCTTGAAAGACACACTATCACCAGCAATAATGTTGCTACAACTCTCACTATTTACACTGTGTCCATATTAGTAAGTATTAAAAAATCTAATTTATTTATGCTCGTAATGTCAGATTTAAATTTGTAATAAAAAAAAAAACGAACAATTACAAAACCAATCCCACTTTTCCTAGGCAAATATTATAATCAGATTTGCTTGCCACCAATCAAATTATTATTAGAGTATTTTTTTTATTGCTCAAAGTAAGACGTATTTAATCCATATTAGCATAAATATAAGTTTATTACCCTCAAAACGTGTTGATAAGCTTTAACTATATATGTATATATTTTTTTTTTTTTTTTGTTTTTGCCATCGGCACGAACCACGAATCACTATCACTACCTATCCTGTAGAGCATTGACCACTTTCATCACCACATATAAATAGTCACCTTCATTATCATGAAACATCAACCACTTCATCCATATATTATCGTAGAAATGCCAACGTGTTGACAATTAAATGCAAATCGCTATCACTGACCTTGCCAAATTAATTTTTGTATTTAATACTTGTTTAGAATTTAGTGCGTAGATTGTTTTTACTTCCTACGTTGTTATGTTCTTTTTTATTATTGCCAAAATTTTAAATTTTCTTTTTATTCGCAAATAAATTCTCAGACAACATTTCTTTTCAAGGCCTTTGATAGCTTATAGCCCAATGCAAATAAATTTATAGACGTAAGTATGTACGTATACCCATGTATGAGGCATACTTGTCAAACTCGTATATTTAGAACCAAAAAGACCAATCACACGTACAACAACTACAGAAGATGACTCCTTTTAGATTTTTAGCAAAAGGTCATTTTCACTGATCCATATTTGTATCACCTAAAAAATAATATAAATTGATTCACCGCCATCCATCGTTTGGACTGCATGTCTGCCAATTTTTCAGATCACATTCATAGGCACCCTTAAAATCCAGAATTCTATAAATTTTATCAATTCGTAGTTCAGCGGAAATTTATTAAAAATTCATAAATTCTTAGCCCTACTGTGTTTAGAGTATTTGTTTAGGCCTAGTTAGCTACACGTTCTTAAAATGTATCCTTACCGTAAATGTAACGTTGGCATTTAGTGCAATTATAAAACGCAAAAAACGAACCAGCATGTTGCTGTGTAAAATTAACCAAACTTTATCAGCTGTTCACAAATGTGACGTACAAACGTAACAAAACTCTATTTTCAACAGATTAGGACGTTACGGTTAAGTGAGAGTTGAGTTCGGTAATTATTATAAATGCTTTTCATGTAAGAGAAAAAAAAACAGCTGACACGTTTGGTTATGGTTACGTGAGGCTAACTAGGCCTTTACTGTTTGTTACTTTTAGCTATACTTAGTCTAAACCGCTTATAGGATAAAGCCATAAAAATATAGGCTTATATTGGCCTAAGATTCTGATTATATTATATATCCCGACCAAATTTGGTGTATGCATGTTAATTGTACCAAATAATAATCAGTCTAAAAATAGATAGTTAGATTCCCTACATTCACTTAACTCTTCTCCTTGTGAGAAGGTACCTGGGGACCTTTTTGATTTTCAGACTCTCACAGCTCCAAGAAAAAAGTGTGCTGAATCGATTGTTTTTTTTTTTGTTACTGAGGGGTCCAACCCATGCTCCAGTATACAAAGCCGCATTATCATACGATCGACTTATACTGTGCGAAACGAAATCATTTGATCCCCTCAAAGGATTGATTTACTTTGGGAACCTGCCTCGTCAAGATCATGAGGCGAGTACATTGATGAGGCAGAAAACTGAATTTGATGGAACAGTACGCTCAAATAAAACATTTTTGTGCCACGTGAGCTCCTGAAAAGTCCTGCGCGTCCAGTTTGCAGCTCATTGTTTGGCTTCTACGAAGGCGATGTATCACTGTCCTTATATATACCCAAGAAGAATAAAGCGGTTATTTTGCTGTCTACAATTTACTATACATGCAATGTAGACACAACTGAAAAAAGGGAGCCCATGGTTATTCTGAATTACAATGCTAATAAATCCAGCGTGCATACAATGGATCAGACGCTTGGCAAATATTCTTGCAAAAGTTCAACAACAAGCTGGCCACTTGCAATGTTCTACAATATGGTGCCCGCACACATTCGAACTGGAAAATCACCAAAAGCATCACAATAGTGATTTATTTCATTTTCTCATGTATTTTAATATTAAACTAGTATAGCCCAGCACTCGAAATTCGAGTGCAAATTCTGAGAAATATAATTTTTCATTCAAATTTTGTCTTCCAATGTTTTTTTAATATATGTACACTTGTGCTGACATAATTAAGTCACTAGTATGCTACTCGACATTATTGTCAAAAATACGTAAATCCTTTTTTTAATTCTAATATAACTTTTTTTTATTATTCTTATATGTTAGCAATCAATTTACAGTGAAATTAAAAATTACAAAATTATGGTTCTTTCAAAAAAAAATAAAAAACGTGGAAATTAGCCAAAAAGAGCTGCTAACATAATTAAGTCATCTGAAAAAAAATGGTTGAAATTGTAGAAAAAATTAATAAATTTTGTCGAGAGTCCCATTTTTTCATTACCTTACCTCAATATTGAGTGGGATAACGTTCTTGCTTCAATACTGTGGAGCATCGCTTTGGCATGCTAGCTACAAGAGAAGTGCACTGGCATGGAGTGATTTTGTGTCACTCCTCTTGTATAACTTTCCATAACATGTCCTTATTTGCCGGTTTTCGTGTTGTAATGACACATTTTATTATGCCCCACAAGTTCTCGATAGGGATTAAGTCGGGACTCTGTGGCGGCCATTCCAGAAGCTTGATAGACTGTGTTGCCAACCACGACTTAACCACCTTAAAACAATGCTTCGGATAATTGTCGTGTTGGAAAATCCACGCAAGCGTATTCAGCATATTCGGTGACCAAATTTTCCTTTAGTATATTCTTATACATTTCCCCATTTCTTATACCGTCAGTCTTGACTTTAGGACCCACACCGAATGCGGTAAAGCAACCCCATACCATGACTGATGGCCACCGTGTTTCACAGTTTTTTTTTGTGTATTTTGGATCCAATTCCTTAAGTGGAGGATGTCGCACATATGGTCTACCATCATTTCCAAAAACATTAAAGTTGGATTCGTCGCTCCAAACAATTAAGATCCAAAAATTTTGGCCTTTAGCAAAATGGTCAGTCGCAAATCGGAGCAGCTTCTTAGTGTTCTTCAAGGAAACCAACGGTTTCTTCCTGGCCATTCATCCATGCAAATTGTTTTCTTGCAAAAGTCGTCTTATGGTCTGCGACGAAACATTTACGCCATAATCCGTTTCCCTTTTAGCTCTGATTTGCGACGAAGTTAAAAAAGGATCAGTTTTACTCAGGTTTGCAATGCGTCTGTCATCATTTAAAGTCGTTTTTCTCGGTTTTTGGCGCGGAATATTTTCAAAAGTTTCATATTTTTTTTAATACGTAATGGCATTTGTAATTTTACTACGAGAAAAGTTCAAAATCTACACTACTTTTGCAATATTATTGTATCATTGGAAACAATCCCATATTATTTTCCGTTCAGCCGAATTCGAACTTTTTTGTTTACCCATAGCGTTTCAGCTGATGTTATTTGTTTTTAATTTATTTATTATTTAAACTGCAAAAAAAAACTTCAAAACACTAATTTGCTCACGATACGCGTGGTGACTTAATTATGTGAGCACAGCGCATATGCCCTTTTTGACGTTTTCCACATTTTTCGGGGAATACCCAAATTTTTAATTTTGCTTTAATCAATGTAAACAACTGCTAGCATAACAAGGTTGCACAAAATAGTAAGGTTAGAATCGGAAGAAATAGGTTTGAGAGAAAAACTACAAAAACATTTCATTGCATACCCATGACCTAATTATGTGAGCACAAGTGTATATACCTATATATAAAAAATTTATGAATATTTAAATGAGCCTAAAGGTATGTTAATCAATTTTAGCAATTTGCGATTCAACACAGAGCTTCTGTTATAAAATTTAAAACATTCGCATTAACAGGGTGTAACGAATTATTATAAATATTTTATTTTATTTAATTTAATATATTTTTAAGACAGATTAAACATAAATTTTATCATTCTCAGCTTCTCGTCCATATGAACTATAACTATGCCAATTTTCGCACTTCTCCGTGCTGGCATATTGCTTAAAAAGGGAACTAAAAATTTACATTCACGTATTAATATTATTAAATAATACCGGAAAAAAAAACATTTTTTTTTGCTTTTTTATTACTTTATATAATCTAAAATTAAGAATCGAAACCACACACCCCATCAAGTAAAGTTAGTATGCATAAGTTTTTAGAACATATAAGTGATTTCGTTATATGCGGCCTGATTGCAAAATGGAATATCAAGGGAAATTTAGTATTCTCCAGATATCAAAACACTATTCGAACTATAAAAGACAAAGGTATGAGTAAAATCGGGTAAAACTAATCAATTTTAATTTTAAAAAAATTGAGAAATATTTCTAAAATTTTCCTACAAAACAATACATTTTGGAATGTTTTCAGATGAAAATATAGTTTTTAACAGTCATCATAAGATTAGTATTTTTTAAGTACTATGGCGAAGTGTCCAGGAAAAAAGTAAGATCGTTCATTGTTCATATTGGATGCTATTGTTTATATCCTCCACTGTGCAGAGGCTACAGTTTGTCATTCCGTTTGTAGTAAATATAAAAAAATTTGGATGCTTACAATAAGCGGAATCTATATAGCGATGATCGTCTGTCCGTATGTATGAATCACAATCGTGCCCACAATAGATCAGCTAGGTCGATAATTTTTAGTGAAAATAACTCATAGGCATCCTGAACAGGTTGCTATTTAAAATCATTTAAATCGGTTCAATAGGTCCCGAGATATCAATGAAAATGTAAAAAACAATTGCTTTGTCAATGTTGCTTTTGTTATTCTTGTTATTCCTAATTTTGTATTTTGCGTGTAATTGTTTTAATTGTTGTTGTTGTGGTCTTTGTTTTGTACCATTTGATTGATGAGTGTGTATGTTTCGTTACGATCCACGTATCATATTAGTATAGGCTGATATTACCACAATTCTACAGTATAACCCGTTCAATTACCCCACGCTTAATTACATTTCACACTTATTTACCTCAAATTCTAAATCCCCGTTTTGTTTTTGCTCACTTTCTCTAACAAAACCCCACGGTTAAATAACTTTCGCTCATTACCCGATTTGGGTAATTACCTCAACTATTTTATCCAGAAACTAAAATTTGCAATAAATTTCCTTGGTTTAATTACCCAAAGTACGTATTGGCTCACGATGTGGTTTAACCATATGAGCCTGAATAATTCTGTCATTTCTAGAAAATTGGTAATGAATAATCAAAGGAGTTTGCTATAAAAATTAATTCAGATTTTGAACCGAACTGCGGTTGGTTGTGGAGGTTACAGAGGAAAGAAAACAATACAATTCACAAAGATACATGGAGAAAGTAAGAAAAATGATCGTGAATGTGTCCGAAATTTTCTGGGAAGTAGCAATTTTTCCTCAATTCTTCAAAATTATACTCCTGAAAATATATTTAATGCTGATGAGAGTGACCTTTTTGATAAAGTTGTGACAAGTGGAACATTAGCTCGAAAAAGGGACCCAGTCAAAGGCAATAAATCTCAAAAACAACGGCTAACATTATTATTTTTGTACAACTCTGTGGAAGCATACCACAAAGTGTTTGCAGTTCACTTATTTATGTGATACATATGAATTATTTTTATTTAATAAAATGTTTAAGTAATTTTAATAACCCTATTTTACATATTTTCGGATAATTGCCTTTTTGATGTATTTAAAAGTATTCGTCTAATTGCCTCTTATGAGGTAATTAAACGTGTTCGTTTAAATGCTTTCCCCGCATAATTACTCAAAGATCTTGTAGGTAATTAACCGGGGATTACTGTATTAAGGTTATCCCGAAATAAATACAAAAAATCACCAATATAAAAGAAAAATAATAATAAACAAGTATGAAAATTATAGTCGGTCTAGACCGGCTATATGATACCCTATACTATGGTTAAGAGACCCTATTTTTCGGCCCAACTAATTCGATATAGAAATTAAGCATAAACCAAATTTGAGTGGGATTTTTATTAATTTTTTTGGCTGCAGATATGAAAAAGTTTACATCGGGTGCTATATTTATATGGGCACTAGGTCGAAAAATGGACTGATCTTGACCATATTTGGTAAAGTCACTTATATATTGAAAAAATATATAAGAACCAAATTTGAGAAAAATCTATGCAATATTTTTGTTTTTTGATAGATATAAGTGAAGATATAAGAATTGTCCTATAGCGATTATTTTTGGACTACTGATTAATGGATATAATAAACACAGACAAACCCAATTATAATTTGGATCTTATGGCACTTCATGTCGGTTTCATAGGGGTCATTTGTATGGGGGCTAGGTCTGAACATAGACCGATTTTCACTAATTTCAACAGCGTTCATCTTATGGCCGATGAAAGCTTATATGCCAAATTTCATCAAAATACATTCATATTTGCGACCTGTAGTTTGATTAAAAGTTTTACATGGACACACAGACGGACGGACGGACGGACGGACATCGCTAAAACGACTCAGTAAGTGATTCTGAGTCGATCTATATATTAAAAGATGGGTCTAGGTCAAATATTTTTGGTAGTTACAAACAGCAGCACAAAGTCATTATACCCAAACCACATAGTGGTATAGGGTATAAATAGGACATTTTTTTTTTTTTTTTAAGTAGCTTATTATTTATAAAAAGTAAAAACTGTTCATAAATTTTAATAAAAATTAAACAGATTTGCATAAATTTTATATCAACATTTTTGAATCTAAGCCTTAGTGCTTTTACAAAACCAAATGTGCATCAAGTTCATAGGGCTTGTACTTATAGAAACATTTCTAAATTACAAGTTTTTTCATTTGAAAACATTTAGAATATTCCTAATTTAAAATGGATTTTATACAATTTCTCATATTTGGATGAAATCAGTTATGAGCTTTGAAAAAAATTTTAAGATTAACAAGTTTAAGCATTTTAAAAATATTTCCTATTAAATATTTCCAAGGATCTTCTTTGATATTTTTATGGATTCTAATATATTTCCTATAAAATCACCGTACAACTAACAAAGCGTAAGAAAAGTTAATAAAAATTGTTTTCTGTCGGACTTAATAAAAAGTAATCAGTAGGGATGGAAACCCTTGCCTTAAAATCGTAAAGACATATCGCACACCTGGTTCAAAAGTGACTCAACTCAAAATTTTCATTTTTCAGAAATCGAAAAAAACTTTATACCAATTGATTAAAGATTATTAAAGAATAGTTAGAGACGATTTTAAAGCTCTTTAACTTTTTTGTTTGCTAATACAACTGAATACTTTAAAAGCAAAAGTTTCATGAAATTAGAGCTGATTTACTTATGTTTAAAAGTAATTGCCATTAGGGTAGGAATCGAGATGCTGAAAGTTGGAAAAATTTTTGACGTCGGATTAAAAAATTATTAGAGAACCAAATGTAGCCATAATAAAACCATGCACAACGATATGCGACATGTTATGATAGGACTAAAAATGGCGATGCAGTGAACAAAAAACTAAATGGGCGACATGCAGGGGCGTGGCAAAAAATAAAAAAAAATTTCGAATCGTCCCTAACTAATCTTTAATCCTAGGGTAGGACAAGCTCAATTTGTTTTGGCGAACCACTCTACTGTACATGCTCCGATTTTCACCAGTTTCAATAGCGATCGGGGACGACAGAAGCTTATCTATCAAAATTCAACAAAATATATTTAGATTCGCAACCTGTAGTTTGATAACAAGGACATACAGACAGACGGACGGACGACTTCGCTCAATAATAACTCGAGTCGATCGTTAACATAAAAGATGGATATATATCAAATATTTTTGGTAATTACAAACATCAGCACAAAATCATTATACACTGACTGCGGTCCCAGAACAACCCGACCTGACAAAGAAAAAACAACAAATTTGGAAAAATACATCCACATTTCCCAGCGATATTCAATAGCTTCGATACCCTGTATCTAGTAAGAACTGTCTAGCTTCTTAAAATAGCCATCATATGCAGACTCCATCTCTTCATTGTTGGCAAATATTTTTGAAAGTTTTGAAATAGAAAATAATCAGGGGAAGCTAAATCTGGCGAATAAGCTGCGTGATGGATATTGGCCATCGCAATAATGAATGTGCCGTTGATTGTCTTTCCTTTCTGTAGAGAAACAATGAAAATTATCCCACGCGCATTCCAAAAAACAGCAGATGCAACTGTCTTCGACTTCTTTGGGCACGATTCTCCCATCTCATTCCACTGTTTTGTTCGAAACATGGAATGTCCCACCTATGGTTACGAATCGATGCAAAAACTCGGCTTTATTGCGATAGCTAAACACAAATGACGCTGTTTTTGTTCTATAGTGAGCAAACGCGGCACTCATCTTGCGAGCAGCTTTTCATCTCCAAACTATCACTCAATATGCGATGTATGGCACTTTTTTAAATGCATCATATAAACCCCTGTTCTTGAAATCACTATCACAAAAAAAAAACTCGTAGATGAAAAAATTCTTAAACCTACGAGTTTTTTGCCGTTCTCTAATTTCAATAAGCATATTTTTTCTCGTTTTAATTCACATAGAAAAGGCTTTGTGAAATCAAAACAAATGCCCTTTTTTCTACTAAGCAAGTCTTGAGATAAAAAAAAAACTAATTGATATTTAAACTCTAACATGTTTTTTATTGAACCTTGTCATTATTTTAAAAAATTAGACATTAATTTTATGAAAAAAACGATTTTAAAAAACGTCTACATTTTGCGCTGATTTAAAAAAAAAAGACTCGTAATAAGTGGTCGATGTTAATAAAACACACTTTTTGCGATAATGCTGTTCTATAACTATAATAAAAACTTTTTATTTACACAATCTATTTTCCATTATAAATTTTTCAATTATAACATAGATTCTTTATGCACTAATTATTGCAAATAAAGGAATTAAAAAAAAAAATTTTCATCAAATCACATATTTTTATTTTTTGCATATGTTCGAAACAGTAGTGATGCCAGTCAAATCCAATTTATTTGAATATCGAAATTTTTTTTGGTGATGCCTAACTTTTTAGAAATAGAAAAGTCATTTTTAATTGAATGCAATTGAAGAACAAAAACAATTAAATGAACAAATAAGTTGTTATTTTAAAAGAAAATATTTTTCTTTATACTTTTTCTATAAACTTAAGAAAAAACATGTACAAAATACTTAAAAGTTTTTTATGAAACTGAATAAAGAACCATATGGCACCTCGGTTTCTATATAACATATGTTCTTAACTCAAACATATGTTTCCATTAAATAAATAAAAAAAAGTGGTTTCAAGAAACCCAAAATTTCAATTTCATGTGATTTTAAGTTCACTCTTATTCAAATAACAACGTTTCGAGAACAGGGCTGATAATTTCAAGTAGCTCACACACTCTCAGCCGACGATCCAATACCATTTTGTCGACTTTCTTAACCGTTTTTGGTATGGCCACCTCCATTAGTCGACCATTACGGTGTTCGCCTTGGCAGCTCGAATGGCCTCGTTTAAACTCTGCCACCTAATATAGGCGAAAACGAAGGGAGCAAGTTGCGCTGAGATCTTTGAAATGGAACTTTTGGATCATGTTTACAAATTCACTAAGATCGTTTACTTTTGATGGCTCAAAAAATACTAACAGATGTTTTATAAGGTTGCCACCTTTCACCAAAGTAATTTTCTTTTACAAACTACAGCAGACATATATGCGTCAGGCAGGATTGTGCTAAGACAGTCTTTGCAACAAACCGTTTACATGATAGGCATTTTATAGTGGTTACTTTGTAAGAAAATTATGAAAAAAAACCAAAAAAAGGATCCATCCAAAGATTAGGGGGGAGGGCTTCATCTAACATTTTTTTGGTGATACACTCTAATAATTTTTTATTCTATAATTATATATAACTAGCTGGTTTTACCCGGTCTTGTCCGGGATAAAAAGGCCTTAGTCCCCAATGAACAAATTCACCAATAAAATGAACTTTCTCCCCAAAAATTTGTATGGGCAGTAAATTCATTTCAATTAAAAATTTTTTGATTTTTTAATTTAGAAATTTTTTTAAGATGCTGCAGCAAAAATGCTTCAAAAATAAGTTGCGAAACCGCTTTAATTATACCCTATACCACTATGTGGTTTGGGTATAATGACTTTGTGCTGCTGTTTGTAACAACCAAAAATATTTGACCTAGACCCATCTTTAATTATACCGATCGAATCAGAATCACTTTCTGAGTTGATTTAACAATGTCCGTCCGTCCGTCCGTCCGTCCGTCTGTGTGTCCATGTAAAGCTTGTAATCAAACTGCAGGTCGCAAATATAAATATATTTTGACGAAATTTGGTATATAAGCTTTTATCGGCCATGGGATGAACGCTATTGAAATTGGTGAGAATCGGTCCATGTTGAGACCTAGCCCCCATACAAATTACCCATATGAAATCGACATAAATTGCCATAAGATCCAAATTGTCATATAGATCTTAGTCAAATTGGGTTTGTATGCGTTCATTACATCCACTAATGAGTAGTCCAAAAATGATCCCTTTGACCCCATATAGAGCTGCTTCCCGATCTTCACTTAAATCTATCAAAAAACAAAAATATTGCACAGATTTTTCTCAAATTTGGTTTGTATATATTTTTTCAAAATAAAAGTGACTTTACCAAATATTGTCAAGATCGGTCCATTTTTGGACCTAGTCCCTTTATAGATATAGCATCCGATATGAACTTTTTCATATCTGCAGCCAAAAAAATTAATAAAAATCCCACTCAAATTTGGTTTACGCTTATTTTCAATGTCCAGTTAGTTGGGCCTAAGAGATAGGGTTTCTAAACGCATGGTATAGGGTATCGTATAGTCGGTCTAGACCGACTATAATTTTCTTACTTGTTTTTTTTTTAAGTTTATTTATAAACACACCTGTACTGCTGTGCAGCTGTTGCCAACTTATTTTAATTGTCAAAATATATTTGTCAGATCATTCCGATATTCTAGCTAAGCTGTGTTTCACGTCCGCGTAGCTTCCGCGCACCGAAATAATGGTATTGAAAAGAATACTCATAATAAATGCATTTATTGAGAGCAGTATGCAAATGTTCACTAAAAAAAAATATTTAACAAAATTCATTAAATAAAAATATGTAAAAATTTAATAATGAATTCATTTTTTATTTCGATTAAACAAAATGGGGAATTTGTTCATTTCTTTTGGGTACCTTTTTTTTAAATTTGGGGAATTTGTTCACCGTGTAGTTATTCCCGTGTAAACCAAATTTCAGAGAAATCCGCTGAAAAGTACAAATTTGTATAGGGAAGAAATATACCACACAACAAAGTATGAATTTTATATGAAAATTGGGCGTAAAAGTAGGCGTGGTCGGTAAAAATCATATGGCGACGTTCCCTGGAATATGTACTAAATTTCGGAGAAAGCCATTGAAAAATAAAAGTTTGTATAGCAATCAAATAAAGAAACAAATAAAAGGAAAAAAAAAATAAGTTTTATATACACAGAAGTTGGCGCAAAGTAGGCGTGGCCTGTAAAAAGCATATGGTGACCTTTCCTGGAGTACGGAGATCGTGTGTACAAAATTTCAGGAAAATCCGTTGAAAAATAAAAATTGGTATAGCGGTCAAACAAACAAACAAATAAACTAACAGAAAATGAATTTTATATATACATATATATTGAATTAAATTTAAAATTAATTAAATATTTTAAAAAACCTATTTAAATCCTATCAAATAATGGATTGTCTGAAAAGTAAATCAGACTAATTTTATTTTATTTTTTTTTTTCGCGTCGCACTAATATGTTTTTGCTATCAATCTATCTATTAGACACCACAGAGAGTTACATCTTCTATTGTGTATCAAACTTAGAGACAGATTTTTAATCCCGACTTTTTAGGACGCTACTATATCAATAATATTGAAGTAAGAAGAGGAAGAATGAATGTTAATCCAATAAAAAATAACAACAGCAATTTTCATATTTGTAGGGCAATCGTAATGTTTTAATACTTTGAACTTCTTTCTATTAACATACATAATTTAAATGTTTTTCTGCATTATTTTTTTACGATTTCATTGTTCTTGTAAGTTAAACCTAAAGTAAATACGATCAACTTAGTTATGCTTGAATTAGTTTTCACAGTTTAATTAATGTTCATTTTTAATTGTCCCAATGACCCGAAGAATTTTATGTTAAGGTTGATGTTTCATACTCGCATACACAATTCTAATGGCATGGAGGAACCACAACAAGTACGAGTAAGTAAGTAAGTACTCGTTCTATATACATATGTCTGACATAATGTAATTGATGAAAAGAGTCTGATCGTAAACATTTATTAGTTAGTACGAAATTCAACTAATAAACAAACAATAACAAAAACGAACGTAAAACGCAATGTTATGAACATATTATGCATGTACGAGTATGTACACTAGGGTTATGACTTTTTGATTTTTTTTTTTTTTTTGCAAATATCAAATTTTACATACCCTAGCCAAAAAGGCTTAAAAAAATGTTAAGAAACACAACCTTACTTTTTCGCTACTGTTAAAAAGTTTCCGCACCAAACACGTTGAAATTTGGTCTATATTTTTTTAGTTGATTTAAAATATTTCTTCAAAGTTTTAAAGTTTTAAATGTTCACCACTTATAAAACATTTCGTTGCGATTCTAGCAAAATATTTCGTCGGCGGTCGAGATATTTTCCGTGTTATGGACCTCCAAACTTTTGACATTGTTTTATTCATAACATTGTTATTTAGCTCACATGAGTGCCTTTTATTTAATATATTTAAATTTGACCCTTTCAGGACCGGATATATTAGGGAGTTTAACTAGAATTTTGAGTTTTTGTAAGAATATATTGTTATTTCTAAGTTAGTTCAATAGAAAATCAAATATCTTGCTATTTTCTCTCACAAATTTTCATAATAATATGAAAATATTAAGTTCATAATGGGTTAATTTCCCTAAAAAATTATTTCCCAAAAAAACTCTAAAAAAATGTTAAATTTTAAATAGGTCTATAGTGGGTTAATGGATTTAAAATTTAAAATTATCAAATAAAAGGCTCTCATGTGGGCTTCAAAATGATATATATATATATATATATATATATATATATATATATATATATATATATTGCTCAATTCCGATGCTAAATAACAAAGTTATATAAAGTCACTGTCAAAACTTTGGAGGTCCATAACTCGGAAAATATCTAGACCGCCGAAAAACAAAATATTTTGCTAGAATCGCAACAAAATGTTTTATAAGTGGTGAAAATTTAAAACTGATTGGGGCATCGCCCCTAAAATACACAAAAGTATTTAAAACGTTGAAGAAATATTTTAAACCAACTAAAAAAATATAGACCATATTTCAACGCGTTTGATGCGGAAGGTTTTTTTTGGCAAAATGACCTGGAAACCCGATTTTTATTATTAATTTAGTATTGGCTATCACGCGGTGATAGGTAAAATTTTTTTAAAAATTAATCACAACCCTAATGTACATGCATACACAGCAGGTTGGCACTTATATGAATGGTTCTGCAGTTTTTGTTCGTGGTGAATGATTTAATTATTTTATTGGTACATCACAATCTTTAGATTGTGTCTCGGATTTGGCTTTAACTATAAAATTTAGTTTAAAGAATCGACTTTAATTTTGAATCACTCGTTTATTGCTTAATTCTAAACCAAATTTTAAAGTTGTTCCTAAATATTGTTAAAAAATCGATTTGAAAAAATATTTTCTCATGATAAAATTATTATATAAGATTTAATTTTTGACTGCACCAAGGAATTCCAGCCATATTGGCTATAACGAACACTTCGTTCACATTGTAAAATTTCGAAAAAAATTTTACGATCATTAAATCATCGAAAAATACATGTAACATAGCAAATACTTTGCTTTTTATGTCTTTTAACCTCCCTCTCGTTTTATAATTATTTTATTTGGCTAAACTATATACCACAATAAAAATGTATCACCCTAATGTTGTTTTTATTTTGATTTTATTGAATGAATAATACATGAAAAAACGGGAATGCGTAAACGTAATAATTTAAAAATGTAAATAAACAACACGATATGTAAAACAAATACAAAAAACAGCTAACTAAAACGGTTAAAAACAAAAGGGCCAAAATAGGAATAACAAAAACAATTTTCAGGATATTAACGCATATCCGTCAAACAGTAAAAGTAAAATATTTCTTATTAAAAGGTAATTTTCTTTAGAAAATATGCTTTTATTATAAAAGTTAATTTAATTTTTGAAAGGTACTTTTATCTTTTTATACAAATTCTTCTATTTTATAAAAGGTACTTTTTCATAAAAGTACTTTTTTATAAAAACTTCTATTTCATATAAACTACTTTTTTATAAAACTATTTTTTTATTAAAAGAATTTTTAATAGAAGATACTTTCGTTATAAGAGATGCCTTTTTATAAAAGTACTTTTTTATTATAGAAACACTTTTCTTAAAAGTACTTCTTTATTAGAGATACTTTTTTATAAGATAAACTTTTTATAAAAGGTACTTTTGATTAAAGGTGCTTTTGATTAAAGGTACTTTTGATTAAAGGTACTTTTGATTAAAGGTACTTTTGATTAAAGGTACTTTTGATTGAAGGTACTTTTGATTGAAGGTAGTTTTTTATAAAAACCACTTTTTTATAAAAGGTAATTTTTTATAAAAGGTAAAAGGTACTTTTTTATAAAAAGGTACTTTTTTATTAAGGGTACTTTTTTATAAAAAGGTACTTTTTTCTAAGAAGGTACTTTTTTAGAAACGGTACTTTTTTATAAAAGGTACTTTTTTATAAAAGATACATTTTTATAAAAGACATATTTTTATAAAATTTACTTTCTTATAAACGGTACTTTTATATAAAAGTTACTTTTTAAAAAAAAATACTTTCTATTACAATTAGTTTATATAAAATGTACTTTTTTAAAAATTACTTTATACAAAGGGTATTTTTTATTAAAGTACCTTTTTATAAAAGGTACTTTTTTATTAAAGGTACCTTTTTTTTAAAGGTATTTTTTAATTAATGGTACTTTTTAGTAAAGACAAATTTTATTAACAGTACTTTTCTAGTAATGATAATTTTTTTAAAAATTAACTTTTTATTAACAGTACTTTTCTAGTAATGATACTTTTTTCAAAAATTAACTTTTTAATAAAGGTACTTTTTTATGAGATATACTTTTTTATAAAAGATACTTCGATTAAAGGTACTTTTTTATAAAAGCTAATTTTTTTATAAAAGGTATTTTTTTATAAATAGTACTTTATATAAAAGGTACTTTTTATAAATAGTACTTTACATAAAAGGTACTTTTTATATAAGGTACTTTTTTTAAGGGTATTTATTGTAAAAGATATTTTTTTATCAACGGTACTCTTTTATAAAAGGTACTTTTTTATAAAAGGTACATTTTTATAAAACGTACTTTTTTATAAAAGGTACTTTTTTATAAAAGGTACTTTTTTATAAAACGTACTTTTTTATAAAAGGTGGTTTTTTACAAAGGGTACTTTTTTATAAAAGGTACTTTTTTATAAAAGGTACTTTTAAATAAAAGGTAGTTTTTTATAAAAGGTACATTGTATAAAAGGTATTTTTTTATAAAAGGTACTTTTTATAAAAGGTACTTTTTTATAGAAGGTACTTTTTTATAAAAGATACTTTTTTATAAAAGGTACTTTTTATGAGATAAACTTTTTATAAAACTTACTTTTGATTGAAGGTAATTTTTTTAAAAAGTATTTTTTTATAAAAGGCATTTTTTTATAAAAGGTACTTCTATGTAAAAGTTACTTTGTGGAAAAATTACTTTCTATTAAAAGTATTTTATAAAAATTGTACTTTTTTAAAAATTACTTTATATAAAGGGTAATTTTTATGAAAAGAACTTTTTTATAAAAGATAATTTTTTATGAAAGGTACTTTTTTTATTAAAGGTACTTTTTATAAATGGTACTTTTTTTGTAAAGATACTTTTAATTAACAGTACTTCTCTAGTAATGGTACTTTTTTATAAAATGGACTTTTTATTAGAGGTATTTTTTTATGAGATATCTTTTTTTATAAAAGATACTTCGATTAAAGGTAATTTTTTTATAAAAGCAAATTTTTTTTTAAAAGATATCTTTTTTATAAATAGTACTTTATATAAAAGGTATTTTTATGTAAGGTACTTTTTTCGTTTATAAAAGGTACTTTTTTTAAAAGGTACTTTCTTGTAAAAGATACTTTTAAATAAAAGGTAATTTTTATAAAAAGTACTTTGTATAAAAGGTACTTTTTTATAAAAGGTACTCTTTATAAAAGGTACTTTTTTATAAAAGGTACTTTTCTATAAAAGGTACTTTTTTTAAAAGGCACTTTTATATAAAAGGTACTTTTTTTCAAAAAGGCACTTTTATATAAAAGGTACTTTTTTTCAAAAACGCACTTTTATATAAAAGGTACTTTTTTATAAGAAGTACTTTTTTATGAAAGGTACTTTATATTAAAAGTTCTTTATATAAAAGGTACTTTTTATGAAAAGTATTTTTTTAAAAAGTACTTTATATTAAGGGTACCTTTTATGAAATAATTTTTTAAGAAAAAGTAATTTTTTTATAAAAAGAAATTTTTATAAAAGGTAATTTTTTATAAAAGGTATTTTTTATGAAAGGTAATTTTTTATAAAAGGCACTTTTTTATAAAAGGTACTTTTTTATAAAAGGTACTTTTTTATAAAAGGTACTTTTTTATAAAAGGTACTCTTTTATAAAAGGTACTTTTTTATAAAAGGTACTTTTTTATAAAAGGTACTTTTTTATAAAAGGTACTTTTTTAAAAAAGATAATTTTTTTTCTAAAAGGCGCTTTTATCTAAAAGGCACTTTTTTATAAGAAGTATTTTTTTATGAAAGGTACTTTATATTAAAAGTTCTTTATATGAAAGGTACTTTATATTAAAAGTTCTTTATATAAAAGGTACTTTTTAAAGTACTTTATAAAAGTACTTTATATTAAGGGTACCTTTTATGAAAAGAATTTGGTAAGAAAAGGTAATTTTTTATAAAAAGAAATTTTTATAAAAGGTAATTTTTATAAAAGGTATTTTTTATAAAAGGTAATTTTTTATAAAAGGTATTTTTTATAAAAGGTACTTTTTATAAAAGGTACTTTTTATAAAAGGTACTTTTTATAAAAGGTACTTTTTATAAAAGGTACTTTTTATAAAAGGTACTTTTTATAAAAGGTACTTTTTATAAAAGGTACTTTTTATAAAAGGTACTTTTTATAAAAGGTACTTTTTAATAAAAGGTACTTTTTATAAAAGGTACTTTTTAATAAAAGGTTCTTTTTTCTAAGAGGTATTTTTTATGAAAGGTAATTTTTTATAAAAGGTCCTATTTTATAAAAGGTACTTGTTGTAAAAGATATTTTTTTAAAGTACTTTTTTAGTATAGAAACACTTTTCTTAAAAGTACTTTTTTATTAAAGATACTTTTTTCTTAAAGGTACTTTTTATAAAAAGCACTTTTGTATGAGATAAACTTTTTATAAAAGGTACTTTTGATTGATTTTATGAAAAATATTTTTTTAAAAAGTACTTTATATAAAAGGTACTTTTTATGAAAAGTATTTTTTTAAAAAGTACTTTATATTAAGGGTACCTTTTATGAAATAATTTTGTAAGAAAAGGTAATTTTTTTATAAAAAGGAATTTTTATAAAAGGTAATTTTTTATAAAAGGTATTTTTTATAAAAGGTAATTTTTTATAAAAGGTACTTTTTTATAAAAAGTACTTTTTTAAAAAAAGTACTTTTTTATAAAAAGTACTTTTTTAAAAAAATATGCTTTTTTATAAAAGGTACTTTTTTATAAATAGTACTTTGTATAAAAAGTACTCTTTATATGAGTTAATTTTTACTAAAAGGTACTTTTTTCTAAAACGTGCTTTTTTATTAAAGGTACTTTCTTATATAAGGTACTTTTTTATGAGATGTATTTTTTATAAAAGGTACTTTTCTATGAAAAATACTTTTTTATAAAATACACTTTTCTATTTTTTATAAAACCTAATTTTTTATAAAAACTACCTTTTTACAAAACAAATTTTATAAACAGAAGTTTTCCATAAAGGCAATTTTTTATAAAAGGTGGTTTGTAAAATGTACTTTTTTATACCAGAATAGGCAGACATTACCAGATCAACTGGATTTGAGGATTTATTTTTCGAAAATTACACAAAATTTTTTTTGTTGTCATTTTTACAAAGAAAAACTTGGGCTTCGTCGAAAAGAAGCATATGTTTGCTTGTGTGACTGCGTATTACGAAAGTGTTAATCAAAACAGAAAAAAAGAAGAAAATGTATAAAACTGAAAATAAATCATTCAATAAACATTTTACTACCATTTACGTCAATCATAAATCTACCACACATAACTACAGATATCTGAATTAATTAAGAAATTTATACAGATGGGTGAATACAATTAGAAACAAATTTTAAAAAAATGTCCCGACATTGTTTAATGCTAAAATTTATCTGATCCTTAGATTATGTAAAAAAGTTTTTCTACAATAATCGCCATAGACTAAAAAAAACACTGAAAACTCTGAAATATTTACAGATTTTTCTGTAATAGATAACTCACTAAGAAAAAAGAAAGAGAAAAGCAGTGATCAGACAAATATTTAATTATGTGTAGCTAATTTTGAAAAACACTTGGTAGCACCAGTTTAATGGCCCATTCTAATTGATTTCTAAACACAACTGTAATAACCATTAAATATGCTCTCACCATTTCATTCCTATGAATGAAAACATTGTCTACAACCAGATTCAATACTTAAAAAAAAAATCAACGTAAACACCAATTGATTTTCACACCAAAATAAAAACATTTATTTTTATAATGTTCAGTAGTCTTTACGTACCACACACGTAATATTCGCTTCACATACTCATTCCATCTTCCTTTCATTTAATATGATTTATAATTGACTTTGACCAACCATTGTTCGCTGTGGTCTCCCCTCCGTTTCTTACATACAGAATTTTATTTGTTAAAAAGAACATGATAATAAAAATGTCTGTGTATGAAGATGACAGTGTATGCAGAGATAAGATTTGACGATGATGATGATGATGATGATGTAGAGAATTTGTTTATTATAAATTTCTTCATCTGTTTGCGGCAGAGTGACCAACAAGAAGTATTAGTTTTAGGACAAAAAAAAAATTGTTTTTTGGACTGTGTGAATGGAATATTGCCCTAAATAAACATCTGTTGTGATATATTAGTACTACTATCCAGTAAGCCTTTAATCAGTTGAAATTATTCAATAAAATTCTATCTCTTATGAAATTTAAAAGTGTAAGTCTAAAATCGATACACAACAGTAAAAGGTAAGCTGTACGTTATGATAACTGCTTCTTCACCACCCTGCTCATAGGCCTGACTTAAGGTGAATGCGTTACGCGTGTATGTAAGATTGGTTCGGTTAAACACATGTTCAAAGTTCACGGCCGAACATTGTGTAAACTTCTCATGGAAACAATCTCTTCAATTATAAATAACATACAAATTTTTACAATGCTAGAATCACGTCTATTCAAAAATTCTCACAGACTCTTTCTTTAGGAAAAATAAAGTATTTTATTATATTATTACGTTTTTAAGGAAATGTACTTTTTAAAGAAAAGGAACTTTTTCAGAAACAGTTTTTTTTAAGGAATATATATACCATACGTTTATACTACATTCTCACTGCAGCTAAATCCGCATTAGCTTTATTTTTTAATCTCCACCGTTCTCACTACAATTTGTAGCTTTAGTTTGACAGTTGCTGCACAGCTGTTCGAACGAATTGTTTATTTACATTTTAATAGTTTTTGTTTTGGAGAAAACATATTTTGCGAAAAAAAAGTTAAAAGTGAAATAAAATGCAAAATTTAAATTATATTATGAAAATCATTTCCATAATGGATATTACGAAGAAAATGCAACAAATAAATAATTTTTTAATAAAACAATTCTTTGCTATACTCACTTGCTGCTTTTGTTTATGAATTTTTGTTTTGTTTTGTTGTAAATGAAAATTCACAGTCGTAAAATGATGCAAATTTTCTGCTGCAGCGTTGTAAATTTGTTCATTTTGCGGCGAATTGCACAATACATCCCTGATTTCTGTTGGATTTATTATCGATTTAGCTAAAGCGAGGGTTTTATTTTGACAGTATTTATATACCCAAAAATTGACCAGCTTTAATTAAATCCACTATAAAGCGAGTCAAATGCGGATTTAGCTGCAGTGAGAACATAGTATTAGAGGAAGGGTTTTAGTTCCAATTAATTGGATACAATACATAAGCATAACCAAATTTGTTTGGCATTGTTGTTAATTTGTTTGCCTGCAGATTTAAAAAGTTCATATCGGATGTTATATTTATATGGGCCTAGGTCGAAAAATGGGCTGCTCCTAACCATATATGCTAAAGTCCCCTATATATTTTGAAAAAACATATACAAAACAAATTTCAGAAAAATCTTTTTTATTTTTTGCTTTATATGGGGGCTATGACAAAGAATTGGCCTATAGGGTTTATTTTTGGACTACTAATTTGGACCTTTTAGCAATTTCAGTCGATCTCACAGGGTCATTTATATGAAAAATTAGTGTAAACATGCACCGATTTCCACCAATTTGTATAGTGTTGGTCCTATGGCCGATAAAAACTTATATACATTTATTTTTGGTACTTTTTTAAGGTACTCTTTTAAGAAAAATTTCTAGTATTTTTCTATATACTTTTTATACTTTTTTAGGAAATGGTACTTTTTTGAGAAAATGTTCTTTCAGGAAAAGGTTCTTTTTCAGAATATGTAACTTTTTACAGGAAAGCTATTTAAAAAAAATTACTTTTGTAAGAAAAAAAGAAAATGTATTTTTTACATTTTAAGAATATGTACTGTTTTACGTAAAGGTACTTTTAAAGAAAAGGTACTTTCAAAGAAAAGACACTTTTAAAGAAAAGGTACTTTTAAAGAAAAGGTACTATTAAAGAAAAGGTACTTTTAAAGAAAATGTACTTTTAAAGAAAATGTACTTTTAAAGAAAATGTACTTTTAAAGAAAAGGTACTTTTAAAGAAAAGGTACTCTTAAAGAAAAGGTACTTTTAAAAAAAAGGTACTTTTAAAGAAAAGGTACTTTTAAAGAAAATGTACTTTTAAAGAAAAGGTACTTTTAAAGCAAAGGTACTTTTAAAGAAAAGGTACTTTTAAAGAAAAGGTACTTTTAAAGAAAAGGTACTTTTAAAGAAAAGGTACTTTTAAAGCAAAGGTACTTTTAAAGAAAATATACTTTCAATATACTTTCAGCGCCCCGGTAGGTGAGTAGGTCGCGTGCTCGCCTATCATGCGGGGGTCGTGAGTTCGATTCCCACCAGAGGCTTTGGGCTGTCGCTGCAAAAACACCAGCCATATGGTCTTTGTCACTCGGCTTATCCCTGGACCCAAATTAGAATACAAATTTACTTTGCATTGTAATTAATATAATATAAAAAAAAATAAAAAAATACTTTCAAAGAAAATGTACTTTTAAAGAAAAAGTACTTTTTAAGAAAAGGTACTTTTAAAGAAAAGGTACTTTTAAAGAAAAGGTACTTTTAAAGAAAATGTACTTTTAAAGAAAATGTACTTTTAAAGAAAAGCTACTTTTAAAGAAAAGGTACTTTTAAAGAAAAGGTACTTTTAAAGAAAATGTACTTTTAAAGCAAAGGTACTTTTAAAGAAACTGTACTTTAAAAGAAAATGTACTTTTAAAGAAAATGTACTTTCGAAGAAAATGTACTTATAAAGAAAAGGTACTTTTTAAAGAAAATGTAGTTGTAAAGAAAAGGTACTTTTAAAGAAAATGTACTTTTAAAGAAAAGGTACTTTTAAAGAAAAGGTACTTTTAAAGAAAAGGTACTTTTAAAGAAAATGTACTTTTAAAGAAAAGATACTTTTAAAGAAAAGGTACTTTTAAAGAAAAGGTACTTTTAAAGAAAAGGTACTTTTAAAGAAAAGGTACTTTTAAAGAAAAGGTACTTTTAAAGAAAAGGCACTGTTTTTTTTTTATGAAAAATTACTTTTTTAAGAAAATGTTCTTTTTAAGAAAGGGTACCTTTTTACAGAAAAGGTACTTTAAAAAAAATCACTTTTCTAAGAAAAACTACTTTTGTAAGAAAATGTATTTTTATAAGAAAATTAGTTTTTTAAGAAATGGTACTTTTTTAAAGAAAAGGTAGTTGTAAAGAAAAGGTACTTTTAAAGAAAATGTACTTTTAAAGAAAAGGTACTTTTAAAGAAAAGATACTTTTAAAGAAAAGGTACTTTTAAAGAAAAGGTAGTTTTAAAGAAAAGGTACTTTTAAAGAAAAGGTACTTTTAAAGAAAAGGTACTTTTAAATAAAAGGTACTTTTAAAGAAAAGGTACTTTTAAAGAAAAGGTACTTTTAAAGCAAAGGTACTTTTAAAGAATATGTACTTTCAAAGAAAATGTACTTTTAAATAAAATGTACTTTCAAAGAAAAGGTACTTTTAAAGAAAATGTACTTTTAAAGAAAAGGTACTTTTAAAGAAAATGTCCTTTTAAAGAAAAGGTACTTTTAAAGAAAAGGTACTTTTAAAGAAAAGGTACTTTTAAAGAAAAGGTACTTTTAAAGAAAAGGTACTTTTAAAGAAAAGGTACTTTTAAAGAAGAGGTACTTTTAAAGAAAAGGTACTTTTAAAGAAAAGGTACTTTTAAAGAAAAGGTACTTTTATAGCAAAGGTACTTTTAAAGAAAAGGTACTTTTAAAGAAAAGGTACTTTTAAAGAAAAGGTACTTGTAAAGAAAAGGTACTTTTAAAGCAAAGGTACTTTTAAAGAAAATATACTTTCAAAGAAAATGTACTTTTAAAGAAAATGTACTTTCAAAGAAAAGGTACTTTTAAAGAAAAGGTACTTTTATAGCAAAGGTACTTTTAAAGAAAATTTACTTTCAAAGAAAAGGTACTTTTAAAGAAAATGTACTTTTAAAAAAAAAGGTACTTTTAAAGAAAAGGTACTTTTAAAGAAAAGGTACTTTTAAAGAAAAGGTACTTTTGAAGAAAATGTACTTTTAAAGAAAAGGTACTTTTAAAGAAATTATACTTTCAAAGAAAATGTACTTTTAAAGAAAAGGTACTTTTTAAGAAAAGGTACTTTTAAAGAAAAGGTACTTTTAAAGAAAAGGTACTTTTAAAGTAAAGGTACTTTTAAAGCAAAGGTACTTTTAAAGAAAAGGTACTTTCAAAGAAAATGTACTTTTAAAGAAAATGTACTTTTAAAGAAAAGGTACTTTTAAAGAAAATGTACTTTCAAAGAAAAGGTACTTATAAAGAAAAGGTACTTATAAAGAAAAGGTACTTTTAAAGAAAATGTTCTTTTAAAGAAAATGTACTCTTCAAGAAAAGGTATTTTTAAAGAAAAGGCACTTTTTTTCATAAAAATTACTTTTTTTTAAAAATTTTATTTTTAAGAAAAGGTACCTTTTTACAGAAAAGGTACTTTAAAAAAAATTACTTTTCTGAGAAAAACTACTTTTGTAAGAAAATGTATTTTTTAAGAAAATTAGTTTTTTAAGAAATGGTACATTTTTAAGGAAAATTACTTTTTTCAGAGGAGGTATTTAACAAAAATTTGTAAGATATGATAGTTTTTTCAGAAGTAATATCTTAAGAAGAGGTACTTTTTAAGGAAATGTACTTTTTTTACGAAATGGTGTTTTTTTAATAGAAGGTACTGTTTAAAGAAATGCAATTTGAAGAAAATTTAGTTTTTTAAGAGATATTACTTTTGTAAGAAAAGGTAATTATTTAAGAGAAAATAATTTTTAAGGATATGTACTATTTGTAAAAAGGTACGTTTTTAAGCAATGGCATTTGAGAAATTGTACCTTTTTAAGATACTTTTTAAAGAAAAGTAATTTTTAAGAAAAGGTACTTTTTGAAAAATCAAAAAATATACTTTTTTAAATAAGGAAATTCAATAAGAACAGGTACTTTTAAGAAAATGTATTTTTTTAAGAAACGGTACTTTTACGAAAAGGAACTGTTTTAAGAAAATATACTTTTTTAACATAAGGTACCTTTTCAAGAAAAGTAGCTTTTTTGAGAAACGCTATTTTTTAAATAGAATTTTGTAATAATAAAGTTTATGAAATTTAGAAAAAAAAAAATGTAATACAAACTATTTTTCGAATTCACCACAACTTTTTCTAAAATATTTTTTTTCCAAAAATAAATTATTATCGAATTACCGAATAAGTATTTTAGTGTGGGCAAAAACAAGAATTGTAAAGTGTATTTAAAATACATATTTAGAAAAAGAAAATACAAACGAGTCATTTTCTTGTTGAGTTTTTGCTAGAAATTAATAGCAATAAAGTTTATGAAGTTTTTAAAAAGTAAATGTAATACAAAATATTACTCCGAATCCACCATAACTTTTTAAAAAAATGACTTTTTTCCCTAAAAAAAATTTATAGAAAAGTATCTTCTCAAAAAATTTATTCTAAAAAAAAAATTACTCCGAATGTTTTTTTTTTTTTGCTAGAAACAAGATATTACTCGGAATGAAATTGTTATATTTAGATTTTCACTAGAAATTTATAATAATAAGGCTTATGAAGTTTTTAAAAAATAATAACGTTTTCTAAAATAACGTTTACTAAAATAATTTTTTTTTTAAATAAATTTCTAGAAAAGTATTGAACTCTGAATATTTTTATTATATATGTATATTCATTATATTATTTTTTTGCCAAAACGAGATGTTGTCCCGAATGGCAAAATGAACTTAAACTATTAAAAAGGGAAAGAAAAAAAATAAACGAGTCGTTTTCTTAATGATTTTTTTAATAGAAATTTGTAATAATAAAGTTTATGAAGTTTTAAGAAAACAATCTAATACAAAATATTACTCCGTATCGACCACAGCTTTCCCAGAATAAAAATAAGTAAACGAGTCATATTCTTAATTAAATTTTTAAAGAAACAATCTTAATAATAAAGTTAATGAAGTTTTCAAAAAGTAAGTGTAATATAAAATATTACTCCGAATCCACCAAAATTTTTAAAAAGATGACTTTTTTCCCTAAATATATAATTATGAAATTTATAAAAAATTACCTTCGGAAAAAATTTATTTCTTAAAAAAAATGGTACTCCGAATATTTTTTGTTTTTTGGTAGAAACAAGATATTACTCCGACTGAATTTAAAATGTTTAGATTTTTGCTAGAATTTTATAATAATAAAGCTTATGAAGTTTTTAAAAAATAATGTAATTCAATACTACTCCGAAAAAATTTTAATAAATTTTTTCAAAAAATAAATTTCTAGAAAATAACTTCACAAACAATTTTTTTATTACAAATTAACTCTGAATAATATTATTTATTGATTTTTTTTTTCCCCCTAAAACGAGATGTTCTTCCGTCGCAAAATTAATTTTAACTATTAAAAAAATTTTTTTTAATAAACGAATCATTTTTTTAATGATTTTTTCATAGATATTTGGAATAATAAAGTGTATGAAGTTTTAAAAAATATTCGAATACAAAGCAGAGTTCAGAAAAAAACACACACTGAATAAAAAACTCGTACATATATGTAAACAAACATAACTTAGACCAACACACACATATTTTTATTTTCATATCAATTATGTTTGTTTTTAAATTTTCTTCGGTGCCCAACACAATCATGACTGTGTTCGTTTCAATATTTCGTTATTTACACGAACATTTTTGTATCACGTACTTTTTGTTTCAATCACACATAAACCACACATTTTTGAGTGTTGCTTTGTTAGAAGTTCATGTTCTGGTACGTGTACTGAAAAAAAAACAGAACATGTACAATAAACAGGTTCGAGTTCAGTTATATTTTAAACACGACTTAAAACACGACTTAAAATATAACTGAACTCGAACCTGTTTATTGTACATGTTCTGTTCTTTCTTAATACACGAGCCACAACACGACTTAAAATATAACCGAACTCGAACCTGTTTATTGTACATGTTCTGTTTCTTTTTTTTTTCAGTACACGTACCAGAACATGAACTTCAAATAAAGCAACACTCAAAAATGTGTGGTTTATGTGTGATTGAAACAAAAAGTACGTGATACAAAAATGTTCGTGTAAATAACGAAATATTAAAACGAACACAATCATGGTTGTGTTGGGCACCGTAGAAAATTTAGAAACGCACATAATTGATATGAAAATAAAGATATGTGTTGGCTGCTTTTGAACAGAACATTGTGTGTTTCATGTGTGTATTTTCTGAACCTTGATACAAAGTAATACTCCGAATCCAGCAAAACTTTTTAAAAAATGACTTTTTTTTTTAAAAAATAAGTGTTTTTTTTAAAGAAAATTTTCTATTTTAAGAAAAGGAATTTTTTTAAGCAAATGAACTTTTTAAGAAAAACTATTTTTTTAGAAAAGGTCCTTTTCATTTTATAAAAAAAAAATACTTTTTTAAGAAAATTTTCTTTTTTAAGAAACGATACTTTTTACGAAATGAATAGGTCCTTTTTAAAAAAAGGTAACTTTTTACAGAAAGGGTACTTAAAAAAATACTTTTCTAAGGCAAACTACTTTTTAAAGAAAAGGTACTTTTTAAGAAAAGGTGTTTCTTCCAGAAGAAAATTATTTTAAGGAAATGTACTTCTTAAAAAAGATGTTCTTTTTAAGAAAAGGTAACTTTTTACTGAAAATAAACTTTAAAAAAAAATCACTCTTCTAAGAGAAAATATTTTTTTTAAGAAAAGATATTTAAGAAAAGTTACTTTTTTAAGGAAAATTACTTTTTCAAAGAAGTACTTTTTTAAGAAACTTTATTTTTTTTTAAGAAAATGTACTTTTTCGAATTGTACTTTTTTACGAAAGGTACGAACATACATAAAAAATATTTTTTTTCTAATACAAACTACTTTTTTAAGGAAAGGCTTTTTTTAGGAAAAATATTTTTTTTTTGTAAAAAAGGTACTTTTTTAGAAAAGGTATGTTTTCAGGAAAATGTAATTTTTTAAGAAAATTAACTTTTTTAAGAAATGGTATTTTTGTAAGAAAAAGTACTTTTTTTAAGAATATGTACTTTTTTAAGAATTTATACTATTTTAGGGAAAGGTACCTTTTTAAGAAAAGGTACTTTTTTCAGAAAAGGTACTTTTTTCAGAAACTGTAATTTTTTAAGGAACTTTTTGAAGAAAATGCACTTTTTGAAGAAAATATTTTTTGTATAAAAATCACGATATGGCATCCATTTCTGCTTTTAATCCTACAGGTTGATCCATTAGTTCACCGTTGATCGGTACCCAGCGGTCAAGCCATCTGCTTTGCAATCCGCTGGGATGTCTTTGGAATACCCTGGGACCCTTATATATGGCAGCCGAACGATTCTAGATTTGACCGTTAAAAATCATAGTTTAAGAGGATAACTGGCGCCCGTTTATATGATTCTAGAGAATAACAATTACCGATGCGTAAACTGCTTAATAGTCTCAGTCAATGAATCAATTAGAAAGGGATGTATTACGATGTATTAGTTCTTTACTTTCAAATTAAAAATTTAAAGACCAAAATTTCTGTAAGGCTAACAAAAAAATATATTAGCTAAAATATAACAGCTGGCCACACTATTCACTTAATCTGCAAGATGTACTATCAACAAACATATTGTCTTTCTTCACAAAGGCATTTCAAAGATTTATGAATGAAGAAATTATAAAAATAAACATTTATAACAAATTCAATTGTTTACATTAGAAGCAGCAGCAGCCGTAGCAACAAACTAAAACGTCAAATTTTAAAACCGTAATTGAAATTTATATATTTATGTATTTAAAGAAACAACACAATAATAATAATCAGTACTTTGTTTTAATATGAGTTCAAAAACCTAATTTATGAATGTAATTGAATCTGCTTTCATATAAATTTCAATAAACTAATAATTGGTTTCGAATTAATTCCTGAGAATCAATATTAATGATTTCACATAATTAACCAATAATTAATTTAAGCAGATTATCCAATATTTTGAAATTATAAATTTTAATATTTAAGATTCTTGTCTTTTAGTTAATTGTCAGTTTTAGGCATAAATTATCTAATTAACTTGTTAAAATATATATTTGTTAACTATTCATTGATTGCTTCGCTTTGATAAGAGAGAATTTCATAGAAGTGTGTTCGAATTTAATCTAAATAAAAAACGTATTTTGCTTAACAAAATACATTTTTGTTCGAACAGGTTAAAATTAAAAAAAATTCCGGCGAACTTTAACAATTTTAAGATAGATTAAGATTAACATAAATTCGCGTGTTAAAATTATAACTGAATCGTCCAATGTTTGTAAGTCAAATAATATTTCTTATCTCTTTCTATTGCTGAAGTAATTCTACGAAAACCATGCTTAATATTATCTTCATCATTATCATATCCGCTCATAATAGATCTTTACATTTAAAGCTCATCATAAGAGCGAGGGTGGTCCCAGAACAACCCGACCTGACGTATAAATGCCGGCAGTAGGTTGAAAAAACTTACTTTGGTGAAAGTTGGCGACCCTATAAAAATAAAGGCTTCACTTTGTTGAGTATCTTTTTGGGAGCCATCAAAAGTAAGCAATCTCAGTGAATTTGTGAAGATGGCAAAAATTGATAAGGAACCACTATTAATGCCGAGCTAGATTTTACTGTGGGGAAGTCTGCTCCTTCGCTTACGACTATAAAGTATTGGGTAGCAAAGTTTAAATGAGGCCGTACAAGCTGCCAATACAAAGAAGGCGAACACAGTTCCACTTGCAGGCTAGGTTATGGCGTCTGTTTTTTTTTTTTTTTTTTGATGCATTTGGGATAATTTTTATTGATTATCTTATCAGATCCCTCCCTCGTATTATTTTCTAAAATGTCAATAATGAAGAGATAGAGTCTGTGGCTGAAGCCTATTTTAAGGAGCTAGACACTGATTACTAAAACCAGGGTCTCGAAGCTATTGAATTTTGCTGGGAAAAGTGTAGTGAGCTAAATGGAGATTTTTTTGAGAAATAAAGTAAAATTTTCCAAAATTTGTTGTGTTTGTTTTTTGTCAGGTCGGGTTTTTCTGGAATAGCCCTCGTATATAATAATAACGAAATTAAAGAAGCCGACTTTTTGTAAATACAAATTATAAAGAATTCATTTAACTATGACTCATATCCATGTACGAGTAAGTATATGGGGAATTCATACTCGTGGCAGAATAGCATCTCACTATCTTATATATTAAAAGAATTTATGAATAAACTTTGCATTTTTTCAATATTTTTCTTCTCTCAAACCTCTATAACTAGAGTTCTAAATAACGTAGGCTGTTGACATAGGTCTAAAAACACTCAGTGGATCAAGCTCCTTCTTTTGAGCTATTAACTGCTTCGTTGGGTTTGAGGAAAGTTATGCGTGGAGAATCAACTTTACTTTTACTGTACGTTAACTTCTCTTGGCAAATTTTGGATTTATATTATAAAAATTAATATAATATAATATAATATAAAATAATATAATATAATATAATATAATATAATATAATATAATATAATATAATATAATATAATATAATATAATATAATATCATATAATATAATATAATATAATATAATATAATATAATATAATATAATATAATATAATATAATATAATATAATATAATATAATATAATATAATATAATATAATATAATATAATATAATATAATATAATATAATATAATATAATATAATATAATATAATATAATATAATATAATATAATATAATATAATATAATATAATATAATATAATATAATATAATATAATATAATATAATATAATATAATATAATATAATATAATATAATATAATATAATATAATATAATATAATATAATATAATATAATATAATATAATATAATATAATATAATATAATATAATATAATATAATATAATATAATATAATATAATATAATATAATATAATATAATATAATATAATATAATATAATATAATATAATATAATATAATATAATATAATATAATATAATATAATATAATATAATATAATATAATATAATATAATATAATATAATATAATATAATATAATATAATATAATATAATATAATATAATATAATATAATATAATATAATATAATATAATATAATATAATATAATATAATATAATATAATATAATATAATATAATATAATATAATATAATATAATATAATATAATATAATATAATATAATATAATATAATATAATATAATATAATATAATATAATATAATATAATATAATATAATATAATATAATATAATATAATATAATATAATATAATATAATATAATATAATATAATATAATATAATATAATATAATATAATATAATATAATATAATATAATATAATATAATATAATATAATATAATATAATATAATATAATATAATATAATATAATATAATATAATATAATATAATATAATATAATATAATATAATATAATATAATATAATATAATATAATATAATATAATATAATATAATATAATATAATATAATATAATATAATATAATATAATATAATATAATATAATATAATATAATATAATATAATATAATATAATATAATATAATATAATATAATATAATATAATATAATATAATATAATATAATATAATATAATATAATATAATATAATATAATATAATATAATATAATATAATATAATATAATATAATATAATATAATATAATATAATATAATATAATATAATATAATATAATATAATATAATATAATATAATATAATATAATATAATATAATATAATATAATATAATATAATATAATATAATATAATATAATATAATATAATATAATATAATATAATATAATATAATATAATATAATATAATATAATATAATATAATATAATATAATATAATATAATATAATATAATATAATATAATATAATATAATATAATATAATATAATATAATATAATATAATATAATATAATATAATATAATATAATATAATATAATATAATATAATATAATATAATATAATATAATATAATATAATATAATATAATATAATATAATATAATATAATATAATATAATATAATATAATATAATATAATATAATATAATATAATATAATATAATATAATATAATATAATATAATATAATATAATATAATATAATATAATATAATATAATATAATATAATATAATATAATATAATATAATATAATATAATATAATATAATATAATATAATATAATATAATATAATATAATATAATATAATATAATATAATATAATATAATATAATATAATATAATATAATATAATATAATATAATATAATATAATATAATATAATATAATATAATATAATATAATATAATATAATATAATATAATATAATATAATATAATATAATATAATATAATATAATATAATATAATATAATATAATATAATATAATATAATATAATATAATATAATATAATATAATATAATATAATATAATATAATATAATATAATATAATATAATATAATATAATATAATATAATATAATATAATATAATATAATATAATATAATATAATATAATATAATATAATATAATATAATATAATATAATATAATATAATATAATATAATATAATATAATATAATATAATATAATATAATATAATATAATATAATATAATATAATATAATATAATATAATATAATATAATATAATATAATATAATATAATATAATATAATATAATATAATATAATATAATATAATATAATATAATATAATATAATATAATATAATATAATATAATATAATATAATATAATATAATATAATATAATATAATATAATATAATATAATATAATATAATATAATATAATATAATATAATATAATATAATATAATATAATATAATATAATATAATATAATATAATATAATATAATATAATATAATATAATATAATATAATATAATATAATATAATATAATATAATATAATATAATATAATATAATATAATATAATATAATATAATATAATATAATATAATATAATATAATATAATATAATATAATATAATATAATATAATATAATATAATATAATATAATATAATATAATATAATATAATATAATATAATATAATATAATATAATATAATATAATATAATATAATATAATATAATATAATATAATATAATATAATATAATATAATATAATATAATATAATATAATATAATATAATATAATATATAATATAATATAATATAATATAATATAATATAATATAATATAATATAATATAATATAATATAATATAATATAATATAATATAATATAATATAATATAATATAATATAATATAATATAATATAATATAATATAATATAATATAATATAATATAATATAATATAATATAATATAATATAATATAATATAATATAATATAATATAATATAATATAATATAATATAATATAATATAATATAATATAATATAATATAATATAATATAATATAATATAATATAATATAATATAATATAATATAATATAATATAATATAATATAATATAATATAATATAATATAATATAATATAATATAATATAATATAATATAATATAATATAATATAATATAATATAATATAATATAATATAATATAATATAATATAATATAATATAATATAATATAATATAATATAATATAATATAATATAATATAATATAATATAATATAATATAATATAATATAATATAATATAATATAATATATATAATATAATATAATATAATATAATATAATATAATATAATATAATATAATATAATATAATATAATATAATATAATATAATATAATATAATATAATATAATATAATATATATATAATATAATATAATATAATATAATATAATATAATATAATATAATATAATATAATATAATATAATATAATATAATATAATATAATATAATATAATATAATATAATATAATATAATATAATATAATATAATATAATATAATATAATATAATATAATATAATATAATATAATATAATATAATATAATATAATATAATATAATATAATATAATATAATATAATATAATATAATATAATATAATATAATATAATATAATATAATATAATATAATATAATATAATATAATATAATATAATATAATATAATATAATATAATATAATATAATATAATATAATATAATATAATATAATATAATATAATATAATATAATATAATATAATATAATATAATATAATATAATATAAATATAATATAATATAATATAATATAATATAATATAATATAATATAATATAATATAATATAATATAATATAATATAATATAATATAATATAATATAATATAATATAATATAATATAATATAATATAATATAATATAATATAATATAATATAATATAATATAATATAATATAATATAATATAATATAATATAATATAATATAATATAATATAATATAATATAATATAATATAATATAATATAATATAATATAATATAATATAATATAATATAATATAATATAATATAATATAATATAATATAATATAATATAATATAATATAATATAATATAATATAATATAATATAATATAATATAATATAATATAATATAATATAATATAATATAATATAATATAATATAATATAATATAATATAATATAATATAATATAATATAATATAATATAATATAATATAATATAATATAATATAATATAATATAATATAATATAATATAATATAATATAATATAATATAATATAATATAATATAATATAATATAATATAATATAATATAATATAATATAATATAATATAATATAATATAATATAATATAATATAATATAATATAATATAATATAATATAATATAATATAATATAATATAATATAATATAATATAATATAATATAATATAATATAATATAATATAATATAATATAATATAATATAATATAATATAATATAATATAATATAATATAATATAATATAATATAATATAATATAATATAATATAATATAATATAATATAATATAATATAATATAATATAATATAATATAATATAATATAATATAATATAATATAATATAATATAATATAATATAATATAATATAATATAATATAATATAATATAATATAATATAATATAATATAATATAATATAATATAATATAATATAATATAATATAATATAATATAATATAATATAATATAATATAATATAATATAATATAATATAATATAATATAATATAATATAATATAATATAATATAATATAATATAATATAATATAATATAATATAATATAATATAATATAATATAATATAATATAATATAATATAATATAATATAATATAATATAATATAATATAATATAATATAATATAATATAATATAATATAATATAATATAATATAATATAATATAATATAATATAATATAATATAATATAATATAATATAATATAATATAATATAATATAATATAATATAATATAATATAATATAATATAATATAATATAATATAATATAATATAATATAATATAATATAATATAATATAATATAATATAATATAATATAATATAATATAATATAATATAATATAATATAATATAATATAATATAATATAATATAATATAATATAATATAATATAATATAATATAATATAATATAATATAATATAATATAATATAATATAATATAATATAATATAATATAATATAATATAATATAATATAATATAATATAATATAATATAATATAATATAATATAATATAATATAATATAATATAATATAATATAATATAATATAATATAATATAATATAATATAATATAATATAATATAATATAATATAATATAATATAATATAATATAATATAATATAATATAATATAATATAATATAATATAATATAATATAATATAATATAATATAATATAATATAATATAATATAATATAATATAATATAATATAATATAATATAATATAATATAATATAATATAATATAATATAATATAATATAATATAATATAATATAATATAATATAATATAATATAATATAATATAATATAATATAATATAATATAATATAATATAATATAATATAATATAATATAATATAATATAATATAATATAATATAATATAATATAATATAATATAATATAATATAATATAATATAATATAATATAATATAATATAATATAATATAATATAATATAATATAATATAATATAATATAATATAATATAATATAATATAATATAATATAATATAATATAATATAATATAATATAATATAATATAATATAATATAATATAATATAATATAATATAATATAATATAATATAATATAATATAATATAATATAATATAATATAATATAATATAATATAATATAATATAATATAATATAATATAATATAATATAATATAATATAATATAATATAATATAATATAATATAATATAATATAATATAATATAATATAATATAATATAATATAATATAATATAATATAATATAATATAATATAATATAATATAATATAATATAATATAATATAATATAATATAATATAATATAATATAATATAATATAATATAATATAATATAATATAATATAATATAATATAATATAATATAATATAATATAATATAATATAATATAATATAATATAATATAATATAATATAATATAAAATAATATAATATAATATAATATAATATAATATAATATAATATAATATAATATAATATAATATAATATAATATAATGCTGCAGAGCAGCAGGGGTCCTCTAGTATTACATTAAAAAAATCATTTCGAAATGCAGCCATATAAAAACTGGCTTTTTCATATTAATTTCAGACAACAAAGAAGACAAAAAATTTCAGAAAACTTTCTTTATATCTCAACATCATCTCCTTTTAGCTCGATACACTTTTCCCAGTGATATTCATACATCAACCGTAGATCACACCTCTTCATCGTTGGGAAATGTTTTACCACCGAGTCATTCTTTCAAGTTTGGAAATAGAAAACCGTAGACTTCACCTCTAGCGTTGGCAAATGTTTTACCTCCGAGTCATTCTTTTTAGATTGGAAATAGAAAATAATCCGATCGAGCTCAATCTGGCGAATAAGGTTAGTAATGAAGCAGTTTGGAATTTAATCATGGATTTTGGTCATCATAATAATGGATGTGTGAACTGGTGCATTGTCTTGATGAAACATCGCTTTGTTTTACCTAATTTTATCACTTAAACGCTGCAATAAGTTAGCCTAATACTTGCCGTTGAGTATTTTTCCTCTTTTAGATGATCAATAAAAATTATCCCACTCGCAACCCAAAAAACAGATTCCATAACCTAAAAAGCCATGGTTGCAGAAATTGTATGGCGTGCATCCCTTACATGTTTTGACTGACAGTAGTTTGATCTAATAATTTGAAAATTGCATTTTAAGTCGGTTGTCTACCTATGAGCCTCTGACAAAGTCTACTCCCAATATTCTGTTACAGACACAGGATGCACAAAAAACTACTCATTGAAATTCGCAGGTACGCACCTCACTTAAAAATTACTTTGGAGTACAAATGGTCAAGAACAATATTGACATATGGTCCCTCCAGGTAGGCACAAATCTTATTTAGACACGAGCATAATATCAAAATTGCATAATTCAGCCTAAATCCATATGTATGCAGGGAGCAGGTAAATTTTTAGGCATGGTAGCATAAGTCTATATATTGCAAAATAAGCACAATGCCTGGATAACTCTACGACTGAAAGTTGGCGCAACAAGTACTGAAACCATGGCGTTAAACAATTTAAAATTATTTGAACTGTTTAGAAGGTCAACCACACCAAAGTTTTTCACGGAACCTGCTTTAGAAGAACTTGATAGATTATATGGAAATATTGAGAGAAGCGAAATTATAAAAAATAATTTTTATCTGATATATGCAAATATTAAGGCAAAATGGGTGAAATCTAATCGAACCATTCAGAACTTCAACTCCAAATACGAGGACTGGCTTAATGAAGACACCATCCTGGATATATTGGCAGTAGATAAACCCACCACATCAACCAGAGGAGCAAAAGGAAGGCCAAAAAAAGTATTGAGGAGTGTTTAATTTTCACAAGAAAGAGGAAACTTGCCGATGCCACCAATGACTTGACCACGAAGCATTTATGGGACGCGCTGTCTATTAAATATACAAAGGATAGTGAAAGAGTTAGGTCGCAGATTACAAAATCTGTTGCCGATGCAAGCCCACTGCGACTAAAAAGGATTAAGGAAAGCATTCCCACGCCCACAAACGCACACATTAAAAAGTATGGTTCCGAAGAAGCCTTGGCCTTGTTTATGGACTTACAACTTTCCACAGAAAAATATGAGATACTACGGGCATCCTTGATGCGACACGGCGCTGACGTTTTACCAGGATCCAAGCATATTATGCAAGCCAAAATAAATTCACGAACACTACATACGGAGTTTACGGAAGTCTCTGTGAAAGCCAATCTGCAGGATCTCATGGGCCATACAGGAAAACGGTTGTTGGAGAGTCTTCCTGAAAATGAGGTGAAAATTCTTCCTGAGAAACTGACATTGATCAGCAAATGGGGCTGCGATGGATCATCCAGACAAAGCGTTTATAAGCAAACGATATCTTCCGATGACGCTACAATATCGGACGGAAATATGTTTATGGCATCTGTTGTTCCTTTGCGGCTAAAATCTGATGTTTCCCTACACTGGAAAAATCCACGTCCGTCATCAGTGCATTATTGCCGACCAATAATATTTCAGTTTGCAGGGGAATCGGCAGAACTCATAAGGAGCACGGTGAAGGACATTGAAGAACAAATAAGCAAGATTAAGCCTACAAAGCTGCAAATTGGAGAAGGAAAATATATTGAATGCAATTACGAGTTCCACCTGACCATGGTTGACGGAAAAGTCGTAAACGAACTGACAGGAACAACCTCAACGTTGTCATGCCCGATTTGCAAAAAGAGTCAGAAGAACTTTGGTAATTTAAACGATTCTACAAACGAGGAGAATTACGAATATGGAATGTCAACATTGCACGCAAGGATCAGGTGTATGGAGTTCTTGCTAAAACTGGCATATACCCTACCACAAGAGGAGGAAAACTTTGATGAAAATACATCAATAAAGGATAAGGAAAAGATCAGTAAGAAGCAAATACAGGATGCTTTTTTTAAACAAGTTGGACTAAAAGTAGACTGTCCCAAGCACGGATACGGTAACTCAAACGATGGAAACACTTCTAGGAGATTTTTTGAAAATGATGAGGCAGTAACTAGAGTCACTGGAATTGACAATCAAATCGTGAAAAGATTGGGAACGATCTTGAATGTTTTAAACTGCAAAGAAAATGTCAATTCTACAAGATATGGAGAATATGCATCGAAAACTGCATCTCTTTTAGCAGAAATGTATCCACAGAAGAAGTTGACCCCGACTGTCCATAAAATATTGGCGCATGGCAAAGATATAATTGAGTACCAGTCTTTGCCAATTGGAGAGCTTTCTGAAGCACAGGAGTCTCTCAACAAATTTTTTAAAAAATATAGATTGCAGAACACATTCAAAGCATCAAGGTTAAGGCAAAATGAGGACCTCTTCAACATGTTGGCAGCATCTTCCGATCCACTTATTTCTTCCCTGCGGCATGTGAAGTCACGAATAGAGTTAGAAAATAATTATAGTTTAGAAATGATTAGTCTTTTAGATATACATACCTTCTCTTACGAATTGTGATGAATATTTTACAGAAAATTGAAAAAATAAATTTAAAAAAGAAGTATTTTTTTTTAATTTGTTGGGTAATAATTTAAAACATAAAACCCTAAAGAGAAAAAAATAAAAACAATCTAAAAATGTAAAAATAATTTTTTTTAGTTACCAGACGTCGTCAAGAACAGTCACGGTGGCCATATGCTCGAAAACATTTTCGGATATTAATGCCATGTATTAATATTTCGAACAAAAAATTTTTTGATTAACATTTATGCCGGTTTTCTCAATGCATCTTCAAACTGCCTGTTACTTAACCAGGACATAAATTTATTGGAACGATAAACTGTCGGTTAACAATTTTGGTTTTCTCAATGTACCGACAAAAACATTATTTTCAGTTGGCAATGCCTCTCAATATACGTATAAAAGTTGGGAGAATTATTTTCAGTTGGCAATGCCTCTCAAAATTGATATGAAAGTTGGGAGAATAATTTATTTGTACGATAAATAGATAACACAGTACAACAGCCAATCTGGGGGGTGAGAAATTCCAAGTCAGGGTGATGGTACGAGGTCAGTATAGTAAAACCCTCAAAGGGTTTGGCGTTCGTATGTGTCAGTTTTTTTTATGACCTTTTAAATTTTTTCCTTATCTTGATGTTTTTTCGCTTAGTTGTAACATTTTGGCAAAAACGTAGTTTAACATAACTCGAGAACCACTTGTACGATTTTGATGAAACAAATTTAGAAAAATTAAGAATTACAATTTCTCTAATCTGTTTCTATACCGTTTTCCTATATGTGTAACACTTTCGAAGTTAAAAATGAATGTATGAAGGGAAAAAAGAATTTTTTGCCTAAAAATTTAAATATTTTTTTTTTTAAATTCATAAAAAATCCAAAATGGAAAAAAGTGCCAAAACTAATTACTTTCGCGTAAAGTCACATAACTCATGAGCAAAAACAGGCATAGATCATGAAAATCGATGAACGCGTTTCTCATTTATTCACAATTAGGTAAATGTATGAATTTCAAAAATTTGCTCCAGATATGCACAACATTATTTGGAGAAAACATTGACGCTCACAAGCCGAACTCTCTCATATTTTTCTACTGTACTAAAAGAGAAATATTGATGTGGCAACACTGGTTCTGTAATGTTCACATAAAACATGCATTGTCATTATACTTCTTCTCTTTCTCACACTGGTTCTGTGATTTTTGTCATTCAACAAGTGCCGACGAACGCGAACAGTAAAAGTGATTTTTCTCCAGTTTTTTAAAAGTGAACAAAAGTGAACAGAATATGGAACTGTGCAAGCCAGATATAAATAGCTTTTGCTACTGCTGTGGTCAATATGTCTCAACACATAAAAAAAGGGGAAATTTCAGTACTGATTTTGTTCAAACATACGAGATGTACTTCAACCAAAATGTTATAGTGAACGAAAATTGGGTACCAAATATAGTGTGTAAAAGCTGCTACAACCGTCTAATGGATTGGCAAAATAGAAGACGTGAAAGTATGCCATTCGGTATCCCAATGACTTGGACTAATCCTGGCGAAGGTCATAATCCATTGAATTGCTATGCATGTGCGAATAAAGGAGCCGCAAAAAGGATAAGAAAATCGTATAATTACGTTGGTGTTGCAAGTGCCGCAACACCATTGCCTCATTCGGACCACATTCCTGTGCCAAAAGCTTCTATCCCAGATATTTTCTCTTCTACGACTGCTCCGACATGTCATGCACGTGATGATCCCCCATATGAGCCATCAGTATCCAATGAGCCAATTTTAATAAATCAAAATAAGCTTGATTCAATTGTTGCCAAGTTGAAATTAAAACAGCATAAATCGGAAGAGCTGGCTGCCATTTTGAAATCAAACAATTTGTTGGCACCCGGTGTGAAAGTCACAGCTTATCGAAGTCGTCAGACAGCACTCCAGCATATGCTGCGATTTAAAAGTTGTAGCAATGCTTTGCGGTCTTCAAAGCGGCTATATAAAATATATGTGCTTTTTGTGCGATTGGGACACACGATTTTCCGGTGACCAATATGCATGCCACGGATGGAAACTCAGAGAGCACAGCAGGTTACAAACGGCCAATATTATTCGTGAGCCTCTAGTGCCGAAGGAGAAGATATTGCTGCCTCCACTGCATATTAAACTTAGAATTGTTAAGAATTTTATCAAAACTGTCGCCAAAAGAGATGAAGTTTTCTTGTGTTTGAAACTAATTTACCCGAGACTCAGCGAAAGTAAAATTAAAGAAGGTAAGTTATAATATCACATTCATTTCCCATGATTTTCCATCTTAACAAATTAATTTTTTCCAATCAGGCGTACTAATGGTCCAGATATACGAAAGCTGATTAAAAGTGACGCATTCAACAATCTTCTGATTGACGCTGAATTGAATGCATGGCAGGCAATCAAAGAAGTAATGGAAGGCTTGTTGGGAAAGCATCGTTCTAACAACTACGATGTTTCTGTCGCAAGGATGTTAAGAGCATTCTCGGAAATTGGTGTCAACATGTCCTTGAAAATCCATTATTTACATCATCATCTGGACTACTTCAGCAAACAATTGGCTACCGAATCTGATGAACAAGGTGAACGCTATCATCAAGTTGCTATGCCATTTGAAATGAGGTATACTGATTTTTTATTTTTTCAAACTCATTTTAATAAAACAAAAACTTACAGATATAGAGGCAAAAAGTCGCCGAGTGCAATAATTGCGGAAATTTGCTGGTGGAGTAAGCTTGTGTGGCAAGACAAGGATGATCTTGATGATAAAGAATTTTCAGGAGATGCAGAAGGGCCAACAGTGGAGTCACACATTGACATTATGTGTGTTTCAGAAACTGATGATAGCGATGAATGCGATGCCACTAATCCCGAAAAACCACCATCGAAAAAGTCTAGGCGATATTTATTAAAATAAAAAAAAATAAAATTTATAAAAAAGGCGATAAATGACACTTTTTTGAATAAAAACAAATATCAATATTCTTGTCAAAATGGGATACCTTCACTTAATTGTAAATAAAAGCAGAACGCGATAATCGATTTCTATGATCTATGTCGCATTTTGTTTATAGGTTATGTAACTTTACATGAAATTAATAACACTTGATCCTTTTTTCCGTTTTGGATTTTTTATGAATTTAAAAAAAAAAAATTTAATTTTTAGGCAAAAAAATATTTTTTTTTTCTCCCCAAATTTATTTTTACCGGCAAAACTGTTGATTATAAAGAAAAACGTTATATGAACGGATTAAAGAAATTGTAATTCTTAATTTTTTTGAGTTTGTTTCATCAAAATCGGACAAGTGGTTCTCGAGTTATGTTAAACTACGGTTTTGCCAAAATGTTACTACTAAGCAAAAAAAAAACATCAAGATAAGGAAAAAATTTAAAAGGTCATAAAAAAAGACTGACACATACGAAGACTGACACATTACTATACTGACCTAGTACCATCACCCTGACTTGGAATTCCTCACCCCCCAGACAATAATCCCAAAAATGTTCCACAGTGTAATTGGCAGATGAATGCCGGTTAGCTTTGCGACAAAATAGAAGCAAACCAGACATTGAGAAAACTAAATTTCTTTAATCGGCAGCTTCTCGTTGGAATAAAAGATAATCGCCTATTGAGAAAACGGGCATTAGTGTGATATGTTTTAAAATTGTAAGTTCTATCGGGCATAAAAACGCCCTTTATATATAGAAGAATATATGTTGTTAATATAATTGTATGTGCCAACATAAGTTTTACAAGTGTTAAATCTAAAGGATATTATAAATATATTACTGCACTGGTTACAGTTTCAAGAAATAGAAATTATTTAATTTGAAAATATGAATTCATTAAGCGAGAAAAAACAAACTACACTCACAATGAGAATACCATGATAATCAGATGTAAAATTCTGCTTCCTATCAAACTGCACTATTATTTAATAAGATTTCTGAATATAAATTTTTTGCTTAGTTGAAAAAGTAAACAATGTGATACATTTAGTACAAAAAACACACTTAATTTTTAAAAAGTTGTTAGAGGTGTCTCTATATTATAGGTCATAACTAAGCACAATGATGTCTGCTTTACCCCATTCTAAATGGCAACCTGCTCGAAATAATGACAAACCATATTAACATAAGTTTACCAAGGTAAATGGTTTATTTTGTGAATGAACGTGATTTTAACAGACAGGCAGACCGACAGACAGACAGACAGATGGACAGACGGACATCGCTATATCGACTTTATTTATTATAAGGATCAAAGAAAGCAAATGCATTTTTCGATTCATAACAAACCAACTGAATTACAAACTGATATCTCAACCGTCTGCACAGTAGTGTGAGGGTAGAAAAACCATATATTCCGGAATTTTGCACCCAATTGCTTCCTTTTATTCCCGCACAACAACAAAATAAAATGCCTAGTCTGAGTTGTGATAAGAAAAAAAAACAACTAATCTGAGTGTATGGAAACCACAAAATAACTGCACAATAATTAAGAAAATACATTTATAAAATATCAATGAACTTTAGATTCTCAGTCATATACTACATGATACGAATAAACATTAAGGAAAATTATTATTGTCTGATGACAAATGTTTTTGTAATTATTGTGTTTGATATTGTTATTTAACAAATGATGATGTCAACTGAAAGTAGTTTGCAAAACATGTATGACTGGCTGGATGATGGTCAGCAATATGTTAAATATTTTGTAAAAGAACCATTTGATATGATTCCAGTAAACATTTGAAAAGGCTCATTTAAAATTCATTTGAATTCATATCTGTAAGGTAATGCTTTTCTAGATTAAATCTATTCCTCTTGTGGCCTGTAAATTAAGCTTTTCTTAATGTTTGCTGAATTGCTGTTATTGAATATTTACTTTAGAGACTGGATTTCTAAGAAATTTATTGACTGGCATATTTTCTTCAAAACAATAACTTTGCATTAGTTTGTGGGTTTTTCTGTGGCATATATTGTTACAAATTGTTTAAGATTTTCGAAATGGTTAAATACACTTCTTCAGTTCATATTTAGTCGCACTACACACATAATTATTTAATTAAACCACAACATAAAATTCCAACAAAGTTTGAGTTACTTTAGAAATCTTGAGGGGTTAATTTTATACACATACATATATACTTGTATTCATACATATGTGTACTTATGAGGGAAATTGTGGTTTGGTTTTTCCTAGATAAACACACAAAAACAATCATACACACACACACATGCAAATTGGTAGTTATGCTGAAGATTGCAATGCGGGTAATTTCATTGGAAATTCCTTGTGGTTAGTTAAATGTTTTGATAACAATCGAATTTGCTATTATTAAACAAAATATTGCAGTTTATCTTCAATAATAATAATTCCCACAAATATGTGAATGGTAAAGAAAAACAATAAAATACTGAAAATGACTTTTGATTTCTGTGGTGGAAGAAAAAAAGAACAATATTTTCCATTTTATTTTCGTTTTATGAGAATTTCAATTTGAAAAGTTTCCTTTCACTAAACAACAAGGAAGAGTGTTTTATTTTTATAATGCTAAACAGCAGTATGGCGACTATATGTGGCCACACCTGGGCGGAATTGACGAACTGCTGATAGCATTATATCACCGCTTGGGGCCCACCCTTCGATCCCGGTCTGGAGGGTAACAGGAAGGATCCGAACTTGACCCAGTTCGGATACGAAGCCTTACCAAAGGCGCTAAAATGGCACGAGGGGTAAGTCATATTAAACCAAAGAAGATGATTCGTATATTGTCTTGACGGAGAAGATCCGAACAGGACCGTACATTCAAGGTGGCTGGCTGGGAGATGTTAAAGCCTCCCAGATGAAAATGTTTGGGCACAATCCTTTAATTTTTTATATCCGGAGTTTGATGGATCGGTAGAACATGAGCTGAACCCTATTTTAGATGCTAATCGAAACTGACGTTCAGTGGAAATAGCTGTGAATAGTGTAGTAGACAAGCGTGGTAGACATGAGGAGAAAGGAGCTTTAATAGGTGTCAAAGGATTTATGTCATACGCACGAGCGAAAGCGAGAGTTAACGGGTGTCAATGGAAGCGCGTGTTAACAGGTGTCAATGTTTGGTTAGACATGTTTTGAAGAGGAGTCCAGGAATGTCTGAGTCAGTTTATCCCACTGACAAGATTGCATTATAGATAAGTCGGAGACAAGAGCGTTGGTTGGTAGAGGAACATGAGTTTAAGACAAATTTGGAGGACTATGGATATCATCTCGCATGTACATCCATAGGTATGACAGATGTAGCAGGAAGGAGGATTGTGTAGACAAGAATGTTGAATGCTGGTGCATGAGTTGAAGAGGAGTCCAGGAATGTCTGAGTCAGCTTAACGTCACTGAGTCGGATACGAGTCTTGTTGCCGGGTTTGACAAGAAGTATCAGAAAGTGCGTTATTTCTTGTGCGGGTTGTCAAAGCTTGATTATCTGTGATGAATCTTCAAAATGACTTTTGGGACTGTGGTGGCCCAAAATCGAGGAAAGAGCACAGCTCGCCACTCAATAAGGGGAGACCTTGCCAACACATGTCTCTTAATTGTAACTTTCTTCAATGCACAGTGGAACATTTCACGAGAAGGCGGTCAAAAATTAATAACTTTTGATTGGATTAGAATTTTGATATGCGGAATGTTTAGTCCTGTTCACAAAGGCCAAAGGTTGGCTTTTTTTTGAAAGAGCCCGAGTTAAAATATAATTTATTAAGCAGCGAACGTAAAAGTTACCTTATATTGGTTCAAGATAGAGAAGTTTCAATGAAAAACTCGTATGTTTTTGCTTTAGTTAAATTTTTTTTATTGTCTTTTTAAATATTTTATATCAATTTTTATGGTAAATTTATAAAATACATAAATTTTTAAATCAAGGAAAATTGTTAACTATTTATATAAAAAAGAGTAAAACTTATTGTTAGTGTACTGACAGACTACTTTAAATCAACCAATTTTAGTAAATATTTCTTCTAAATAGCCTTGATTTTCATCGTCTAGAAGTTGTTCAGCTTCTTCATCTACTTCAATAGAGGTAGTGTCTGAAGTGCACAACAAAATAGTGATAAGGTCTTCATTAGTGCAACATCTGGACATTTTTCTTGTGTTGTGCTCGCGAAAGAATCTGCAGTCTTTGTTTCTTTTTTCTTGCACTTCTTCAGATAGATATCCTAGTGGGAGCATAGCGTTTTGAATTATTTGTTCCCCATGGTACAAAATTTTATGAACTGTGGATGGCATATATCTCCAAGAGTATTTTTCATTATAAAGTATAGCTGTTTTATTGGCGTATTCTCCAAATTTTCTTGCATTTATCTTTCTGCTGCATGCTAGAACTTGTGATATGATTTTGAATCGTCTTATTAATTCATGATCTACACCTGTGATAGATGCTGCAGTTTCTGGATCGGAAAAAGATCTCCTAGCAGTATTTCCATCAATTGAGTTTCTTTCTCCTTGTTTGGGTTGGTCGCTTTTGAGGCTGTAGATATTTTTCTTGAATTTGTTTTTTTGCTTTCTTTTTTCATTTTCTTTGTTTTTCTCCAAATCATAACATAATTTAAGAATATGTTCCATAAAACGTATTCTAGCATGAAGAGGGACATTCCAAACTCGTAGGCTTCCTTAAAACTATCGTCTTCTGGTGGGAGTTGGCTTTATTAACTTGATGCCTTTTGGTATATAATGCAGCTTGATGATGATGACTTTGTTTCGGTTAAAGCTTGTGCAACTTTTCCATCAATCATTGTGAGACACATTTTAAAATTTACTTCAATGTCTTAGTTTTTTACCATTTACTGTTATTTAAATTTTTTCCCATTTTGTCAGGTATTAAACTATATAACTAAAGTGTCAACTCTACGTTTCCTTTTTCTGTCAGTATAAAAAAAAAATAAACTCGCTCCAAAAAAATACACCGGTACGACCAACTTTTGTATACATAACACACAGACGGACGGACGGACATCGTTAAATCGACTTAGAAGGTGATTTTGCGACCATCCATATAAAAAAAGATGGGTATAGGTCCAATATTTTTTGGTAGTTACAAACATCGGGGCAAGTTCATTATACCCTAACCACATAGTGGAAAATTTTGTATTCATAAATTTTGCACAAAATATCTGACCTGGGGTCAGAAAAATTGTTCTGGTGCACACGGGCGGAAATTAGCGGGTATACAATGGCGTGGGGAATAGAAGTATAGGGAAGGGTTCGGACTACAGAAGAGTGCAAGACTATTTGTGTTAGCTTTTGGTGGGCAGGAGTTATGCTCTATTAAGTAGGAGATTTTCGGGAAATTTGGACCTTTTTAAAAAATTTTTTTGTTTGATTTCTAAATGACTCAGTGACTTTATATTTCTCATAGCTCAGATGTTACGAAATTATACAAGATATATTTCACTTTAAAATCTTTTAAAACAGAAAAGTTACAGTCACTTAAAAATTAAAATTTAAAAAGAAATTTTTAATTTTAAAAAATACTGAGAAAGCCCATTTTCGAAGATCCTGTTTGCTGTGATATATTTGAAATAGAGTCACAATTTTTTGGCTCCCGAGATTCAATGGTATTTACTTTCAAATAAATAAAATAACTTTTAAATCGGTAACCATAAAAAAACGATTTTTGGCCGCCTTCTCAAAATATGGTCTACAGTGCGACAGTTCGCCGGTGGACTTTTAAGAAAAAAAAGAAAAAGCGATCGCTAAGAGAATTTCTGTGATATGACGAGCTTATCGATTTTCCTTTGATATATTTTTTCGCAATTTTTTTCCCATAATAAAAGAAAAAATTTGAGCTTCAAAGTACTCAATAAACCCTATTGAAAGTAACATAAAAAAATTCGTTGAAGTGGTTTTGGAGTAACGAACTTTTTATTTTTTTTTTTAATTTTTTTTTCTGTTTGTTTTATGTAATTGTAATTGTTTTTATACCCTATACCACTATGTGGTTTGGGTATAATGACTTTGTGCTGCTGTTTGTAACTACCAAAAATATTTGACCTAGACCCATCTTTTATTATACCGATCGAATCAGAATCACTAACTGATTCGATTTAACGATGTCCGTCCGTCCGTCCGTCTGTGTGTCCATGTAAACCTTTCAATCAAACTGCAGGTCGCAAATATAAATGTATTTTGATGAAATTTGGTACATAAGCTTTTATCAGCCATAGGATGAACGCTATTGGAATTAGTGAGAATCGGACCATGTTCAGACCTAGCCTCCATACAAATGACCCCTATGAAATCGAAATAAATTACCATGAGATCCAAATTGTCATATAGATCTTACTCAAATTGGGTTTGTATGGGTTATTACATCCATTAACGAGTAGTCCAAAAATGATCTCTTTGGGACAACTCTTAGTCATAGCCCCATATAGAGCTGCTTCCCGACCTTCACTTAAATCTATCAAAAAACAAAAATATTGCACTGATTCTTCTCAAATTTTGTTTGTATATATTTTTGCAAAATACAAGAGACTTTACCAAACATGGTCAGGATCGGTCCATTTTTGGGCCTAGTCCCCATATAGATATAGCATCCGATATGAACTTTTTCATATCTGCAGCCAAAAAAATTAATAAAAATCCCACTCAAATTTGGTTATGCTAATTTTCTATGTCCAGTTAGTTGGGCCTATGAGATAGGGTCTCTAAACGAATGGTATAGAGTATCATATAGTCGGTCTAAGCCGATTATAATTTTCTTACTTGTTTTTTTTTTAAATTAATGTATTAACTATATAGTATTTTTTTTATATCTATAATATTAATACGCTAGGCGATTTCTTTTTACCGATGTTTTGTTCTACCATTTTATCCCGATTATGACCAAACGTATATTATTTGAAAGTTATTTCCTTTTAGCTGTTCGTCAGATTTACAGGTTTTTCATTTATTTTCTTTATTTTAAGTAAATTGCATTTAAAGCTGCTGCAAAAACATTCATAAAATTATACATATGCTATGTGTGTGTTTATTATCTTCATTCACAATAATAACAAACCAAAAAAAGTGTAGGTTTGCGAATTGGCTAAGTTGAAAAATAAAGTTGCCTAGAAATTGCACTCAAATTTCGAGAGCTGGAATCTGCTAGTACAAATAAATATACAAAAATATTATTTTTCCTATGACCACATAGTGGTTTCGGGTACAATGAGTTTGTGATGATGTTTGTAACAACTAAAAGTATTTGACCTAGATCGATTAGCGATGTCCGTCCATCTATCCGTCTGTGTGTCCATGTAAACATCTTAATCAAACTACAGGTCGCAAATATGAATATATTTTGATGAAATTTGGTATATGAGCTTCTATCGGCCATAGAACCAACACTATTTAAATTGCTGGAAAGCGGTACATGTTCAGACGTAGTCCCCATACAACTGACCCCTATGAGATCGACTTAAATTGCCATAAGATCCAAATTATCCTATTATTCGTTTTATACCAAATTAATTGGACCTGTGACCAATTCTCTAAACGCATGGTATAGAATATCGTCCGACTATATTTTTTTACTTGTTTATATTTAAATGAATAATAATAAAAAAAAAAATAATAATAAATTAATTATAAATTTAATTGTATCAAACAAAAAGCGAATTGTATTCACAAATTTCTCTTTTCAACATTTCCGCAAAACGAGAATCATCTTTTAAATCTGATCCATATTGTCTTGGAATCTTATTGCAAAGATTCGGATGCCTGTTGATTCCATAGTTCCAAACTGGAATAATTTATAGAACAAAATTCGAGTGCCTGATAAAAAAAAATAGCATTTACCTTTGTTGTAAACGTCAATTTATTATTTGTTAAAACACAAAGTTTGAGGGGTTTTTTTAAATACATAGTTCAATATACTTCGCTGCATCTAACTTTTCTAACAACAAGGTTGAAGTTTTTGAGAACTTGAGAGAAAAGTAAACATTTGAGAGAAACAATTTCCTCAACAAAACCAAAACTAAAAAGAACAAATATGGTCATTACTTGAAAACTGATCCAAAGATTATTTTTTTTCAATAGGTTTTATTGAGTACTTTCAAGCCCAACTGTTTTGTCAGTTATCGAAAAAAAATATATATAAACAAGTAAAAAAATTATACGATACCCTATACCATGCGTTTAGAAACCCTATCTCTTAGGCCCAACTAACTGGACATAGAAAATAACAAAAACCAAATTTGAGTGGGATTTTTATTAATTTTTTTGGCTGCAGATAAGAAAAAGTTCATATCGGATGCTATATCTATATGGGGACTAGGTCCAAAAATGGACCGATCCTGATCATGTTTGGAAAAGTCTCTTGTATTTTGCAAAAATATATACAAACCAAATCTGAGAAGAATCAGTGCAATATTTTTGTTTTTTAATAGATTTAAGTGAAGATCGGGAAGCAGCCCTATATGGGGCCAAAGGGATCATTTTTGGATTACTCATTAATGGACGTAATGAACGCATAAAAAACCCAATTTGAGTAAGATCTATATGACAATTTGGATCTTATGGCAATTTATGTCGTTTTCATAGGGGTAATTTGTATGGGGGCTAGGTCTGAACATGGCCCGATTCTCACCAATTTCAATAGCGTTCATCCCATGGCCGATAAAAGCTTATATACCAAATTTGATCAAAATATATTCATATTTGCGACCTGCAGTTTGATTACAAGGTTTACATGGACACACAGACGGACGGACGGACGGACGGACGGATATTGTTAAATCAACTCAAAAAGTGATTCTGATTCGATCGGTATAATTAAAGATGGGTCTAGGTCAAATATTTTTGGTTGTTACAAACAGCAGCACAAAGTCATTATACCCTATACCACTATGTGGTTTGGAAAAGTTAATAGAACAACAAAAAAAACAAAAAAGTCCCATTGTCTTCTTTTTTGTGTTTTTTTTTTTGTGGGGTATTTTTTTCAGCAGTTTGTCAGGTACGCCCAGTTATGTATGTGCCAGCAAAAGTATTCTTACATTTACAATTAGGGGAATCCCACAAATTATGCAATGACGTACAGGTCTGTTACATCGATTTTAATTTGGTAGAAGACCAACATGTTTGTAAAAAGCAGATAAGACTTATCCAATTATATTTTTTTTTTTTGGAAACTATATTTTGAAATGAGTCCTAAAATGAAAGAAATCTGAGCGGACGAGAGAAAAATTATCCTAAAGCTTAAGAATGAGGCAAATATTTTCGTATAATTACTTGGATTATAGGCAGAAACCAGCAATGGTGCCAACTCGGCGTGTCTCGCTAGATTTAGTGCTTTTTAAATTTATGCTAATAAACAACAACAATTGACGCCTTGCAGGCCAACTAACACGGCCAGCAATGCTCGAAAAAGATTCACAAAATTGGAATTCCAGAATGCCCTTCGTCTAGAACAACTGAGGAGGCCATTTACCCGAAATCATTTTCAAATGTTAAAATAAAAAAATTTATTTTTTTGTTATTTTGACAATTTCAAGTTCTATTAGAGAACAACCTTAAAATCATAATATATGTACATATGCACTATAAAGTGCAAATTTTTATACATTTTTATGAAAAGTTATCGAGCTTTTTCGAGTAGTAGTTTGCCAACGCCAGATGAACAGTCCGATTCAAGTGAAAATTACTGGTACTTGTACGCTTCCCAAAAGATACATTTGTTATTATAAATACTTATATTTATCTTTTTATGTGTTGGTTTTTACTACTCGAGCTACTCATTCGGCTCGAGTAGCTCATTCATTACTCGAACAGATCGAGTAATGGAGGTATAATAAAATTGTCATTTATTGTTATGATTGTCTCCATCATCTAAATATAAAATTGTTAAAAATTTGAATTTTATTTCTTTCTAAAAATCATAACAAATCTGTGAATATATTTAGTTAGACCGGTTTCTGGCATTAAGCCGTCATCAGTGATTATATTTAAAATTGTAATAACATTAGGGCGGCCGTGAAGTTTGAACCTGCGTCTGTCTCACGTTCACTCGTAATTCCACTTATTGGTCATGCGCTTTAACACACCGAAAATGAAGTCCACGAGTTTTTACTTTGTATTAATACCAGCTATAACTCTAAAAATCATGATAATCGTTTTGTTTTCATTAAAATTTTTAGATGATTTATACATTTATACCTCCAACTTCCATTATTCTCAGTTTTGTTAGAGTTTCCATATGTGATGTATGGGTTTAATATTCTACACATTGCACTTTTTACATATTAGAGATGTTGTCAGAAAGCATATTTTTATAGTTTTTTTTTATTTTTTATTTGTTTTCTTAATTACCTTTAAAATTATTTCATAAAACTGTTCTAAAATTATTTATTTTGATCGTTATATGAGATATGAAACTATTTAAAATGTTTTCAATATAAACTAAAAACATAAAATCTATATTTAGCCATGGGAAAAACTATTATGCACACATACACAACCATTTGGCTATAAAAAGTGATGAATTTATGGCAAATGTCTATTTAGTGTACGAACTAAATAGAACAACGAACAAATCAGCCAACATACATACTTAGAGACAGACAGATGGACAGACAGACATATATGTGTGCGAGCGCATATTTAGTTTTAGTTAAGACATTTGTACAGTTTATGATTCACCAAAAAAAAAAAAAATAAAACATAAATAAATATGTGTATTAACTTTAATCTTGAAAAAGAAAAATATTGTTTAGATGGCACGTCTATATCGCGTCTTCCCCTCATCGTGCACTATGGGTAAGACTACTAGATAATTTCAAATAATACAAAATTTATTAACAATTATGATTTAGGAATCACTGAATTTGATTAAATAGAGGGGAAATATTTGAACTACTTTTTTATATGAAAATCTGAAAAAAATTCCCTATTTAAAAAGCTTTTTTGTTCTTTTTGTGAATTACGTCAGGCCAAATGTAATATATTTTCTGACTATTTCTCATTATCGATTCATAAGACGGTCTGGAACGAGAAATGATGTATTTTGCCATCTATTGCAGCAATCCGCATGAAGTTGCACGCCTATATTAACCAAAAGAAACTCAAATATCTTGTCCAATAACCATTAGAAATGCATAAATGTTAACAACACAAACATAAAACAAATCAGTCGGAATTAACGTACGCCTTTAAGACAAACATATTATTTGGGAACCAAAAAGCCAATAAAAAATCTGTCCATAATCTGCTCAAGTCAAACATTTGTGCCGATATTATCGCTATATCGGCCGAGATGAAAAGGGCACATTTTATTGTAACTAATAGAGGCGGCCATTTGATTGATGTTACTAAATATAAGCTAGAATCTGACTAACTGACACCTAGGCAACGACAAGATTACATTCATATTACTACAAACAGAACCAAAAGATCGTGTTGCTAGCATCTTCCAAAGTGGTTGCCTAATGTGGTTGCTGAACGTCGGTGCGATAGTAAAGTTATGCGATAAATAGTTTTCGCAAAAAATGAAAGAAGAAAAAATATGTGAAAATATATATTATATTATAAATTAATTGAAATTTTAAATATTATTTTTGAATTTTTTTAGACTTTTTTTAAGTAAAAAGGGTAATATGTAAGAAAAATTTTTAATTTTAATTTTTAACTTTTAATATTAATTGATAACTTTTAATTTTTAATTTTTAATTATTAATTATTATTTTTTAATTTTTAATTATTAATTTTTAATTTTTAATTTTTAATTTTTAATTTTTAATTTTTAATTTTTAATTTTTAATTTTTAATTTTTAATTTTTAATTTTTAATTTTTAATTTTTAATTTTTAATTTTTAATTTTTAATTTTTAATTTTTAATTTTTAATTTTTAATTTTTAATTTTTAATTTTTAATTTTTAATTTTTAATTTTTAATTTTTAATTTTTAATTTTTAATTTTTAATTTTTAATTTTTAATTTTTAGTTTTTAATTTTTAATTTTTAATTTTTAATTTTTAATTTTTAATTTTTAATTTTTAATTTTTAATTTTTAATTTTTAATTTTTAATTTTTAATTTTTAATTTTTAATTTTTAGTTTTTAATTTTTAATTTTTAATTTTTAATTTTTAATTTTTAATTTTTAATTTTTAATTTTTAATTTTTAATTTTTAATTTTTAGTTTTTAATTTTTAATTTTTAATTTTTAATTTTTAATTTTTAATTTTTAATTTAAAATTTTTGATTTTTAATTTTTAATTTTTAAATTTTAATTTTTTAATTTTTAATTTTTGATTTTTGATTTTTGATTTTTAATTTTTAATTTTTAATTTTAAGTTTTAAATTTTTAATTTTTTAATTTTTAATTTTTAATTTTTAATTTTTAATTTTTAATTTTTAATTTTTAATTTTTAATTTTTAATTTTTAATTTTTAATTTTTAATTTTTAATTTTTAATTTTTAATTTTTAATTTTTAATTTTTAATTTTTAATTTTTAATTTTTAATTTTTAATTTTTAATTTTTAATTTTTAATTTTTAATTTTTAATTTTTAATTTTTAATTTTTAATTTTTAATTTTTAATTTTTAATTTTTAATTTTTAATTTTTAATTTTTAATTTTTAATTTTTAATTTTTAATTTTTAATTTTTAATTTTTAATTTTTAATTTTTAATTTTTAATTTTTAATTTTTAATTTTTAATTTTTAATTTTTAATTTTTAATTTTTAATTTTTAATTTTTAATTTTTAATTTTTAATTTTTAATTTTTAATTTTTAATTTTTAATTTTTAATTTTTAATTTTTAATTTTTAATTTTTAATTTTTAATTTTTAATTTTTAATTTTTAATTTTTAATTTTTAATTTTTAATTTTTAATTTTTAATTTTTAATTTTTAATTTTTAATTTTTAATTTTTAATTTTTAATTTTTAATTTTTAATTTTTAATTTTTAATTTTTAATTTTTAATTTTTAATTTTTAATTTTTAATTTTTAATTTTTAATTTTTAATTTTTAATTTTTAATTTTTAATTTTTAATTTTAAATTTTTAATTTTTAATTTTTAATTTTTAATTTATAATTTTTAATTTATAATTTTTAATTTTTAATTTTTAATTTTTAATTTTTAATTTTTAAATTTTAATTTTTAATTTTTAATTTTTAATTTTTAATTTTTAATTTTTAATTTTTAATTTTTAATTTTTAATTTTTAATTTTTAATTTTTAATTTTTAATTTTTAATTTTTAATTTTTAATTTTTAATTTTTAATTTTTAATTTTTAATTTTTAATTTTTAATTTTTAATTTTTAATTTTTAATTTTTAATTTTTAATTTTTAATTTTTAATTTTTAATTTTTAATTTTTAATTTTTAATTTTTAATTTTTAATTTTTAATTTTTAATTTTTAATTTTTAATTTATAATTTTTAATTTGAATTTTTAATTTTTAGTTTTTAATTTTTATTTTTAATTTTTAATTTTTAATTTTTAATTTTTAATTTTTAATTTTTAATTTTTAATTTTTAATTTTTAATTTTTAATTTTTAATTTTTAATTTTTAATTTTTAATTTTTAATTTTTAATTTTTAATTTTTAATTTTTAATTTTTAATTTTTAATTTTTAATTTTTAATTCTTAATTTTTAATTTTTAATTTTTAATTTTTCATTTTTAATTTTTAATTTTTAATTTTTAATTTTTAATTTTTAATTTTTAATTTTCAATTTTCAATTTTCAATTTTGAATTTTCAATTTTTAATTGTAATTTTTAATTTTTAATTTTTAATTTTTAATTTTTAATTTTTAATTTTTAATTTTTAATTTTTAATTTTTAATTTTTAATTTTTAATTTTTAATTTTTAATTTTTAATTTTTAATTTTTAATTTTTAATTTTTAATTTTTAATTTTTAATTTTTAATTTTTAATTTTTAATTTTTAATATTTAATATTTAATTTTTAATTTTTAATTTTTAATTTTTAATTTTTAATCTTTAATTTTTAATTTTTAATTTTTAATTTTTAATTTTTAATTTTTAATTTTTAATTTTTAATTATTAATTTTTAATTTTTAATTTTTAATTTTTAATTTTTAATTTTTAATTTTCAATTTTTAATTTTTAATTTTTAATTTTTAATTTTTAATTTTTAATTTTTAATTTTTAATTTTTAATTTTTAATTTTTAATTTTTAATTTTTAATTTTTAAATTTTTAATTTTTAATTTTTAATTTTTAATTTTTAATTTTTAATTTTTAATTTTTAATTTTTAATTTTTAATTTTTAATTTTTAATTTTTAATTTTTAATTTTTTATTTTTAATTTTTAATTTTCAATTTTTAATTTTTAATCTTTAATTTTTAATTTTTAATTTTTAATTTTTAATTTTAAATTTTTAATTTTTAATTTTTAATTTTTAATTTTTAATTTTTAATTTTTAATGTTAAATTTTTAATGTTAAATTTTAAATTTTAAATTCAAAAATTTTTTTTAATTTTTTATTTTTAATTTTTAATTTTCAATTTTCAATTTTGAATTTTCAATTTTTAATTATTAATTTTTAATTTTTAATTTTTAATTTATAATTTTTAATTTTTAATTTTTAATTTTTAATTTTTAATTTTTAATTTTTAATTTTTAATTTTTAGTTTTTAATTTTTAATTTTTAAATTTTGATTTTTAATTTTTAATTTTTAATTTTTAATTTTTAATTTTTAATTTTTAATTTTTAATTTTTAATTTTTAATTTTTAATTTTTAATTTTTAATTTTTAATTTTTAATTTTTAATTTTTAATTTTTAATTTTTAATTTTTAATTTTTAATTTTTAATTTTTAATTTTTAATTTTTAATTCTTAATTTTTAATTTTTAATTTTTAATTATTAATTTTTAATTATTAATTTTTAATTTTTAATTTTTAATTTTTAATTCTTAATTTTTAATTTTTAATTTTTAATTATTAAATTTTAATTATTAATTTTTAATTTTTAATTTTTAATTTTTAATTTTTAATTTTTAATTTTTAATTTTTAATTTTTAATTTTTAATTTTTAATTTTTAATTTTTAATTTTTAATTTTTAATTTTTAATTTTTAATTTTTAATTTTTAATTTTTAATTTTTAATTTTTAATTTTTAATTTTTAATTTTTAATTTTTAATTTTTAATTTTTAATTTTAAATTTTTAATTTTTAATTTTTAATTTTTAATTTTTAATTTTTAATTTTTAATTTTTAATTTTTTATTTGCAAACAGGTTATTATCATATTTTTTCACCAATACAATCATAAGTCACACCGATTTTGTCTTACGCGTTACATGTTACGCTGTTTTTGTGTCTTATTGCTCGCGAATATAAATTAAAACAACTTTTAACCAATTTTATTATAAAATTAAATTATTTTTAAAAACTATCTATATGTTTCCAAATAAAATAAGAACATTGTTGAACTATAACTCAACATTTTTAAATTAAAATTAACTTTGTATAGGAAGGATGTTGTTTTTTGTATGATTCTACTATCTGGAGTAAAAACTGTTATTCTTCTTCATTTATTAAAATCTTTTATGAGTATAATGCCTCTTTCGGTAGTATCGTTTACTACAAATAATTCATTGTGGAAATTGTAACTCTTTTGAAAGTCTTCATTGGATTCCCATGTCAATGGAGGAAATAATAAAAATGCTGCAGAAATACTAAAACCGCTGAAAAAATTATAGTTTTGGGACACAAAATCGCTTAAATCAGTATTTATAAAATTTTCAGGGTGAATGAATTTTCTATTTACGATTAGTTTCACAACTTTTAATTTTTAATTTTTAATTTTTCATTTCTTTATTTTTAATTTAAAATTTCTAATTTTTAATTTTTAATTTTTAATTTCAAATTTTTAATTTCAAATTTTAAATTTTTAATTTTTAATTTTTAAATTTTTAATTTTTAATTTTTAATTTTTAATTTTTAATTTTTAATTTTTAATTTTTAATTTTTAATTTTTAATTTTTAATTTTTAATTTTTAATTTTTAATTTTTAATTTTTAATTTTTAATTTTTAATTTTTAATTTTTAATTTTAAATTTTTAAATTTTTAATTTTTAATTTTAAATTTTTAATTTTTAATTTTTAATTTTTAATTTTTAATTTTTAATTTTTAATTTTTTATTTTTAATTTTTAATTTTTAATTTTTAATTTTTAATTTTTAATTTTTAATTTTTAATTTTTAATTTTTAATTTTTAATTTTTAATTTTTAATTTTTAATTTTTAATTTTTAATTTTTAATTTTTAATTTTTAATTTTTAATTTTTAATTTTTAATTTTTAATTTTTAATTTTTAATTTTTAATTTTTAATTTTTAATTTTTAATTTTTAATTTTTAATTTTTAATTTTTAATTTTTAATTTTTAATTTTTAATTTTTAATTTTTAATTTTTAATTTTTAATTTTTAATTTTTAATTTTTAATTTTTAATTTTTAATTTTTAATTTTTAATTTTTAATTTTTAATTTTTAATTTTTAATTTTTAATTTTTAATTTTTAATTTTTAATTTTTAATTTTTAATTTTTAATTTTTAATTTTTAATTTTTAATTTTTAATTTTTAATTTTTAATTTTTAATTTTTAATTTTTAATTTTAAATTTTTAATTTTTAATATTTAATATTTAATTTTTAATTATTAATTTTTAATTTTTATTTTTTAATTTTTAATTTTTAATTTTTAATTTTTAATTGTTAATTATTAATTTTTAATTTTTAACTTTTAATTTTTAATTTTTAATTTTTAATTTTTAATTTTTAATTTTTAATTTTTAATTTTTAATTTTTAATTTTTGATTTTTAATTTTTAATTTTTAATTTTTAATTTTTAATTTTTAATTTTTGCTTTTTAATTTTTGCTTTTTAATTTTTGATTTTTAATTTTTAATTTTTAATTTTTAATTTTTAATTTTTAATTTTTAATTTTTAATTTTTAATTTTTAATTTTTAATTTTTAATTTTTAATTTTTAATTTTTAATTTTTAATTTTTAATTTTTAATTTTTAATTTTTAATTTTTAATTTTTAATTTTTAATTTTTAATTTTTAATTTTTAATTTTTAATTTTTAATTTTTAATTTTTAATTTTTAATTTTTAATTTTTAATTTTTAATTTTTAATTTTTAATTTATAATTTTTAATTTTTAATTTTTAATTTTTAATTTTTAAATTTTTAATTTTTAATTTTTAATTTATAATTTTTAATTTTTAATTTTTAATTTTTAGTTTTTAATTTTTAATGTTTAATTTTTAATTTTTAATGTTTAATTTTTAATTTTTAATTTTTAATTTTTAATATTTAATATTTAATATTTAATTTTTAATTTTTAATTTTTAATTTTTAATTTTTAATTTTTAATTTTTAATTTTTAATTTTTAATTTTTAATTTTTAATTTTTAATTTTTAATTTTTAATTTTTAATTTTTAATTTTTCCCTTGTTGTAAGGATCAAGAAAATATATGATTTTGGGGCCTCCGGAATTTATTTCTTAGCGTTAAAGAGGGAATGAAAAACCAATATATACCCTCTGTACAGTGCTGTGAAGAGTATAAACAAACGTTTTTAGATTTGTCCAAATTTTCAGTTCAACTCTAATCTGTTTTAGTTTTTGAAATAAGTATTTTAAAATAAGTATAATTTACCGTACAGGCTGCGATTAAAGTAATCAAAGACCGAACCTGGCACTGCTTTTGTTTTCATAAAAACCGCCACTGGGATTAACATAGTAAACAAACTAAACGCACTGTAATTACGAATATGAATGCACCACAGCAACAAACGAAATATGAATGGATGGAAAAAGAATTGAATAATACCGACATACTAAAAAAAAACATGTATACACACATACTTACATATACCGAAATATCGAATTTTTCTTTATATGATGATTAATAATAGATTTAATAGATTTGTTTATTTAATAAACAACAATAAGTACACTTTTTCTAAAACACAACGCGATTTTAACCCGAGATCAAAAATTGCAATTAAAAGTATAAATATGGTATTTCTGATATATTCTCGCTGAATGATTTAATGCTAAATATTGACTAAATTAATTTTAAAAGTTTTAAGAAACTTTGATGAAAAGATATACTTACATATAAGTACGTATTTTATATTTTATCTCAGAGGGGAGAGTTTAGTCAACGAAACGCACTAAACAAAAAATCACAATAAATACATATATAGATATGAGCTTCGGCTAATAATTATGCATTTTACACACTTTAGTGATTTTGAAAAATAAATTTTGTTTAATAACTGCGTTTTTTTACAATAAGTTAACAATATTAAAAACTATAAACTTTGGATTGCAAATTTAGAACGAACGAATGGCACTTTTATTTAAACACAACCGAGTTCTAGAAAATTCGGAAGAAAACTAAATGTCTGTGTAGAAAAAATAAAGGTCAAGTGCATTTACATGTTAAGTGAAGACTTTTTTTGGGAGAATACAAAAAAAAATCTGAGCTTAACAAATGTGGTAACTAACATTTCAATAACTCGAAGCTAATTATAAATATGTACATATGTATACGTATGTAATTATACATTTATGTTGTGTAGGTACATAAATTCTTAATGAGTAAAGTTAGTAGAGTGTATGAGAGATGACTAGCTTTGAGGGATTTCTTTGATCTCTTGTAATGTTATACATTTACATGGTGTCATTCTTCTCAAGAGATATTTGATTATTGTTTGTGAAAAATAAAAAATCATAACATCAATTTTTTTTTATTTGACATAATTGGTTGAATAATTCGGAGCTTTAGAAAAAACGTAAGAGATTGTCAACCGAGTATTTATATCTAATATTCATTAAATTCTCTTATATATTTTAATGCCGTTATATTTTAATGCTCAGAATGGAAATATTAAGTGAAAGATAGACATACGCAAAATTTGGGCGGCAAGGGAATGATCCTGAACTATACAAGAAAGGTCAAAATCACTCCTCAACATCTAAATTGAGTCACGTCACCAACAAAAGACCAAGAGCGAAAGCAAATACACTTGAACAGCATTTAAAAGTTATCATGATAAGAACGTGTACAAAAAGTTTAATTGATTCATACGTAAAATTAGTAACAGTCAATGGTCGTCCTTTCACAATCTTTGAAGATACTGGCATGAAAGAAATAATCGATCCGATTATGAATGCACTAAAAGAATGAGTTAATATAAGTGATCTTGTTAAAAACAAAGCAATGGACATAAGAAACAAACTTAAATGGGAAATATCAAAAAAAAAATCAATTAAAATTTATTCTACTTCTTGTCATTACACCGCGTTACAAAAACGAGCTTTTGTTCTGTCCTATGAACCAAATATACTTTTTCGGAAAGGGGAGAAAAAATAAAAATACTGTGTATCGGCGATTTTCATGTACACGTCAGATTTTTTTTTTTATGTATAAAGTATAAGGCTCGTAGTGTCCGTCCGTCCGCCTGTGTGAAAGACTTTGGATCGATTTTTAGCCCTTTTTCCGTGATCCAATCGAATTTTTGCAGGCAGACTCGTGGAAATGTCTGCATCACGTCAAATTTAAAAAAAAAAATTAGATTTTGATCAATTCTCAGATTTTCTTGAATTTTTTTTTGAAAAAATGGTTATCTGTTTTTTTGTAACGGCTTTAGTTCGTTAAAAAACTGAATTTTTTTTATTACTTTTGTTATATTAAAATTAAAAATTGTAACATAATTATAATGCTTTTAAAGGAACATAGGCCTTTTATATTTGCGTTTGTAAGCATTTGTGTCTGTATCACGACAAATAGACCAACAGTATTCGCCAAGCATATTCGTAATGTCTTGTCCTTTAAAGCACTTTTCAATAGCCGCAATGTCCTGATGTAACCTTTCGCCATACTCATCGCTACAAACTCCTAAATCATCAGGGAAAAAATCTAAATGATTGTGAAGGAAATGGATCTTTAGCGACATTAATATGCCCATTGCCGAAATCACTTCTGCGACATTATTCTTTTAATTGGCAGCTCGTTTATTGCCTAGAAACTGCTCAATAACGGCAACTGTGCCTTTCCATGCACGTTGTTCGATAGCATTCAATTTTGATGAAAATTCATAACTTGCAACTATTTTTTTTATATTCGAACCATTGAAAATACCTTAAATCATAGTCATCATTAAAACAAATAAAGTTACTGAATGACTTCTTAAAAAAATTAATCTTTGCGCCGCTCAATTTCGGAAAATTTTGCACAAACTTGCAATCGCCTCGCCCTCACGATCCAGTTTTTTAACAAAATTTGATACGAGATGGGGCTTAATGTGTAGTGGCGGCAAAATGAGTTGAGATGACTGCACCAATGGTAGATTCTCTATACTTTTTACGCCTACTTTGTAGCATGTTCGCGGCTTCCACTTAAATTCAGTGTAATGCTGATCTCTTTTGCGACCTTCCCATGTATACAAAAAGCACTGGTGGGTTGAAAATCCACGCTTAACACCCATGAGTAATCCGACCACTTTCAGATCACAGCATATTTTCCAATTATGCTCTTGGTACTTTATCAGCTGTAATATTAATTCCATGCCTTCGTATGATTCTTTGAGGTTTGTGGCATATGCGATCGGGACAGATGGATGTTTGTTACCGATATGAAGCAGCACGACTTTAAGGCTGTTGACCGATGCATCGATGAAAAGTCGCCACTCCTCTGAAATATGAGGGTAACCAATTTTTGCAAACATCGAATCAATATCATAACAATAAGCCAGGTTTTTTCCCGATCTTCGTGCAATTTAAAAATTCGACATATGGAATAGTGCTACGTCGATCATGAGCGGCCATTATATTCCACTGCTTAAAGCGTGATACAAAGAGTTCCGCTGTTCTCCTCGACAAATTTCCGTCTCGTACAATGTCATTGAAGTCGGCTTGCGTTACTAAATGCGGCACTGCAGTCCAAGTTCACTGGGTGTTGGTACAAATTCCGATACTTCTGGACTCTCGCATCTCACATTCGATGCAAGAAATGTTGATAGCATTGTTGGTACTACTGTTGGTTCTCCATGGCTTAATTCGGGAACATCATCAAAAATCTCTACTGAAGCCGCTATACGTTCTTCTGGTGAGAACAGAACCGCTGAAGTAACCGATTGTACATTCGCGTAGCGAATTTTTTGCGGCGAAAGTATTGGTACCCTTTAGTTTGAGTAAAAGTTACGCAAAAGTAGCACAATTCACTGCAGTGCTCCGAACGTGGTACGTGTTGGTACAGCGTACTTTATTGTTGACCTTCCATCAGTAAACTTGGATAAATTTCTATAGCAATAGTCGCACACCACTTCCGGAGTATACCACAAGTAAGGAACATAAGCAGTCTTGAATATTTTCTGAAACGAATTACCCACTGTTTTCGTAATATTTTTCAAATTTTTACTTGGTGCGAATAAGCCACAAACGTAACAAAAGTTATTTCGAGTCGGGACTGCATTTTTCGGAAGGCTTTAGTAGTTTAAAAATTTGGAGTCCCTTCAAGTTATGCTGAAAAAGTGAAAAAAAAAGATTTTTTTTTCAAAAAAAAAAAAATTCAGGAAAATCTGAGAATTGACAAAAATCTATTTTTTAAAAAATTTGACGTGATACAGACATTTCCAAGAGTCTGCCTGCAAAAACTCAGCTCGATAGGATCACGGAAAAAGGGTTAAAAATCTATCCAAATTCTTTCACACAGGCGGACAGACGGACACTACGAGCTTTATACTTTATACATAAAAAAAAAAAATTCTGACGTGTACATGAAAATCGCCGATACACGTGTATTTTTATTTTTTCTCCCCTTTCCGAAAAAGTATATTTGGTTCATAGGACAGAATGTGTGTAACGTGGTGTTAAAGATGAAATTGTAGGTAGAAATATTCAATATATTTTTAACGAAAATATAAAGCTGTGAACTTTGGACATGCAAGAGGCTCCAAATCGACAGACAGGAGCCTGCATAAAAAAGCTTATCATCAGCGTTATTGATTGCTACGACATTAAAGTGCAGCAAGTATATTCAATTGCATTAAATAACAGATAAAATTTACTATGAATGATAGTATGTGGAATAATTATGAAGAATTTTTGAAGCTGAAACTACAAGAAGAAACGATGAATTTAAACGATTTTTATAGAATGTGGCCTAATTTTAAATTAAAGCAAACAAAAGATTACAAAACACAAACAATTTCAATAGAATTATATTTCAATATAAAAAAAATCATGTGAGTCCGATCACAGGGGAGATGTGTAAACATCTAGTAATCAAAGATTTTTTATGGCACTTTCTTTAAATCAAATAGAAAGCGTCATCTATGTATCACATACTACAGCAATCAACTGCAGGGGCTCTGCTAATATAAAAATATTTATCTATAATATTAATAGGCTAGGCGATTTCTTGTGAATGATGTTTTATTCTACCGTTTTATCCCGATTTTGACCAAACTTATATTATTTGAAAGGTATTTCTTTTTAGCGGTTTTGCAGATTTACAGATTTCTAAATTTTTGCCTTTATTTTTAAAATGCTATGTGTGTGTTTATTAAATTTGTTAATGTGTTTGTAATAAAAATGAGTTTGTTTTTTGCGTTGATTTGTGAATTGGCTATAATTGATTAGCATACCTTTAGGGTCTTTATTAAATAAAAAAATTAAATTTCCTAGAATGTGCACTCGAATTTCGAGGGCGGGAATCTGCTAGTTATTTTTTATTATTTCAAGCTGTCATTTTTTTATTTATTTTTCGTTTTTTATTTTTGATTTTTTATTTTTCATTTTTTCATTTTTAATTTTTCGTTTTTATTTTTTATTTTTCATTTTTTATTTTTATTTTTTTTTTCATTTCTCATTTTTCGGTTTTCATTTTTCATTTTTAACTTTTCATTTTCAAACAGGTTTTTTTCACCAATACAATCATAAGTCACAACGATTTTACATTGTGAAATAAGAATTTACCCCCCTGCGCGTATAGACGTTTACACATCAAAAACTAACCCATAAAAACCAAGCTTTTATTATACTCCCTTTCTTTCGGTACGACTGATCACATTAACAAAATATGCCCTCACATCAGATTTCAAAGCTCTCCCTGTTATAGAACTCGAGATATTTGATATTGAATAATTATTTTGTGTGGGAGGTGGGACAGCCCCTGATCCGATTCCATTGTCGCTGCGAGTCTGCCTACACAGTTTCAGCTCGATAAGATCACGGAAAAGGATCAAAAATCGATCTAAAGTTTTTTCGGCAGACAAGCAGACACTACGAGTTAAAATAAAGGGAGTAAAAAGAGAAAACCACCTTATTAATAATCCACTTTTGATTGCAGCAGTAAATCTAAGTTAATGCTAAGTTCCGAAGATGTTGAAAACAGAGACCTCATTACTCGAGCTTCGAGCTGCTCGAGCTGCTCACTTGAATTGGACTATTACTCGATATAGTCACTTGCAATTGTTGAAAAAACTAAATTTTTTTTTAATTTTAGTTTTTTCATTACTGATCTTTTTCGAGTAGTAGTTCGCCCACCCCAAAACTTTCATGCGAGTGCTCCAATATTTTAGGAATATAATTTGTTGATATGAGGGACTACAATTTGTATTAATTTTTACCATGTATTTTTGGAAAATATCTTTTAAAATTATGTCAAACTTCCATGAAGTGAATGTTTTAATACATTTGTATTGGAACTGGTCGAGCTTTGTCGAGTGATACTTCGTCCACCCCACAATTATTGTCGGAAACGTTTGAAATTTAAAAGAAATATTCTCCTTAGATTTCCAATTCTAAAAAATATAACTTTTGGCTAAATCATTACAAAAATTTTTCTGTAAAATTATCTCAAGCAGCAAATAAGAGCAAATAGTCACACTTTTTTATGGGAAGAACCTGATCTTTTTCGAGTAGTAGTTCGTCCGAGCCACAATTTTGGCCGGATTGCTTTGAAATTTCGTATACGTAATGTACTCATATTTTCAACATAAAAAAGCATAGATTTGTACCATGTGTTCCTTAAATAATTTTTGTAAATCGATGTCAAACTTTCATGGAGTGAATTTTTTCATATATTTGTACGGAAAGTGGTCGTGCTTTTTCGAGTAGTAGTTCGCCAACAGCACAGTTATCGTTGGAATACCTGGAAATTTTAAGAGGATTATCTCGATATATTTGCAACAAAAATAGTAAAAAATTTTAGCAAGTCGTGACGGAAATTTTTTATAAAAGTTACATCAAACTTGAAATAAGAGCAAATTTTCACACATTTGTATAGAAAATGGCTGATCTTTTTCGAGTAGTTGTTCGCCCAGAGCACAATTTTAATCGGAATGGGATAATTTTTTGATATGAGTATCTGTGAATAAGGTCAATTACGGGCAGTAAAATGAAAAAAAAAATTTTTTTTGGATTTTTGGTGGAATACTCTGAAACTTAAAGGAAGTGTCCTCTTTATATACGCAGATCTAACGAAAATGATTATACCCTATACCACTATGTGGTTTGGGTATAATGACTTTGTGCTGCTGTTTGTAACAACCAAAAATATTTGACCTAGACCCATCTTTAATTATACCGATCGAATCAGAATCACTTTCTGAGTTGATTTAACAATGTCCGTCCGTCCGTCCGTCCGTCCGTCTGTGTGTCCATGTAAAGCTTGTAATCAAACTGCAGGTCGCAAATATGAATATATTTTGATGAAACTTGGTATATAAGCTTTTATCGGCCATGGGATGAACGCTATTGAAATTGGTGAGAATCGGTCCATGTTCAGACCTAGCCCCCATACAAATTACCCATATGAAATCGACATAAATTGCCATAAGATCCAAATTGTCATATAGATCTTACTCAAATTGAGTTTGTATGCGTTCATTACATCCACTAATGAGTAGTCCAAAAATGATCCCTTTGACCCCATATAGAGCTGCTTCCCGATCTTCACTTAAATCTATTAAAAAACAAAAATATTGCACTGATTCTTCTCAAATTTTGTTTGTACATATTTTTGCAAAATACAAGAGACTTTACCAAACATGATCAGGATCGGTCCATTTTTGGACCTAGTCCCTTTATAGATATAGCATCCGATATGAACTTTTTCATATCTGCAGCCAAAAAATTAATAAAAATCCCACTCAAATTTGGTTTATGCTTATTTTCTATATCGAAGTAGTTGGACCGAAAGATAGGGTCTCTAAACCATGGTATAGGGTATCATATAGTCGGTCTAGACCGACTATAATTTTCTTACTTGTTTTTTATTACGTCATTCTGGAAAATATCAAACTTTCAATAAGAGCATATTTTCATACATTTGTGTAGAAAATGGCCAGTATCAGTCGAGTAGTGCTATAGCGACGCCACAATTTTGGTCGGAATGGTTTAAAATTTTTTATGACTAATCTATGAATATAGACAATTACAGACAGTGAAAAATATAAAAAAATGTTTTGATTTTATTACGCTTTTTGGAAAATTTCCGATGTTTTTCGAGTAGTTGTTCCCAGACGCCAACATTTTTGTCGAAATGCTTTGAAATTTTTAAAATATATTCTCTACATATATTCAGATTAAAATACTAAGATTAAAATACTAACGAGCTACTCGTTAAGCTCGAGTAGCTCATTTACTACTCGAGTAGCTCGAGTACTCGAGCTTGACCGTGGGCTCTGGCTGAAAATGCTAAAAAAAAAACATATGTATATAAAAAATAAGTTTTTTAAAAATTAAAAAAAGATTATGGAGATATGCTCGAACAAGTTCTAAAAAAGAAGGAAAGATTTTTTAAATCAAAGTCTTTAAAATTAAATGTCAAACTTCGATTGATAACTTAGTTAAAATGAAAATGGAATATATGAAAAATATTCAAAACTGGGAAAAAAAAATATTTCGCTATCTTGGGAGCAACAAAAATGGAAACGCCATTATTGTATAAAGCGGCTCAGATTATATTCCCAGTACCTGCTACACATGTAAGAGGTCCTGTTCAGCCCTGAAATTAATTTTTTCGCCTTAACCCATTCCCAGCCATTGTACCCGTTTGAGTACAGAAAAAAGGCAATATAAATTTTTTAACGAGAGAAATTAGACAACGTTTCTTTTGGTTTTGCATTCAACATACCGTGCTTGAAAAAAACATATAAACAATTTTTTTAAATATAATACCGTTACTTGGCATTTTGTCTTGTTTTTATAATGCTACATCACTTTAGCTAGGTCAGTAACATTTAAGCTGCGTAGAGTAAAACCTGTTTGTTGCAAGCAAGAATTTTTTATAGTTTTGTGAAGTAGAGAGAATGTGTGTACATTTGATATAAATTTAGAGAAACATAAAAAATATTTGGACAACGCTAGGTGAGTAGAAAAATCGGTGTACCCAATTGAGTACAATGGCTCATTAGGTATTAACTTTTTTAGATTTTTCCTTACTCTAAAATGGAATTTCAACCCATCGAAATGACAAGTTTTTGTAGCAAACGTTTTAAAATCTTGAACAGCACTCTTGATTTTTTGGAAAATGAAGATCACCACAATTTGATATAGCGATCATTCCACCAGATCTCGATTGTAATACGGATGAAGTTGAAGTTGTTGCTGAGGATATTGCTATTGATCTCATGCCAAATTATGTACGAGGTGAAGTAGAAGTATTTTTTGGTAGTGATAGCGAAGATGATATTCCACTTGAGCAGTTGAGACAGAAAATAATGTCCCCAAAATTAAGCAAAAAAACCTCCTAATTGGACAAAAACACCATGTGATGTTCAAATGTCTCAAACAATTTTTTTTTTTATCAATGAGCTCAATATGATCGCAGACCTGAATGGGAAATCACCAGCTGAAATTTTCGAAACTTTGTTTTATGAAAAAAATAGTTAATTTAATCATTGAGCAAACTCGCATTTATGCGTCGCAAGCTAACGAGCACAAGATTTAAAAATATTCTTGGGTATTTTGTTTTACAGTGGATATGGTTATATGCCAAGAGAGGATATGTATTGGCAGCTTTGCGAGGACACTCGCACCCCAATTGTTACAGAAAATATGTCGCGAAACAGATTCAAAGAAATAAAACGTTTTATTCATTTGGCTGATAACACTAATTTAGATGCTACTGATAAAATGGCCAAAGTGAGACACTTATTAATATTACTATCCAACAATTTTTATCAGTATGGTTACATGCATGAGAAGCTGTCAGTTGATGAATCAATGGTACGCCAGTGAGATTTGGCTTCAAAAATTGGATGCTGACAAGCAGCTGTGGTTATTTGTAAAAGTTCGATACTTACTGTGGTGCCAAAAGTGTAAGCGCAGATAGATCTAAAATGCCACTTGGATCCAGAGTCGTGCTTGATTTTTTTGGACAATGATCCTAACCCTTCAGATCATGTTGTGTTTTTCGATAATTTTTGTACGTCATATGATCTCCTGGTTGAACTAAAAGAAAGAGGATTTCGAGCTATTGGGACTGTGCGTGATTCCAGAACAAAGAACAGTCCACTAAAGTCAAAAGCATTATTCAAAAAGGAAAAGAGAGGATATTTTGAATTCAGATTTGACAAGACCAATAGAATAGTATTTGTGAAATGGAACGACAATAGTGCAGTAACCTTAGGTGTTCAACTGAAAAAGCCAAAAATTAGTGTTAGCCAAACGAGGTTGATTGCAGAATATAATTCGAGAATGCGTGGCGTTGACCTTCACGACCAAACTGTTAATAATTACCGTATAAAATTCCGAGGAAAGAAATGGTGGTGGCCGCTTTTTACAGCAATGTTGAGTTCTGCCATGGTAAATGCATAGAAGCTATGTTAAACTGGAAACAAATCCCAAATGGACTTGCTAGAGTTTCAACGCAATATTGTTCGCTTTTAATTACGAAATTATACCCAGAAAGTGTACACTTCCAAACGGTCACTGGCTTCTGGTGTTGCAACTACTACTGGAAATCACTTTCCTAAAAGAATAAAAAATCAATTACGATGTCGTGAATGCCATTACAGAATCATATGGCTGTGTGAACAATGTGATGTTGCACTTTGTGTTGAAAAAGAATGCTTCAAAAAATTTCACACATTAAAAAAATAGCATACTCATTACGCCATTGTACTCATTCGGGTACATCTCCAAAAACACAGTTCCTTATATTTTTTTTTAATTTTTTATATATTTTATGTTTCTTGACTGCATTTTAGTTGAAATAAATAAATGAATTAAAAAAATTTTAATTTAAAATGGTCTTGGTTTTTAATGGGTTAAGGAACAAATTTAAAAGATGAAAACTTGAAGAATACATACATACATATATTAATTATAAAATTAAATGAAAATTTCTTTGAAAAATAAATAAATTTTCTATTAATAAAACATTTCGTCTGTGCGCCGACCAAAACTCCTATGTGTATTTTTTCGATTTTTTTTTACTGTTGCATTAGAAAGCCTTATTGGTCATACGATTACCCACCAAAGCGTTTCGTGCTATCTTCATTTGTTCCAAAGTTAGCCAATACTCCTATGTGTAGCCCATAGTACAAATGCTTCAATAAAAACTCCTATGTGTTTTTGTACACATAGGATTTTTTTTATATAAAATTAAATTGCATGCATTTGCGTTTGATTTTCTGTCAAATTATACGAATTTGCCCAAAAAGTTTTCCGTGATTAAGTTGAAGAAAAAAGGAGAAAAGGTCAAATAAACACAGGTAAAATTGCAATTCTAAAAATTTTTCGCATCTCTTAAATGTTAGCGACTTTTAGATGAGTACAGCTATCCAAAATACGATGGAAGGCGAAATTAATCTTAATCTTTATTTGAATGAGGAAATGGGAGTTTTTGAAGCAATTGATAAATGTGAAAAAGACTTGCAAGAAAATGTGGAAGGATTGTTACAGACGGAACGGAAGTTACGGAACAAAGAGTTACGTGTTTTGGGGAAAAAAATATGGAACAAAAGTAGTTAGAAATATGAGAGACAATTGTTGTGCCCATCTCGCTGAGAAGAAAACAGAAAGAAGCTTTGATGAAGGTAATGGGATGCCAAAAAATCGTATATTATGGGTTTGGTTGAATTTCGCAAACAAGCCGTTAGAAGGAGACCAAATTCAAAACACGTAAGGAAAACATCCCATTTTGATTTTTATTTGCCATCTTTAGGGGGGAAACAAAATTCGCGTGTGTAAGAAATTCTTTTTGGGAACATTTGATATAGAAGACCGTACATTCCAATTATGGATAAAATCCGGAGATAATAAAGGAGCAAATAAGAAAGCCAAACCTCTAAAAACAGAATCTCTTCGCAAGTGGTTGAATCTAATTCTGAGAGTTCCGAGCCACTATTGCAGAGCAAGAACTAAGAGAACATACGTAGAAGAGATATTTAGGACCAAAACCGAAATGCACAGATTATATATTGAATGGTGAGAGAAATACAACGAAATTCCGGTTATGCGAAAAAAGTTCAGTGAAGTTTTGAAAGAGAAACAAATATCAATATTTAAACCCCGCAAGGACCAGTGTGATATTTGTGTTGGTTATAATGAAGATAATATTGATCAAGAGGAGTATGAGATTCATGTTTTAAAAAAAGACGGAGCCAAGGCCGCAAAAAAATGGCTGTTGACAACATGTCGTCTGACATGTTAGTAGTGACCATGGATATGCAAAGTGTTTTATTATGCCCAAAACTACTTGTATCCGAACAGTACTACATGCAAAAATTAGCCATTCATAACTTTACATTTTATGTAAAAAACAGTAAAGATGTGTACCTGTACGTATGGCATGAAGGAGAAGGAGGTGTAAATTCAAACAATATTACAACATGTGTTCTTCATATCTTACAACAATATAGTAATTCGTATAAAAAGGTGGTGCTGATATCTGATGGGTGCACTTATCAAAATAGAAACAAAGTATTGCGCAGTTCTTTAGCTAATTTTTCATCTTCAAGAGACGTAGAAATACAGCAAATAATACTAGAAAAAGGTCATACGATGATGGAAGTTGATAGTGTGCATTCTACCCTAGAACAACTATTTAGTCCACCAATATATTCCCCTGCTGACTACATAAATCTGATGCGTCGTGCAAGACCATCTCAACCATATATAATTAATTATTTGGATTATACATTTTTCAAAGATTATGAACATCTTCCCGAAAACTACGGTTCTATTAGGCCAGGACGAAAGACTGGAGTTCCAACAGTCTGTGATATTCGCGCACTACTTTATATAAATAATGCAGTTATGTACAAATTGCGGCATACAGAAGAATGGAAATATTTACCTCAGCAAAGAAATCAAAAAGTGCAAGCCGACTTGAAAGCTTTATAAACGATGCCATTAACAATTGATAGGAACAAATATAATACCTTACAATTCCTACAACAATTTATGCACAGAGATTATCATCACTTTTACGATAATTTATACCACTATGTTCATTTATTTAAAATACTTGTTTGCTTGATTGACTTTTGTTACTTAATTCTGTTGTTTAATAAAAAAAAAATCCCATGTTCCACTAATATCTGTCATATTCGCCAATGGTTGGGTCGGAAAAAATCATTTATATCTTCTATATCACAAACAAATACTCCTATGTGTATTATAATTTAACTATTCTTTTAAAAAATGTCCGAAACAAAAACTCCCATGTGTAGTTTTTCTTTAAATACCTTTACCACTCCAAGGCGCCAAAAGATATCTGAATTTTTTTTTACCCGAGGCTAAACTTTTTATTTAGATTAACTCAAATCCGAACCCCAACTTCAAACCATTTTTTAGAAACGTTCCGTAAATTCTTTGAACAACACGTAAAATTGCCAATATGTCAGTGGTAAGAAGTTCGTAATTCAAAATTTTTTATTGACATTTTTATTAATATACAAGTACTAGCGCTTTACCTGTCATTCTAATTGGAGCTTTTTGTCTCGAAAAAAAAAAAAAAATTGAGAAAGGATAAATTTATGGTATGTTATACATAAACAGAGTTTATTGACTCATATATTAATCGTATAGGTGAACATAAACAAATAACATTTCTATTCCTACCTTCTGTTAATCCAAATGAATGAATATTTTAAGTTCTTGTATTTGTTTTGCCAAATTATCATGAATCAAAAAGGAAAAAGAAATCATTCATAATATCTCTTTAGAAATGACATACATACATACATACCTGTATACATATGTACGTATGTTACTAATAGCAGTTGATAACTTTAAGAGCAAATAACATTTGCCTATATACTCCCTCTCACTTTATGCTTTTACTCCACAAACGTTAGTAAACTAAAATGCAGTTAACTTTGATAAATTTTTTTAAGCCTTTGTTTGTGTAATTCTTGTTCTGTTTTCTTTTACTCACCCAAAAAAAGTCTTCACTTATTAATTTTATTAGATCTTTCGCTGTTACAGATTTAGTTTAATCATGATTGATCTGGAATGCGGTTGTGTTGTAGTGAAAGTGTTATTCTAATTGTTTATAATTTAAATTATAATATATTCGTATAAATATTAAAATATAAATGTGAATATAATTTAATGGAGTTATTATCCCAGAACATACGAGTATATTTTGTGATTTTATAATTCAGATGTGTGCCATAGTGTTACGCATACTTTGTTTTGCAATTTTTTTTTGCGTATTTATTATTGTGATGTATTTTGTTAGTGCAGTATTCTTATAGACGGCGATATTTTATATGAATGGCAGTGGCTGCTGATATTGTTTGAGCTGTGTTAAGGTAAGTAAGTTCATTTAATATTTTGTATATTGAATTATATTAAAATATTATATTAAAAGTGATTTTTGATGAACGGATTAATTAGACCAGAGTTTTATAAGCAAAAAAAAATTGCTATCCGTATCATTAGTTATTTTTATTTTAGGGATACCTACCTAGATTATTTCCGTTCATTTAGTAAATTTGTTCTTTAGCTACAATAAGTCAACAAATATTTGTATTTCCATTCACTAGTTTGCCAAGTGTGCGAGTCTATGCATGCACAAACAGAATTCTAAAAATATTTTCACCACGGCTTTTTTGTTTGTGTAAATGATGAGTGGTTGGTGAGTGGGGAAGAGAACCACAAAAAACGTCATCATAAAAATGCGTTCTTTGAGAAAATCAATGCAAAACAAAAGTTAGGGAATTTTTATACCCTATACCACTATGTGGTTTGGTTATAATGACTTTGTGCTGCTGTTTGTAACTACCAAAAATATTTGACCTTGACTAAAGTCACCATATATTTTATGCTGAAATCCGGGACCAGTTCAAATAAATATAAAAAAGCTTAACGCATTCCTCAGGACATAATTTTCATAGTTTATTTAATTGTTCCGAATTAAAATATCATAGATTTTTCATTTTATTCATTTAATTAATTTAAAAAAAAAAATTAACAATAAAATAATATTATTATTCTTTTAATTTTTTATTACAAGAAATATGCTTAATAAAAATAAACTAATAACAATATTTCATAAATAAGTGTAAATATTTAAAGTACACGTTAATTAAGCGTATTTTTCTGCTGAGTGAATTTTTTTTAGTAAATCTTCATTACTAGAAATAAACTTATAAAATTCTTCACATGAATAGGAGAAATTACATTTAACTTGCAGTATCGCTTTTAATGTATCCTCGCTTAACTGCGTTTTTTCAGTGGTCCAATACTTATTCACCACTGCAAATACTCGTTCGGTGGTAGCATTAGTGCCTGGTAAGCATAATGCAAAACCAACTATTTTGTTAATATTTTTGAACGGTATAATTATTTGTATGAAAGTGATTAAATATTTCTAACCACCTTACATCGGTTGGAATTTTTTCATCATTCCAAGCATTTACTTTTGCTGTATCAACATATTTTTTTACATATGTAATCTCATCAAAAAGTTCTCTTTCTTCTTTATCAGCATCGAACATTTCCAAATTATGATTAAATTTTGAAATAAATTCAAAATTTTCTTGTACATTTTGGCAATTAACAATGCTTTTTAGATTAATCCATTTAAAACAGTAATAATGTTCAAATTGTGATACACGAACTTCTAAATATTGAATACATTTTTTATAAAAATTATTCGTATTGGTTTTGAAGGAATTTGTTTTGGACCAACCATTTTCTTCTAAATTTCTTAGCTGACTACGGACATTTAGAGGTAGATACTGTATATCCATTATTTCTTGTAACCTCAATTTAAAAAATTGTCTATTTCTGTAAAAACTTCCATAATTTTAATTTTATCACCTTCGATACTCTTCACTGTATTGTGAAATATTGCTGCCTGACTATGCATAAAATATAACCACAACTCTGAGCTATCTTCTTCGAAAAATTTATGCAGAACTATTGGACAGTTGTCGATGTATAGGAAATATGATTTTTAGGGAGCATATAATTTTAAAATTCGTTCAATGGCGGGCATCATAGCCAACCACCTGGTCTTACTGTAGCCTAGCAAGCGCATGTATTCCACCTCTGCATCTTCACAGAACTCTTTTAATAATTCAACCTTTACTGTATATATATAAAAGTGACTGTAAACTTTAATTATGATTCCTTCAATATCAATAGGAAGTTGATCTGCTGCTGACTGAATAGTATTGTGGACTATATGTGCAGCACATCCTACACCAATAATTGGCTTCTGAATATGGTTCTTAAGTTTAGTATATACATTATTTGATTTATTTCTAAGTAGACCACCAAAGTTTGTATTTGCATTATCTGCGCAAACAGCTACAATTTTATTTTCTAAACGAAATTTCTTCAATATTTCTATAATCGAGTTAGCTATTATTTCCGAATTTTCACCTGGAAGAGATACAAAATCTAAAAGTTTAATTTGTACACCTTGTTTGTAATCAAAAAAAAAAAACGAATTAATGACGGAAATAATTTAGTTTCTTTATGATTTGACGCATCTGTAAATATTGTAATGAAATCAATATTTTCCAAAGTTTTCATAAGTTCCTGAATTGTATAAGGTACAAATACATTTTTTATAATCGCTTCGGTTTTTGTGCGAGCGCAAGTAAACTTTGGCTCGAATAATGTACGAATCAGCTTAGATGTACAGTCCATTGATCGGAATGTTTGATTATGCATTATATTGTGATATGCAAAAACTGCTTCGGCGCTAGCTAATTCCTTTTCTTTCGAACTAAATTCAACTTTTCGAAAATAACAATTTAATTTGTTTGAAGAAGCTGAAGCTAATAATGCTCGTTTATGTTTATCCGACGAAATATGTCTGGTTATATCATTTTTACCACCCGAGCCAATCGAGAAGTCACTGTTACATATATCACAATGAACACTATTTTCAATTTTGCTTTTTTTTATAAAAGAAAATTCCTTTTTCAACTCGCCAGTAAATGTACATTGGCGTTTCTTGGACATAATTCTCTGGAACTTGAGATTATTTTTTTTATTTAGAATTTATATTAGAAGTAATATACATATTAAAAATTAATGAAAATATAAATACAAACCTCTTTGTGGACACAATTATAAAAAAAACTTTAAACTTTTCACTTTTGTTTTGTACACTTCAACTTTTTAAACTGAAATAGCAATTATAGAAATAGATTTTTTTTAAATACTTAAGCAATGTGATTCGCAAAAAATCCATGACATACTTTAATTGCAACAGTTGAATTTTGAATTTAAATAATTGTTACCAGTTGAACCATAGCAGTGTTATTTAATTGAAAAAGTTACTTTACAAATAGATAGCAATAATAAGGTAAGATGTACAATACGGGACACTTTACGGGACAATTTTCAATGCAAGACATACGACTTAAATCCGGGAAAGTCCCGCATAATCCGGGACGTATGGTCACTTTACCTTGACCCATCACTAACTGATTCGATTTAACGATGTCCGTCCGTCCGTCCGTCTATGTGTCCATGTAAACCTTGTAATCAAACTACAGGTCGCAAATATGAATGTGTTTTGATGAAATTTGGCGTATAAGCTTTTATCGGCCATAGGATAAACGCTATTGAAATTGGTGAGAATCGGTTCATGGTCAGACCTAGCCCCCATACAAATGACCCCTATGAATTCGACATAAATTGAAATAAGATCCAAATTATCATATAGATCTCAGTCAAATTGGGTTTGTATGTGTTTATTATACCCATTAATCAGTTGTCAAAAAATAATCCCTATAGGACAATTCTTAGTCATAGGCCCCATATAGAGCTGCTTCCCGATCTTCACTTAAATCTTTTAAAAAAGCAAAAATATTGCACAGATTTTTCTCAAATTTGGTTTGTTTATATCTTTTCAAAATATAAGTGACTTTACCAAATATGGTAAGGATCGGGTTATTTTTTAAAGAGATATAAGAGATAATTGCAAACTATAGTGTACTTAATGCTTTATTAAAAAAAAATTATCAATAAATATTTTTTATGTTATAATAAATTTAATATCAAGTATTACAATTTTTCGGTTGGTCAACGGTCAGTAGTAGACATCACTGAGTAGGACTTTGACAGTATTTTTATCATTTCTAATTGGGATTTTATGTTAGAGTGGACTGAAATTCAAAATATTAAAACGTACCAGGGTTAAAACATTTTAAGTATGTTGAACTAAATAAGTGTTAAATAATATTGGGATTTCCTATTTTCATCAATTTGTAAAATAAAGTAAAAGTATTGATTTTTAATAAATATAACGCATTTGTATTTAGACGATGAATTTTTCGCAAACCGGAAACTTTTATTGAAATTTAAAGATTTTTCTACAATTTGTCTTATCATTGTACTTTTAAAATTTCATCCCACTCTAATATACACGATCATTAAAATAAGTTTTAGATATACTACGTTATGCGGCTTACACACGAGGCAACCAGTTGAAGCAATGGTTGTATCAACAATGATACACACGTAGAAACGGTTGCCTCAATTAGCAAGAAATATCGAAAAGTTTTGATATTTTTCGTTGGTTGAAGCAACCGTTGCTACGTGTGTATCATTGTTGATACAACCATTGCTTCAACTGGTTGCCTCGTGTGTAGGCCGTATTACATATCTACAACAGCAATAAGAAAAATCGCAGTAACGATAAGAAAGACAAAACAAAACAAGTAAAAAAAATTACAGTCGGTCTAGACCAACTATACGATGCCCTATACCATGCGCTTAGAGGCCCTATCTCTTATGCCCAACTAACTGGATATAGAACATAAGAATAAACCAAATTTGCGTGGGATTTTTATTAATTTTTTTGGCTGCAGATATGAAAAAGATCATATCGAATGCTATATCTATATCGGAACTAGTCCCCAAAATAGACCGATCCTGACCATGTTTGGTAAAATCTCTTGTATTTTGCAAAAATATATACAAACAAAATTTGAGAAGAATCAGTGCAATATTTTTGTTTCTTGATAGATTTAAGTGAAGATCGGGAAGCAGCTCTATATGGGGCCTATGACTAAGAGTTGTCCAATAGAGATCATTTTTGGACTACTGATTAATGGATATAATAAATACATACAAACCCAATTTGACTAAGATTTAGATTTATTATTTATTTTATTTTATTATTTATTTCTATGGGGGCTAGGTCTGAACATGAACCGATTCTCACCAATTTCAATAGAGTTCATCCTATTGCCGATAAAAGCTTACAAACCAAATTTCATCGAAATATATTCATATTTGCGGCCTGCAGTTTGATTAAAAGGTTTGCATGGAAACACAGACGGACGGACGGATGACCGGACGGACGGACGGACATCGTTAAATCGAATCAGTTAGTGATTCTGATTCGATCGGTATAATAAAAGTTGGGTCCAGATCAAATACTTTTGGTAGTTACAAACAGCAGCACAAAGTCATTATACCCAAACCACATAGTGGTATAGGGTATAAAAAAACATTACAAAGAACAAGTGTTAGGCTATTGTGTTTGCAGCGTATTTTGATTTGCTACTGGGGATTCTTAAAAGAAAGTTAAATATTTTGTGTGATTGCAAGTATACGCAAAATGTTTTTTTTTTAATTCCCACGCTGCAATACCGTAGTTATTTACCGTGGAAACAGATTTGCCCGATCTCACCCGATAACACTTTCAAAAATACATTGTTTTTTGCGATAATATTAAAAAAAAATTAAAAATATTTCTACAATATTTTTCTAAAAAAAATTATCAACAAGTTAGTACAATATCTGTGTGTCTATTTACCCACTAATCTCTAGTCGAAAAATAAACCGAATAGGAGCATTTTTAGTCATAGTACCCATATAAAGCCTATAAAGCCTATTCACTTAAATAAGTATTTGTAAGTATTTCAAATAAGTATTTGTAATAGGACTCGTAGAAGTAGTTGGGAATATGATTTTTATTCACCAGTTCTTTTATGTCATTTTGCTTCCTTTCCGAATAAATCGCGCATAAGCTGAAATATTTTTAATATGTAACAAAAATTTAATATAAATACAAAATGCCTATCAATACTTACTTGATAGCAACTCCAAGGCTTAAAAGCCTTTAAAATGTTCCTTACACACACTTTTTGGTAGTTGGTTTCTTTGTAAGAAGTTGAGTAAAAAAATGAATTCAAATTTTCTTATTTATATAGAGGACTTTAATATTCCGCCATATTACTCTCTGATTGTCTTCATTTGTGGAAAAATTTTGACCCCACTCTTCTTGTATAGACTTTAAATCATAGAGCGCTTCGTGTGATAATTCCCGAACTTTATATGTTGAACCAGTCTTTTTAGCAGTTGTTATGAGACTTGTGTATTTTTCTGGTATATAAATGGGATTACGACTTAAATGCCTTTTTACTTGTTTTTCAATAACGGTGTGCACATTGTTTCCTTCGTTTTGAGAGTGACCTTTAATAAGATATTTATGCATAATACTTTGCAGATTATACTTATGTATGGCATATGCATACATTGAAACAATATACTTATTTTTTTGTTGTCCACAGCAGTTGTCAGAATAGCAAATTAAATCTAAATCTTGAGCATTTTTCCGATCTTCACACACAGGTTCCGACCTTCAACTTCAGTCCAAAAAAAAAGACATTCTACAAATTTGGCACTGAGGTCACTAACAGTAAAATTATAACAGTTAATTTTACTTTTGTAGTAAAAACAAGAAGTAAAGCCTTTTGGCATCGGTAAAACAGCCTGTAAGTCATACACAGCCAAGAATGATCCCTACAAGAACAGTGACGGTCATTTGACATACATTTGACATACATACATGTGATTTTGCATCTTACTTTAACCTATGAAAGTATGTAAACCATATAATATCTATCTGAACTGCTCACTCTACTACTGTTTATTAGTCAACGATGATAGATATATATCATCGTTTACCGGTCACATTTGATGGCTATATACATCATCATTGACCGGTCACGCTTGATTATAATGATACACGACTTATTATTTTTTATTTATTTATTTATTGTATTAAAAATCAAATTCAAAATTAAAAATAAAAATTAAATATTAAAAAACACAACAATATCACTAATTCCGAAACGTGGTGATAACTTTGAGACAATGTTGAAACAGGACGATGGGCTTAACTTAAAACAGATATTTAAACAACTTTGCTGACTTTTCACTCGAAACATCCCTAAACTCAATAGAAATTTCCGGTAATGGGCCTTAGTGCCATCAGTAGTTTCTTAAAGAAAACAATTTATTATAACACTTACACTTATGAATATCAACAATTTATATTAAAGTTTACCTTTTGAGTGTTGTGAATTAACAATTTCGGTCAAACCTGATACAATTCATTTGGAAAATTGATGAGTAAATGATGTATCCATTCAAATACTGCTACCTTTGTTTGTACAGAACGGTGTGTGAGATATTGTGATAATACCTCCATAAATCAATTTGTTCAATATTCTGAGATCTTTGTTCTTTTGAAGAAACTAATTTCATTTCATATTATCAACAACATATTCCAGACACTATATTCCAGAATGGCATAAACTAAAACATTCAAATATTAAAACAAACTCCCATATCCATGTTATGGAAACAGACTGAAAGATAGATATAAGGATTAGTGTAAAATGCTGCACGGAAGATTTACTTTGTTTCTAGCTACAATTTTAATAAAATGTCAGTGCTTTACCTTAATAAGTTCATTTGGTGATTGCGCATGTATTAACAATATATTTATAGTGTCTTCCATGCGCACTTAACTGGAATCATTACGAATCGATTTAATAAACTGTGTCAGCGTTGTTTCACACAATTATATTTCTTGTGTATTATCTTCCAACATCATAAAAAGTCCATCAATAATATCAAATAGATGACCATATTATTTTCTGGTACAGCATTCACAATCGAAATCCAGGATATAACATATTGTCGCACACTATAATTCTTTACACAAATGCGTTTCCTAAGAGGTATAAAAGTTCTAGATTTAAAGTTTGTGAAGATTCTACAGCAATATCTTTAAGTAACGATCCAACAGGAATAGGCCACAAGCGAGCAAAAAATAAATTGTGGAAGGGTATAATGGAGGGACGTGCAACCACAATTGAGAATGGCACTAACGAATTCACTGACATATTTTGAAGAATCCTAAAGAAACAACAAGAATTAACTTGAACTTTTAATTTAATTAAATTAATTACTTACCTTTCCGAAACTTTAACAAAAACAACTCTACAACAGCAACAATGACAGTCATATGTTTTTAAATAGAAAAAAAGCAAGTGTCTTAATACAAAAATTGTTTATGTGTTAGTTTCAGTCATTCGTTTCTTGTAGGGATAGAATACAAGATTACGCCATCCCGCGGACAGTATTTAAGTTATCTGCGCCTGTTGGGCAAGTGACGTCACGCAAACTGTGTTCCTATTGGCTAATAATTTTCAGCTGTCAAACTGTTATGTTTATGTGTACGTTTATAGATAAACAATAACATTGTAACAATGGGACAATTTATTATTTTTCTCCTCAAATTATTTGTAAGAAGAAAAATTTAATTTCTATAAATTTAACTTATTTATTTAATACTCACTGAATAAAAATGGTCTCACACTATTTGAACAAATTTTTAAAAGCCATTGTTCTGTACTTTAGAATGAAGTTACTAAATGTTTTTATATTACGTTGTTATATTATTCAAATTCCTTTTTCGTTTATTGAAATTTTGGGAAATTTCGGCATTTGTTTACCCTATTCTAAAGTACATTCAACATTAAAAAAAAGTTTTATCACTACTTCATTTGCTTCATGTCCTTTGCTTCCAACAAATGTTTTTTTAAATATCTGCTTGTAAGCACCAATTTTTCACCATTTAAATATAAATATATTACATCATGGGTTTTTAGTGTTTCCATTAATAAATTTTAATTTTAAGTAAAACATACATATAATCATTTAACTAAAAACAGCCATGATTGTTTTTCGCACAATTTCTCACTTGTTTTGTTTTTACTATTGCTTTGCTTTTTATCATTTTTGGCCCAGTGCACACCTAATGTTTTTTCGTAAGATTTTATAATTTTCACACATGAAACCGACTTGGTAACCCTTGCGAGGGACATACTACATCATCTAACGGGAAAACCTTCGGATGGCGTAATCTTCTATTCTATCATTCTTGATACACAGCTACATTGGTTTTTTCTTATCAGCATCTTTTTCTTTCTGCATAGCTCCTTTTCTTCTTGGTGTCTTGTATAGTCTTCTATTAAATCTCTTTTTCCATTTTCACTTGCATTTCGGAAAGACTCGCAAAGATCACACTGATCTTTTTTTTTTGTTTAAAAAAAGCAATGTTGAATTCTGTGCTAAATATTGTGTAAAACATAGTTTTATTTCCAAATTCTAAATATTCAGCTTCACGAGATTCTTTATAGTCTTGGTATAGATCTACAATACTTTTACTGTATTCAATAAACTGCCGCGAAGTTTTAGAACGTAAGTAGTGAGATTCGACTCTTGGAATATTTTGAATAAATTCTCTCATACGGTTTTTGATTTCAGGGCTTATTTTAATATGATTGCTATGCTTTCCACGAAGCCCAAGCGCAATGAAACCTTCTTGGTTCTTTTTTTTCAATAACTGTTCGTATTACTTTGTCATTTATATCAAGAGTTGCTTTAAAAAATGTCTTACATACTCTAATAAGCTCTGAGTTGACCTCAAAGGAAAAAGCATTATTGAGTTTGCGAAACCCATCTTCATATGGCTTCGGAAGTGATGTATAAGAGAGTCCGGCATTTCTTAACAATTTTTGTTTCTGTTGTTTCTTGTTTTGAAATGTATATTTGGAACATTTTCTCTTTCTATTAAATGTTTCTGCACTTTCTTCTTCTGAGTATTCTTCCTGCTGCTTTCTGTTGTTTCGGATACACAAAGTTCACTTCCAGAGTTGCTAAATATATCCGCACTACTATCATCCATATAACTAGACATGTTACAATTAGTTTCCCTAGTAATTGAATAAAGTTAAATGTTCTAACATATCATTGTCAACAAAAATGTCACAACTGAAAAATTTAATTTTGCATTGAAAATAGTGCAAGATATTATAAAAAGCAAGCACAGTATGTAGACAAACAAATGGCCTATACCAATATAAGTAACACTTTATTTGTTTTCTACCTTAAAGTAAGAAAATTTTTGATAAAACTTTCGGCAATCAGGATAATTTTACCAAAAAAGGCACATTACAAAATAATACACGCAATGAAACTAACTTTTTGCAATTAAAACAGCACAATGCAAAATAATACACCACAAAATTTATAACTTTTTTCAACAATAGCGGCGTAAGTCAAAATAACACTCTTTAAGTCCAAGAAAAGTAATCACTTGTTATTCAGAACGTTTAAAATCCCTAAAAATACATTCTCTTTAGTTGATCATGCTGAAGCAACTCAATTAACATAAAAACAGACATGACGGCATTTTTCCTTTTAAAGAAGATAGTGATGACAAATAAATTTTTGCACTAGTTAGAGATGTGTACTGTGAATTAATTTATGGAAAAAAGTAAATTTTGGAAAATTTTGAGTTGTGGCTGTTTTGTATTGAAGTTGCGATATATTTTTGAGAAAAGTGCGTGGTTATGCTTGATACATTTTTGGCCTACTTCTCATATAAAAATGGCTTCAGCTACGAACTTTTAACGTAACTGTAAGCCACAAATTAATAACTATAGCATTAACATTTGGTATATGCTTATTTTCAAAATTGGATCCAAGACACTCTCCTCTCTCTCTTATTTGTTTTCAAATGATTTTTTTTTTACATTTTTTTCTTCCAAATAATTTTTAACGGAAATTTTTTTTTGCAGAAATTATGTATTATAAATCGCTCTCACTCAGAGAGGGTCCCTGGGGACTTTTTGATTTTCAAATTCTCGCAACTCTTTAACGTTGGGTTGAATACCCGAACCGTACATAAATTCCAAAAAAAAAATTGTGCTGAATCGATTAAAGCTGAAACGATACGAGCAATAGTTTACCATTTATTGAGGTTGAATGATGTTTAGTACTTGGATTAGTGAAAAGGTCCCTAAGGACCTTCTACTATTTTTAGAAGAATTTGCTAATAAGTTTCGTTGAATTGTGCTTTTTTTGTTGCCTGCATGAAATTATGGGGGCCCAATCCATGCTCCAATATACAATACGATCGATTTATGCTCATCAAAAAATTAATGCATTTAGATAACACAAATAAAACGCAAGTAAAACTGCTGCTATTGACGATGTGAAGCAAATCTGCAGACGGATTTGGCGGCAGCTTACAGCCCTTACGACTTGCTGACGAGCAATTATTCCCATATAGGGTCCGCACACGGTTAACACAATACATTTCGCATAATTCAGCTAAGTACGTAATAAAGATATGGTTGCTGTACGATTCGAAATCGTTTTATCCTCACTCAGTGGAGTGATTTACTCTGGAAAGTTTCCTAGTCAAGAGCGTTAGGTAAATCAAGGACAGAATGTAATTACAGGCCGCACAATTTATGTTGACAATTTTTTCGCGAGTACATTGATGAGGCAGAGAACTGCATTCGTTGGAACAGTATGCTCAAATAAAACATTTGTACAACGTGAATTCCTGACAAGTCTCTCCGACCAGTTTGCAACTCATGGTTTGGCTTCTACGAAGGCGATATATCACTGTGCTCATATGTTCTGAATAACTGAAAAAAGGAAGCTCATGGTTATTCTGGATTACAATACTAATAAATCCGTCGTGGATACAATGGATCAGATATCAGATGGCACATATTCTTGCAAATGCTCAACAATGTTCTGCAATATGGTAGATATCGCTGCATTAGCTGCAATTATTACATATAATGATATTAAGCCAATAAAAAGGAACCGATTAGAGACGTTAATTTTTGCGATTGCTCACGACACAGTTAGCACTAAATCGGAAAAACTAAATATTTTTGACCTTGTAGGTAAAGGGTTTTTCAATAAGAGCTCTACAAAAGTTTTTTTAATTAAAACAAAAACGGTTTTGGATATCAATGAAATTCTTTATTCCTGTGAAAGTACGATGCCATTATGTATGGAAATCGATCTCTTTTACATGGCCACCACGGGCACGCTTGCACAAGTCTAGATGCTGAACCCAATTTCGTCGGTTTTCAAGTATAAATCGGCCGATACTGCTGCATTTTCACGTTCGATATTCGTACGAAGTTCATCAATCGTCGCTGGCTTGTTGGCATAGACTTGACGTAGCCCCACAGGAAATAGTCCAACGGCGTCAAATCGCACGACCGAGGCGGCCAATCGACTGGACCATTTCGTGAGATAACACGTTGTCCAAACTTGGTTTCCAATAAATTGATTGTGACATTCGCTGTGTGGTTTGTGGCGCCATCTTGTTGGAACCACATGTCCTCCAAGTCCATATCATCCAATTGGGGCCAAAAATATTCGGTTATCATTGAACGGTAGCGATTCCCATTCACAGTAACGTACCGGTCTTGATCATCACGGAAGAAGTACGGCCCAATGACGCTGCCGGTCCATAAACCGCACCAAACTGTAATTTTTTCGGGATGCAATGATGACTCATGGAGTACGTGTGGATTGCTGTCTGACCAATAACGCATATTTTGTTTATTGACGAAGCCATTCAGCCGGAAATGAGCCTCATCGCTGAAGATGATTTTTCGATGAAAATGTGAATCATTTTCAAGTTGGTGCTCAGCCCAATTGACGAACATACGACGCTTCTGGTGGTCAAGTGGCTTCAGTTCTTGCGTCAATTTGATCTTTTCGCAAAATTCGCCACAACGACGTCACAGAGATGCCCAACGCTTGAGAACGACGTGTGAGAGACACATTTGGGCTTTCTTCAACTGAAGCCTCAGCGGCAGCAATATTCTGGACACTACGGGCACTTCTTTGTCTAACTTGCACGGGAACATTTTGTACTGTGCCTGTGGATTCAAATTTTTCCACTAGACGCTCAATTGTTGATCTGCTAGGACGATTATGACGACCATAAATTGGACGTAGCGCTCTTAACGTTGAGACCACTGACTCCGAATTTCGGTAGTAAATTTTAATAATTTCTACTCGTTGTTGGCTCGTATATCCTTTCCGTCATGAAATGGAAAACCTTACTGAATAGAAATGTTAAAAGAGCGGCAAGAAATATGGCGTCGTTTGCTGTCCCTATCTTTCTGCTTTTGTAGCGTCCGTGTTGAAAAACCCTTTAGTAGCAAGGTTGACAGCGGGAGTTGCACCTTCTTTTGCTGCTCGATCAAATCAGCCGTCAGGCCAGTTATGTCGTGTGGAGTAAGGACACTGCAAAACCAGAGCGTATTGCTGTACCTTGCAACAAAGCAGCTTGTGCTGAGCATTTGACATTGCTGCAACGTTGCAATACCTGGACAGTCGAACTTGAAAATCAGCAAGAAGCATCACAACAATGATTTGTTTCATTTAAAAAAAAAATTCTTTTGCCTTTTTATTACTGTTTATGATCTAAAATTAACAATCAAAACCATCAAAACACACCCCATCAAGTAAAATACCATACAATTTGTTATATGTCCCTGCGGACCTTTTTCACTATTTTATGGCCAACGGGTGACTCACTAATCGGAGGGTTCATTTCAAAATGATTTTTCTTTTATTGAAAAAAATTAATTTAATTCTTTAAAGGATTTTATTCTAAATTTTGTTTGAACTAAATGTGACAAGGTTCCTTCGGTATATTTTTCTACAGAAAAAAAAAACTTTTTATCAGCCAAAGTTAACAGTTTGCCCCAGTGTGTTTACGAGAAAGTCCGTTTGTTTCAATTAATTCGCACGCAAATGTCAGCATTTAGATCAAGTTGGTTGGCTAGCTACGTAGGTGTGGGTGAAACGAAATAAAAGAAGCATTAATCAATGCTACATGTGCATTAAAATTAGTATAAAGATTTTCTAGAAAAGTATTTCATCTATTCACATTGGGCATAAATAGAACAAAAACATTACAAAGAATTTCATAGTAAAATTCCATAAGGTTGTAAAGCGGCTGGCCGCATTTAAATAACACATGTAAAAATATATTTGAAAAATTTACAATTCCGCCATACTTTAACCCTCAATCTATAGAAAAACTCAATAAACTAGTAGTGGTGCAATAAAGTACATGAAAACAAAAATAAAAATTTTCAGCCTTTACAACATTTCTCGTGCACATTTTTTCTCGATGACACACACATCTGACATTTCTACTTATTCCATCAATTTAGCTAAACTCAGTCATTTACATCAGTGTGGATTTGTTAGCTTGATATATATATTTGGTGACGTTTCTAAAAAGACCTAATTTTTTTTATAAAAATTTTGGATTTCGGTCACAAATCTATTTTCTTCCTCAATTCAAAAGACATCAATATAAAAAAAATTGTATACAGAAATAGAAAATGTTAAAATTCTCCTTTAAAAATAATTTGTCTTTTTATTTTCGTGGAGGTGTAGTATTAATATTGAATATAATAAAAAGAAAATCCGTTATATATAAATAAACTTGCTGTTGGAATATTGGATGCTTTGATATTGACGTATTTTTTTCTTTTGTGTACCCTCTACAATATAATGAATTTATTTTAATTTTGTCATTTCGTTTGTAACACATTGCAATATTAACACAGAAAGAGAGAGGCCTAATGAAATGTTTGTATGTATGTATAGAAACCTCTTACTATTCTCAGTTAATAATATTTAGAGTTCGTAGAATTGAAATATAAGTTTTCGAAAACAGTATTTTTTAAGAAAATTTTGGTGTAGGGTTTAGATATTTTATCAAAACCGAATGGAATGCTATTACCTGTTTATGTTTTTGCAAATCTTCATGGCGTAGGCTTTTGTAAACTAGGTCAATTTTTTTTGCATATCCTACTTTCATCGATATGGTTGGTTGACGTGTGGTCCGCACAATGGCCTTGATGATTGAAAATAATTAAGTTTATGTTAATTGTTTTTGTTAATTGTTTTTTCTTTTTTTGTTTATGATATTTTAATATGACATTAAACTAAATTTTTTTTTTTTGGCACTTTTTTGTTTTTTTTTGTTTATATATTATTGTTTTTGTGTTAGTTTGTGCAGATCATGCTCAGAATTACTTTTTGAATCGATTTACGTTTCTACGTCTGTTTATGTCAAACTGCTTGCACACAATGGGTCTCAAAATTATGGTTGTCTCAATAAATTTTTGTTACAACAGAATTTATTAAGGCAATTATTAATTACTTATTATATTAATTATTAACTATTTAGTGTGGTTAAAATTGGTCCCATCCTCAAAGACACTTTCGGGAGTTATCTCCAAAAGATTTATAAAACAAACAAATAATTGAATTTCGAAAAGAGCTTATCTGCTAAAATTCAGAAAGTTCAGTATACCCATTTAACTTTTTGCTCTAGTTTGTTTTCTAAAATAAAAAAATAACTGCTCCATAAATTCAAATGTTTTAAGAGATATTTATTTTTTTGCGTATCCTGTAAAAACAAAGCTTTTATTAAAACTCTTCCTTTCCTTATGCATATGAGTTTTGAATATCTCCGTGACTGTGCGTGACTGTGCGTGATTATGTCAAAGTTAATCTTTTTTCTCAGCAAGTCTATCGACCAAGCTTTAGATCGATCGGATAAGGGAAAATAGGTTTTAAATCACTCCGTGACTGTGCGTGACTACGCGTGACTGCGCGTGACTATGTCGAAGTTGATCTTTCTTTACAGCAAGTATATCGACCAAATTTCAGATCGGTCGGATGAGGGTAAATGACATTTAGATCACTCCGTGACTGTGAGTGACCATGTGTGACAGTGCGTGACTAAGTCAAAGTTAATCTTTTTTTCACAGCAAGTGTACGGACCAAGTTTCAGATCGATTGGATCAGGGATATAACATTTAGATCACTCCGTAACTGTGCGTCACCATGCGTGACTGTGCATGACTAAGTCAAAGTTAATCTTTTTTTTCACAGCAAGTGTATGGATCAAGTTTGAGATCGTTCGGATGAAGGGAAATGACACTTAGATCACTCCGTGACTGTGAGTGACCATGTGTGACTGTGCGTGACTAAGTCAAAGTTAATCTTTTTTTCACAGCAAGTGTACGGACCAAGTTTCAGATCGATTGGATCAGGGATATAACATTTAGATCACTCCGTAACTGTGCGTCACCATGCGTGACTGTGCATGACTAAGTCAAAGTTAATCTTTTTTTCACAGCAAGTGTATGGATCAAGTTTGAGATCGTTCGGATGAAGGGAAATGACATTTAGATCACTCCGTGACTGTGCGTGATCACGCGTGGCTGTGCGTGACTACCCCAAAAATAATGTGTAGTCACAAGACTATGAGCCAAGTTTCAGATCAATTGGATAAGGGGGAATGGGGTTCACCCATGGCAGACAGACAGACAGAGAGTGAGTTAAAAGAAAAAGTGGCAGAGGGTATATATAGGTTTGTCATTCCGTTTGTAACACATCGAAATAAATTCCTGAGACCCCCAAAAAAATATATTTTCTTGATCCTTATGATTTACCGATGACCGTCTGTCCGTCTGTCTGTGGAAATCACGATCACGCCGTCAATATCTAAGCTAGACCGTTCGTTTTTATACAAAATCGTTTACTAACATCCCAAAGGAGTTGCTATTTAAAATCGTCAAAATCGGTCAAAGGGTTCCCAAGCTATGAATGAAACTTTGAAAAAACTCTTGAAAAAATAAAATTTTTCAGTGTGTTTGTTGTTTTTCTTAAGATATGTTGTATGTATTGTAATTCTTCGTGTTGTTGAAGTTGTGTGTATATTAATACCGCACGTGTCACATTGGCCTAGCAAGTTTTACTACATATTTTTTATCATTAAAATTAAATATTAAAAATTAAAAATTACTAAAAATAAAAAGTGGAAAATGAAAAATGGAAAATGAAAAATGAAAAATTAAAAATGAAAAATTAAAAATGAAAAATGGAAAATGAAAAATGGAAAATGAAAAATGAAAATTGAAAATTTAAAAATGGAAAATGAAAATTGAAAATTGAAAACTAAAAATGAAAAATGGAAAATGAAAAATGAAAAATTTAAGGACGGAAATGGAAAATGAAAAATGAAAAATGAAAAATGAAAAATGGAAAATGAAAAATGGAAAATGGAAAACGGAAAACGGAAAACGAAAAATGGAAAATGGAAAATTAAAAATGAAAAATGAAAATTGAAAAATGGAAAGTGAAAAATGGAAAATGAAAAATGGAAAATGAAAAATTTTAAATTAAAAATGGCAAATGGCAAATGGCAAATGGATGAAAATGGAAAGTAGTATATGGAAAATGAAAAATGGAAAATGAAAAATGAAAAATGAAAAATGAAAAATGCAAAATGAAAAATGAAAATGGAAAATGAAAAATGAAAAATTTTAAATTAAAAATGGCAAATGGAAAATGAAAATTTAAAAATGAAAAATGAAAAATGGAAAGTGAAAAATTGAAAATGAAGAATGGAAAATGAAAAATGAAAAATGGAAAATGAAAAATAGAAAATGAAAAATTAAAAATGGAAAATGAAAAATGAAAAATGAAAAATTAAAAATGAAAAATGGAAAATGAAAAATGGAAAATGAAAAATGAAAAATTAAAAATAAAGAATGGAAAATGGAAAATGAAAAATGGAAAATGGAAAATGGAAAATGGAAAATGGAAATTGGAAAATGAAAAATGGAAAATGGAAAATGAAAAATGAAAAATGAAAATGGAAAATGAAAAATTAAAAATTTTAAATTAAAAATGGCAAATGGAAAATGAAAATTTAAAAATTAAAAATGGAAAGTGGAATATGGAAAATGAAAAATGAAAAATGAAAATATAGAAATAAAAAATTAAAAATGGAAAATGAAAAATGGAAAATGAAAAATGAAAAATTAAAAATGAAGAATAGAAAATGGAAAATGAAAAATGGAAAATGGAAAATGGAAAATGGAAAATGAAAAATGGAAAATGAAAAATGGAAAATGAAAAATGGAAATTGAAAAGTGAAAAATGAAAGTTGAAAATTGAAAAATGGAAAATGAAAATTGAAAAACTAAAAATGAAAAATGGAAAATGAAAAATGAAAAATGAAAAATGGAAAATGAAAAATTAAAAATTGAAAATCGGAAATGGAAAATGGAAAATGAAAAATGAAAAATGGAAATATGGAAAGTGGAAAATGCAAAATGCAAAATGGAACATGAAAAATGAAAATGAACAATGAAAAATGGAAAATGGAAAATGAAAAATGCAAAATGGAAAATGAAAAATGAAAAATGAAAAATAAAAAATGAAAAATGAAAAATTAAAATTGAAAAATGGAAAATGAAAAATGAAAAATGAAAAATGAAAAATGAAAAATGGAAAATGGAAAATGGAAAATGGAAAATGGAAAATTAAAAAATTTTGAATTAAAAATGGCAAATGGCAAATGGAAAATGAAAAATGAAAATTTAAAAATTAAAA